>CM042546.1:5470309-6070309 GCA_023630585.1 Cranoglanis bouderius | reverse complement strand
ACCCCACCTTTGTGAATATATTACAAGCAAAATATGGGGGAGGGGGGAGGGAGGGATCACTTGTGGTTGGACATACAGTTCTGAAGGAAAGGCTTTTTAAAATTATGGAAGGAGAGGTCTGATTTGAGTTAAGGCCAATAGATGATGAAGTGCTTTTCTTTCATTTTCTTCTCCTGAACGCACTTTGATAAGAGCCTAGTACCCCTCATCCATGTAACGTAGACAAATAGGGAGGGTGCCTATTGACCTCCTCGGCCATTATCTACTTTATCTGATTTACATTGCCAAATCTGAATCTTCACTATTGATTACAACATAATTAGTTAATTACAGACAGGAAGGAGAGGGGAGGGCATGGAAGCTGGCCTGAAGGGCATCCAGGCATTTACCAATAACAGCCCATGCATGATAAATGGAGGTTTCTCTTGGTTCGGATTCCTTAGGCTTCTCATTGGACAGTGTTTTTTTTTTTGTTTTTTTTTTTAACATTTTTAAAACTATATCATGTTTGTCATATGTTATTTTCACAGCTCACAAAAACGTGAATTGTCCAGTGATTTTGAGAAAACATGGTTTTATACCTGGGGTTTATGTGTAAGAATGCTGGATGCTCATAAGACTCTCCTTTTTAAACCCATTGGCTTGGAAATAAGTTTAAAAAAAAAAATAAAAAAATCCTATGAAGATTTATTGGCAAGATGCACGGAAACCCATTTCAGCCGAGCCAATCAAGCTGGCGTGTTTTATGATGGCTGTACAAGGCCATGTGAGAGGTGCTGTGCCAATGTGTTTTGAATCTATTAAGCATCTGTTACCTGACAGGAAACTGCTCTGTCACCATCGATCAAATCTGCCTGATGAGGGCCATGCCGCTTTCTTGGCAGGGATACTTGTAGAGCGTGTGTGTGTATGTGTCAGTGTAGGCACTACTCCCTGCCTTGAGCTATATTCCCTCTGGTAATATCACTCTCTCTCTCTCTCTCTCTCTCTCTCTCTCTCTCTTCATAGGTGTGATGAGTGTCAGCTGTGTTACCACTTCGGCTGCCTGGACCCTCCCTTGAAGAAGTCGCCTAAGCAGACAGGCTATGGCTGGATCTGTCAGGAATGTGACACCTCATCATCGAAGGTGAGTGTCGCTTAGGGAGGCTGAGGTGGAGACAGGGCTGTAATGTCCTCAGGTGATCGCATTCCACCACACCACAAGATGCACATCAAGAAAATTTACTCAAAATCTCACTAGTGGATCAAATAGAGGTGTTCGTTTTGATCGCAATTATAAATGTATGGTTTTCAGTTGTGTGAGTGTGTGTGTGAGCGAGAGAGAGAGAGAGAGAGAGAGAGAGAGAGAAACAGTGGCTCATTAAGTTCTAAATATCTTCTTTTTTTTTTTTTTTTTAAATAGTATCATTCTTCAATTTTTTCTCAAAATATTAACCAGAATTGTTGTCATTTGATGCAAAATGTATCTTTTTGTATCATAAAAAGAAAAATATCATGTTCTAAAAGTGTTGGCATTGGGGGCAATTGAGAAGATCCTGTAAAACGAGTGCATATCAACAGTTTATACAGAGCATGCTTTCAAGTAATTGTTTCCCCATTTCCCAGATGGTGCAGCTCTATATTGTTTTCCTCAGATGAAACCATGCCAAAAGCGACAACATTCTTAAAAGTGCTGCCATTTTATTTCAACCGGAAACACATAATGTGTTCGGGAAATTTTTCAAGTGTTGAATTAAATTCAGTTTTGTGAGTGTAGTTGTCACACTCCTAGCACGAGCATAGTCGGTTTAATAATTGTGTTTAATGATAAAAACAAGGTCACATGAAAGTAATATGCAATGGCAATAGAAATTCATAGGTAATTCCAGTTAAGCACATCAACAGTTAAACAGTACAGCAAATGTAGGACAACCTTGCTTAGGAATTTTCTTAGAAATACTATTATATTTCATTGATCAGCCATTTATATATATATATATATATATATATATATATATATATATATATATATATATATATATATATATATATATATATATATATATATTTTTTTTTTTTTCCTTTTGGAAAATCACAAGTTAGGCTCTGATGCTTTTCACATGCAGTGAAAGAATACTACTAATCCCAAAATGTGGCCTCCTCACACACTCAGCATATGTCTTTGGCTCCTTTAATGATGGATCAAAGCAAAGTGGCCTGTGTTTGAAATTTTAAGGATGCTCTAATGATCATGGGGAAATGCGGTCAGGGGGAAATCATCCAGCACTTTAATTCTCTGATATCTGCTTTAGCCATGCGACAGTGACTCAGAGCTCAGTGCCATCGTTTCTCTTAGAATACCTGTCTGGCAAAAGCTCTTACCTCAATTCTGGAGACAAAGCACACTGTTGACTCAAACCTTGCCTTCCATATTCATTTTAATGTCTTTCCTTCAGAATTGCACGTCCAACCGCCAGTGATTTTCCCCCAGTCACATTTTTTTCCCCCTCATTGATTCAAAGGCAATGTGTTTCAACTTCCAAACCTAATTAAGTTAATAAATGTACCCGCTTTTCAATTTATCTTTAAAAGGCCAGCCTGGGCCTGCCAGGCTCTATCTGCATGGAAAATGGAGGTTAATTGATGTTGCCAAAGAGAAAGTGGAATGTAAAAGGCATAGTGGGATGTCTGCATGGCGGGAACAGCAACACAGGATT
Organism: Cranoglanis bouderius; assembly: GCA_023630585.1. Lineage (NCBI taxonomy): Eukaryota > Metazoa > Chordata > Actinopteri > Siluriformes > Cranoglanididae > Cranoglanis > Cranoglanis bouderius. The sequence goes on along the minus strand of CM042546.1, from coordinate 6,067,613 downwards.
ACCGTTCAGCAGTAACATCAAAAGGTTAAAGACGATGGAGACATTTGTTTTGTGGTTTGACTACGAGGGTCGGCCGTGATGGTCCGTATACGCTGCATTCATTTTTCATTTTGATATGAAAATAGGAAAGCAAAGAAATAACTTTTTTCTCCTTCTTTTTTCTCCCCCAAGGTATTGTGTATTTTTTTTATTCCATCCACATTTAATTAAAGCAGTATGACAAGTCCTGGCTAAGCATCATCTATATAATTATATTTATAGAACTAAACGAGTGAACTGCTTCTGTGTAGGAAATACATTTCTTTTAAATCCTGGCTTTTATAACATGGAGTCCTAAGAACTGAATCGACAATTGACCCCCGTCGTGCGCCATGTGTTAGGTGTTGTAAGTCAAAAGCGCAGAAGAAAGCATACGAATGATGACCTGCTGCTTCAACACAAGGGCTAAGCGGCTGTGAACAAAAGCGCCGAGCGGAGGTAGAGAAAGGAGATTTAGACAGTGGGAGGCATACGGCGGATTAAGCAAGCCTTCACTTTTTAAACGAGTTCTCTGGCAGCCTGCAGGGGGAACCGCTCCAATCCCCAGAGAGCCTGAAATCCCAGACGCAATCCCGTTTAATCACACGCTTACACACAGCCTGCAAAAACTGGGCTGCACATTCTTTGCTCTCTCTCTGGCATACACATTTTTCGGTTCTAGCCAATTTTCTGTTGTAGCGGCCGCTGCCGCCTGGTATCTTTGTCTAGCTTGAATTTTAGGCATGCATCAATATCACTGATTTCTTTTCCTGCTATTTCCTTTTAGCAACCTGCCCAAGATAACTATTGCAGGTAGCTGTCTGTTAATAAGAACACTGTACGTCATACACTCATGAAGAGTTTTTTTTAAGGTTTGTCCCTCTGGGAGAATCCAAGTACCCATCGCTGCAACCCAGAGATCGGGGGTGGAGTCGGACCTGATCCAGCTCCTCCTACCTTGGCAGAGTCGAACCAGGGAATGGAGACAACTCAGTGTGTTGTTAATCAGTGTGTTGTAGAGTGTCTCATGGGTTAGGGCTTAGGGTTAGGGTTATAGGAGGTATTGGGTCAGGTCTAGCTCAGTCCCCTGGACTTTTTGTTCTGCAGCAAGGACGATCTCGAAGAATCCCTAGCCTACATCATTTCCATTTCAGAAGAGGTTTCTGTTGAAAACTAGAAATATAAATAAGATTAACCCTCAAAGAACTGTTTTTGTTGTTGTCGTTGTTGTTGCTATTGTTTTGTTTTTTTAAACCAATGCTGTCATAAATCATTGAAGACCTGGATGTGGTTTGATGCAGATATTTACAGAAAAACATTTTAGGTGATACCAGACTCCCATTACTTGTTGGCAGTTATTAGATTCTACAAAAATGAATAGGATGTTTGCATCTTATATCCTGCTACTATGCAGTTTATAATGACTTTTTGTTCAATTTCAATAAGGACCTACCAAGTCTTAAGTATACCTAAAACTTAAATATTAAGACAGCTAAGAAATTACTGGAACTTCTGGACAGTAAATCTCTCTGGACTATCCCCAGTCGTACCCCATTAAATTCTGTCGGATTTCAGAGACATGGTGTTGGTATAGAGTTGGTTTGATCAAGGATCCAGTTGGAATTTAGGAAAAGATGTGGGAAAAGAACGTTTTAATTTATGTGTTATTATGTGTTATTATGTGTTATATGTGTTATTATTAACCAGTTGGTTAAATTGTGTTCATGGTGGAAATTCACATCGTTACTTTTGAATAATGCAATGGACTCTGAAGAGATGAGAACCACCCAACCCCAATTGCCCCAACAATTTAACCAATGTTTATGCCTGGTTGGTGTTATGGTTCACTGCTTTATTGTGGAGAAAGCCACACACATTAGTCACAGTTATCACAAACATTGTTAGGCTTTTTTTTTTTTTTTTCCCTTGTGTTCCTTGAATGCAGCTGATAGTAGTTAAATTCCTCCAAAAGTATTTTCACATTGATTATGTTTCACCAAAGATCTTGTTACGAGTCTGATGCTTTTAAGTTCTGTAATATATTGCGGATATAGCCAGACCCGCAATTGGTCCACATGCATTTTTTTTAATACCATTTTAAAACGCAGCCATGATTCACATTCTGTCTGAGAGGGAGGGAGGTTTGACATTAAAGATGTACGTCACTCTCTCTCTCTCTGGCAGCTGGCAAATGAAGAAGCAGCAGTAGTGAAAAGTGGAACCGAAGAGGTGATTTGTTATCCCTTCCAGCCTTGACTTCTAGATGAGAGCAGAGAAGCATTTAGAGAAATGAGAGAGGCTCACGCACTGCACCGCCATCTTCTCATACGCTACATCTCGATCAAAGCACGGGGCAAAACACCGCACATGCATCACGGCCCAGGGCACTGTTATACGCAGGCTTGAGACAAGATACTCGTGATGCACAGCGTGATTTGATCCGCCTCGCTAAGTTGTCCCTCTCTAACTTTCTCTCTTAACGCTTTTTTAAAGGTCACCGCAGATGGGTTTCTGCCTCTCAGGTCTTGATTAATAATATTAAAAAAATGGCTAAATCTGTTTCTCCATGGACAACTTGTCAGTGCTTGCCCACTGTATCATAAAATCCCTTAATTATGTCTGCCTGTATTAAACGAAGAAGTCGCCGTCTTAGGGGGAAAAATAAGATATATCAAGTTTGGTTTATGGGCGTGGAGGCATATGCAGGGTGTGATGGGGTCAGTGCACTGCAGTGAAGCCTTTATTAGGTAGAGTTGAGTTCATTACACCGGCTGCGTATTCCCCTGCCTGCACATGTTAGATAAACCTCCAGCCATCGGGGGCCGCATTCCAGTGCCGTCACCTCCAGAGCCTCGCAGAATTGATTCAGGCAATAAAACGACAGTTCTGCTGTAATATATGGATGGCCTTTAATTTGAGAGCCCGTCAGAACCCAGAGCAGGGCTTGTTTGAGCCTTATTTACACTCCCACGATGAAGGGTCCGGGCATATCGGCTCTGTTTTGAAAGCACCGCAAGGCTCAGTAATACCCAGAGGACTCAGAAAGCATGGGAAGAGTTCAGCAAACCCACACAGTTGAGTCAAAAGTTGACTCGATAAACAGGAATGCCCATGGAAAATGAAGAGTTCCAGGGAGCTACACTGCTTCTGAAGGCTCAAATGTGAATAAAATGCCCAGAGGAGAGGAAGAGAATAGTCAGAAAAGTTTAGCTGCCCAGCAGACTTGATTCAAAAAAAACATTTGTAACTCACACTCTGTCAATTCAGCACAATCACAATCAAGTGGCTGCTTTTGAACAAACCGAGTTTGTCTTTGAATCCATTTTTCGACCTTGAGATTTCCATTGTAACGTCAAATTTATTGACTCGGTTGTTAAAATCACAGGATTTTACACATCAGATGGTCCCAGCACTAAGCACTTCAGTGTTATTTATGATCCCGCAGTTAACATGCTGTTTGTTAAATCCAGTTCTAAAGGCGATTACCTTTACAAGCGCAGTCATCAATCAGACCACTCGCACAGTGACCTGCAAAACGGCCTAATTAAGTTAGCCTAATTAACTTAATTAAGTGCCTCAGTCTGGCTGCTTTACTGTGGATGGGAAATTGAAAGAGGAAATGGAGATCATCACTCATCGGCCTGCTGTTCACTCAGCATCTTGATGTGGATGAAAAAGAATGATCAGAGTTTTAAAAAAAATGTATGTAGCATCATTATTACTGCCATAATGCACTTCTGTGTGTTAAGTATTCAATAATTTTCAGCGGTAAATGTCAGTATTTAAGTATTTAATTAATTTTTCCCCCATCATATTCAAGCACTGAAAGCACTATGCTGCAGTCGATCCATTCTGTGGAACAGATATGACATGAATTCACACTTGAGAGAAGCACAGTGGTGAAGTACTTTCACTTTTCTCACTAGATCTTATTACTACTCTTTGTTTATATCTCTAAAAACAAGTTAACATCAGGCTTGTGATGCCAGTGGGAAGTGAGGGTCGTACCATACAGTACATGAAAGAGACCAGGCATGAGATTTGTCGTTTTGATATTGCAAAATCTGGAAATAGAAGTTTGATGCTAGAGAATTAGTATTAGGATGAGTAACAGCAAAATAATAAAGAAAACAGTAAGTGAGATTTTTTAAAATAACTTCTAAAAGCTAAAGGAAAAGGCATGCTACCATAAGAAAGTCTCCAGACTGCTGTAAAGTCACAATTATACTTATACTTATTATAGTCACAATTTACTGAGTACATCTACACTATATGGCTGAAAGTTTGTGAACACCTGACTATCACACCCATATGTGTTTTGAACATCCCATTCCAGATTTAGTCCTAATTTGCTCTTACAATACAATCCCACTCCCACTATAATTTAATCCCACTCTTCTGGGAAGGCTTTCCACTAGATTTTGGAATATGACTGTGGGGATTTCTGCCCATTCGGCCTCAAGAGCATTGATGTCAAGCACTGACGTTGGGTGAGGGGGCCTGGGGTGCAGTTCTTATTCATCAATGTGTTCAGTGGGGTTGAGGTCAGGGCACTGTGCAGGTCACTTGAGTTCTTAAACACCAATCTTGGCAAACCATGTCTTTAATGACCTCGTTTTGTGCACAGGGGCATTGTCATTCTGGAAAAGGTTTAGGTACCTTAGCTTCAGTGAAGGGAAATTGTACTGCTACAGCATACATAGATATTCTAGACAATTCTAGACATATGGGTCACTTTTGGCCATATAGTGTAGCTGAAAATTGACAGAGTATAAATGCTAGCGTAATGCTGTATATTACACAAAGCTCACAGACTAGCATAGAGCAAAGAAATACAAAACTAGCATAAAATCTGGAATGTTGACTTTTAACTGGAGCTGATATAATGGGCACATTATGCCATGCCGGCATTCTCCCTTTTACGTTGTTCTATTGTGATGATGTCATCTCTGATCTGCTAATCCCTGCATCGAATCTGGTTCTCTTCTGGGATATCTTAAATGTGTAATAGAGTGACACGCACAGGGAGCCAAAACACAGGGTGTCCTAAAAGTCTCCATACATCAGAAGGGGCCTATGTTTGCCAGCACCACGTCGGTTGTGCCTTCGTCAGTCGATTTTCATGGACGTCCACTTCGCGGTTGGTCCACAACACTTCCAGTCTTTTTGAATTTGTTAATAAGTTTGGCAGTAGTGTCGTGTGTGAAGTGCTTGCCATATTTCATGTTAAAGTCCATCGCAACCTTGTGACAGCTTCCCGATCCAGCCATGAGAATGATTTCAATGCATTCTTAAAGGCTATTTGACAAAAAAAAAAAAAATATATATATATATATATATATATATATATATATATATATATATATATATATATATATATATATATATATATTATATATATATATATATATATATATATATATATATATATATACATATATATACACATGTATATATATGTATATATATATATATATATATATATATATATATATATATATATAATATAAACCAAGTATGAAAAATTTTGCTAAAAAGTGTTCATTTTCCCTCCGTATATGGAGACTTTTAAGACACCCTGTACATCCAACGTCTACAAAGCTGTTGTGTCTTCAGTCGACTTTCTTAGCTCATAACCTGTACACTCCGTCTCCATCCAGACACACTTTTAAAGGTGAGATGAAAAAAGTTTGCTCTGAAAGCTCTTGAAGTCAAGGGCAATTGGACTCTAGAGTCCCATAGTGTAGGTGGGCGTCTTTTGCTTGTTACACTCGTGACCACAATGTTGACTAAAGGTTAGCGTGATTTAGAGAGGCAGTAAGGGACCTTTGGGGACCTGTCCGTAGGGTGTTAGCCCTGGGTTCAAACAGCGGCCCTCACTGTTCCACTAGGCACTAGGAGTTTATGAAGATGGAGGGAAAATCAATGCAGTCGCGTCACCTCTATCACTTTAACTAGGCGAGCCATACGCCTTCCTCCTCTCTCTGGGGCCAATTTGTGGAGTAAACAAGAATGAAGGTGATGGTCCTGCCCCATTACTCAGCCCTGAATAGATTTTAATAAGCCTGCACTGGTGGTCTCATATACACGGCTGTGTTGAGGAATAGATCAGTCATACGCAGGCCAAAACCTACAGCAGATGAAAGCTTAGACCAATAGATACAAAGTTCATGTTTTGTCCAGGACTTTACAATCTAGTATCTCTGGTATAATGCTGGGTTCTGTGACATAGTGGCCTTCACATGTTCTGGGATGATTTGTTGGGAGAAAACAACACACCGAGGCTCAGACATGGAGGGGAAACTAAAGAACACAATGACAAATGAAAAAATTAAAGCAATAAACCATGAGCAGGCAGATGTTACAGTGATTTTAGCATAAGTGAGGGTGTTCTTAGGCATGACGTGAAGCAGCAGTCAGACCAAATACAAATGGGAAAAAAAACAAAAAACAAGCCACTGAAGGGGGAAAGGATGAGGTAAAAGATTCGCATTTGCTTCTGGTAGTGTTTACTTTCGTCTGCCTTCATGCTGACTTTATCTAGATGAACTTAGACCTGTGAAATTATGAGCATTGGTTGTGTGAGCCAAAAGAAAACTAAATAAATAAATAAAATTGTATGCTGGTTGTATGCAGGGTAGGATGTGCTGTGCATCACTATTTATGTACACTCACCGTCCACTTTAATAGGAACACCTGTATGCCTGCTCATTTATGTAGTTATCCAATTAGCCAATCATATAGCAGCAGCACAATGCTGATTCACATCAAACATCAGAATGGGGAAAAAGTGTGATCTCTGCGACTTTAACCGTGGCATGGTTGTTGGTGCCAGATGGGCTGGTTTGAGTATTTCATAAACTGCTGATCTCCTGGGATTTTCACACACAGCAGTCTCTAGAATTTACACAGAATGATGCGAAAAACAAAACACATAGAGTGAGGAACAGTTCAACGCCTTGTTGATAAGAGGGGTCAGAGGAAAATGGCCAGATTGGTTCGAGCTGCCGGGAAGGATATAGTAACTCATATAATCACTCTTTACAACCGTGGTGTGCAGAAAAGCATCTCCGTATGTACAAAACATTGAACCTTGAGGTGGATGGACTACTACAGCAGAAGACCATATCAGGTTCCACTTCTGTCAGCCAAGAAAAGGAATCTGAGCCTATCATGGGCAAAGACTAACCCGGACTGGACAGTTTTAGAGATTAGAAGAAGAAAAAAATCACCTGGATTTTTTTTTACAGTCTTCAGCTGTCGGGAACCTGATGTGGTCTTCTGTTGTTGTATCCCATCCACCTCAGGGTTTGATGTGCTCTGTGTTGTGTGTTCTGAGATGCTTTTCTGCTCCCCATGATTGTAAAGAGTGTTTATTTGAGTTACTATAGACTTCCTGTCAGCTCAAACCAGTCTGCTCATTCTCCTCTGATCTCTCTCATCAACAAGGTGTTTCAGCCTGGAGACCCTCCACTCACAGGATGGTTTTTTTGCTTTTCCTACAATTCTGTGAAACTCTAGAGACTGTTGTGTGTGAAATTCCCAGGAGATCAGCAGGTTATGAAATATTCAAACCAAATCCAAGTCTGGCACCAACAACCAACATGCCACAATCACTGTCACATTCTGTTATTTGATGTAAACATTGACTGAAGCTCTTGACCTGTATCTGCATGATTTATTTTTTAATTGTGCTGCTGTCACATGATTGGCTGATTAGATAACTGCATGAATGTGCAGGTGTTCCTAATAAAGTGGATGGTGAGTGTATATTGAGTATATTGTGTTCCACTTAGGGCAGAGTGGAAAGCGGAAAGATCAGTTTTCATATGCACATATGCTCAGATCTACAGATAGCTATAAACTTGACAGTTAATGAATAATAAATATCTTTCACTTCAGTTAGACAGTTTATTGTTGTGTGCAAGTCATGCTGTCCACCGACATAAGCTAGAGGTTTTATGGGATTTTTTTTTTCTCTCTGTCTGCTAGGATTTTCTAGTTAGCATGTGACATATTGGTATTTTACCAATATTTAGCTGTTTTAGCATGTTAAATCTAGTTGCTGTTCAGATTCTAAAAACTGAAACTAGTCTTCTCTTGTTCATCCTTTTATATTTTAATGGAAGTTTTTTTGTTGTTGTTGTTTTTTCCTCTAGCACACGCATTCTCAAATAGGGACACAGAGTTACAAATGCATCTGTGCTGGAGGGTATCTCTCAGCTGCTATAAATCTTGTTAATGAGGGTCGGGGGACTGCTATCTGCTCGTCACGGATGAAATGCACTTTTTTCGGGTGTTCGGGTTCTTCCGGAACCTTAGTTTCTTCACAAACTTGCTCCTCCTCAGTCCAGTAAGAGCTTTACACCTCTATTTCCACCAATGCAGCCATTTCTCCTGAACACTCCCAGCTTTTCTCATACTAACATGCCTTTTATTTCATGACTCACCTTCAGGGGGTGACAATATATACAGTATATACACACAGCGGTGCTTGAAATTTTGTGAATCCTTTAGATTCTGCATAAATACGACCTAAAATTTCATCAGATTCATAAAGGTCCTAAAAGTAGATAAACAGAACCCAATTAAACAAATGAGACAAAATATTATACTTGGCCATTTATTTATTGAGGAAAATGATCCGTTACGTATCTGTGAGTGGCAAAAGTATGTGAAACTTTGCTTTCAGTATCTGGTGTGACCCCTTTGTGCAGCAATAACTGTAACTACACGTTTCCGGTAACTGTTGATCAGTCCTGCACATCGGCTTGGGGGAATTTTAGCCCATTCCTCAGTACAGAACGGCTTCAACTCTGGGATGTTGGTGGGTTTCCTCACACGAACTCCTTGCTTCAGGTCCTTCCAGAACTACTCCAGAACTTCTACTGGATTAAGGTCAGGACTTTGACTTGGTCATTCCAAAACATTACCTTTATTATTCTTTAACCATTTTTTGGTAACATGACTTGTGTGCTCAGGGTCATTGTTTTGCTGCATGACCCACTTTCTCTTGAGATTCAGCTCACAGACAGATGTCCTGACATTTTCCTTTACAGTTCGCTGGTATACTTCAGAATTCATTGTTCCATCAACGATGGCAAGTCGTCCTGGTCCAGATGCAGCAAAACAAACCCAAACCATGATACAACCACCACCATGTTTCACAGATGGGATAAGGTTCTTATGCTGGAATGCAGTGTTTTCCTTTCTCTAAACATAACGCTTCTCATTTAAACCAAAAAGTTCTATTTTGGACTCATCCGTCCACAAAACATTTTTCCAATAGCCTTCTGGCAAACTGCAGACAGGCAGCAATGTTCTTTTTGGAGTGCAGTGGTTTTCTTCTTGCAACCCTGCCATGCACACCATTGTTGTTCAGTGTTCTCCTGATGGTGGACTCATGAACATTAATATTAGCCAATGTGAGAGAGGCCTTTAGTTGTTTAGAAATCTCCTTTGTTCGTGCCATGATACACTTCCACAACCATGTATTGTGAGGATAGATCCCTGTTCTTTATTGATTGATTGAAAAAGCCTGATTCTAATTTCACCTTCAAATTAACTGCTAATGCTACAGGTTCACATGCCTGTCTCATTTGTTTAATTGAGTTCTCTTTGTCTACTTTTAGGACTTGTGTGAAAATCTGATGATTTAAAACGCCCAGAAAATTTACATTTAAATTTCTTACAATGATGGACACATTACGGACTATGCAGTATATTCATGTATATTGAAAAAGAAATATAAACAAAATGTTTGATCGATTTTTTTTTTATCTTCTGTATAATAAAAAATGATAAAGAAAAGAAAGGGAAAAAAAACTATTATTGTGTTCAAGTGTTAAATTAGCATATAATTAAAAGCTAGTCAATTCTGCTAGTTATTGTTTAATTTAGCCCCATTCTAAGATCCCATTTAAGAGAGATCATCAGCATACTGTATTAAATCACCAGCCTTACACAGTTTCCTGGCCTTTTTAAAATGTAAAATAATGAGTTATAAGCAGTTACTGTGGTATATGGGAAGCTGTGCTGTATGGTTACCACACTGTGGGTTTTTCGAAGTATCTCAGCCCACACAGCAGCACATTGACGCATCACGCCAGCCCCTAAAACCAAGCATGCATTGAACAAGGCAACCAATTTACCTGTGGAGGCTGAGCGCTTGTGTTAATTTGTGATTTAATATTATGCTCTAAATTGGAAACGGAGTGAAAGTACTTTCGCTCACCGTTATATATTTCCTCCTCAAGCCTCAGGGCTTATCAGATGTAGGCTTGTGCATTTTACCGCTGATTTAATTAGCCGTCTTCACTTAAATTCACCTCGGTATCCGTCACGCCTCACTAAAATGGAAAACGCATTCTTGGAGAGGGGGGGGAGAAAGGAAAAAAGGCAGATTAATGAACGCCCTTTGTAATAAATGGAAATGGGGAGAGCAGATATGCACAGTCATGAAGTTTAATTGTGCTTTCTGGAGACTAGCTTTGACTGGGCCTGCGAGAACGAGGAAGAGACAGAGAGAGAGAGAGAGTGAGAGAGAGAATGAAGGAGAAGGAAAGGGAGGACAGGGCCAGAGGTGGTTCAATGTAGCGTGTAACACACAGCCTCAGCCGCCTAATGAACCGAGTGTATATGACTAACCGCGCTTGTGTCGTATCCACCACTCCGACAGGAGCTTTAAATCACTCACACACAAACTCTCTCACACACACTTACACTCTTAGTAGACTAAACATTTACCCACACACAGCCTGTGTAGATTTTCCATATACAGTACTGTGCAAAAGTTTTAGGCACATGCAAAGAAATGCTGTAGAGCAAAGTGGCTTCAAAATAATGAAATTAAATGTTTCTACGTTAAAAAAAAAAAATACCATAAAGAGCAGTAAACAGTAGTAAATGAAACAAAGTCAATATTTGGTGTGACTAAAAAATAAAAATAAAAATAGTCTCCGGTACAATTTGTGCAGTTTTATAAGGAAATGAACTGGTAAGTTTTATTGAGCATCTTGCAGAACCAGACACAGTTCTTCTGGAGACTTTGACTTTTGCACTCGCTTCTTATTTTTGCAGCAAAACCCAGCAGCCTTCATTGTGTTTTTTTGTCTGAAAAGTGTCTCTTACGTAATATGCTGCTTTCTTTAATGACATACAAACATTTTTCTGTAACATTTAATTTTGTGCTAGAAAACTAACGTTTGGGAATCTAAAATGTTTTTTGTACTGATTTGATAATGTAGACGTCATAAAATACAAAATCTATAACAAAGTTTGTACTAAAAAAATAGGGTGCCTAAAACTTTTGCCCAGTGTGTAGTTTTGAAATCTACATGTGTTTCTGAAAAGAAATATATTTCATTTATTTATATTTATATTTCAAAATGCTAGACGTTCTAGCATTTTAAAATCTAGTTATCCTCAAAAGGGAAAATTGCGACACCAACACATTTTAATTTATAATAATTATAAATACAACCATGAAAACCATGTGTCTATCTTTATATCATACTTTGTTCATAGTCTATAGACTGACGGACTTTTCAGAAGTCCGGCATCCAGTAGTTATTCCATGTTTAATAATATTTTAGCAAATGAACCTTATTTAGAAATCATTATAACATTATAACTGGATGAAGAATCCTGTAGAAGCCTAGAAAGACTATAGCAAGCAAATGTCATGCATGTGTCTACATTTGTAATCTATTTATGAGGAAATGACGTTAGTGACACTTTATCAAAGAATATATGAGCGATGAGTAAACATGTATCATCTTCATCTTCATCATCATCATCATCATCATCATCATCATCATCCGTCTCTCAGTTATCTCCTGAGGTAAACGTGTGTCACAGTATTTGACGAACATGAGCCTCATTGACTGATCACTGTTCATGCTTACTCATAAGTGTGTTCAGTGTGTTTCATTTGCCTGAATTTCCCTTTTTTTTATCTTTATTATTTTATCAATTTTGACAGCTGGTATTTAAACCATTTACAGACTGAATAATTAGGCCAGGCGTTCTCAAACGACCCAAAATGGACATTGGATATGAATATTCTGCAACCCCAAGTCTAGACCACCCTACATTCTTTTAAATTCCAGAGACACAATATAGGACTACTGCAACAATTATTATAGTTATTACGTAATAAAATAACATTTTATTACATTAGTAACCTACGTATGTGTAATGTACAGTAAGTGACTAAAAACCAAACAAATATTTGTTGCACTGACTCACCAGTCTAGCGGAAAGTGTTATGTTGTTATAAGAAAATAATCAACGCCGGGGTGGTGTTATACGGCCCAATGTGAAGCAGAGGAGGCTGGTTTATATTTGCCGCATGATATTGTGTGTGTGTGTGTGTGTGTGTGTGTGTGTGTGTGTGTGTGTGTGTGTGTGTGTGTGTGTGTGTGTGTGTATGCAGCAGAATTGCCTGCGTCACACACTTGCCTGCGTAATTTATCTACATACAAAAGATTTAAAAGCGACATTCACTACACGGCACGTCAGAGCCAAACATTTCTGTCCGGGATTCCAAGTCGAACTGTGAAATGTATTTTATGCACAGCGATGTTAAACACACTGACAAGCTCTGTTTCTCTTTAAAATGTTCCGCTGTCGTCGTAATTGTTGTCATGAACTACGTCTCAAATATCAAACTCTGACCTTACACTCAAAAGTGTTTACTAATCTAGAAAAAACAGGAGACCAGTACGCAAAACAGAACTTTTGTTAGGTTTGAAGGCGACATGACACTAACTCAGACACTAACTGTAATAGGAAAACCGTACTCAATAACATGGTATTTTTATAGGAGGTACATATTTTTTTTATTTTTTTTATTTATTTATTTGTTTATTTTTATTGGAGGTTGATGGACAGGGGTATTTGTCAGTTTTTATTGCTGACTACAATAAAATAAAGACTAAAATAACGTATTCATTTAAATACATCCTAGAAACATTTCAAAATGTTAGCACACAATATCCATCTTCGAGATTTTTAATATTAAATTGTAAAATAAATGAATTAAATAAAAAGTTCCTCTTTTGAACCCATGTGTAAATCAAGTGACCCCACATAGTTTGGGAACCCCTGAATTAAACAAACATCAGATAATGATTAATGTTAACCAAGTTAAATAATGTTAGTAAAGTAAAGTACACCGATCAGCCATAACATTAAAACTTCTGACAGGTGAAGTGAATAACTTTTTTACAGTGGCACCTGTCAGGGGTGGGATATATTTGGCAGTAAGGGAACAGTCAATTCTTGATGTTGATGTGTTGGAAGCGGGAAAAATGGGCAAGCGTAAGGATCTGAGTGACTTTAACAAGAGCCAAATTGTGATGGCTAGACGACTGGTTCAGAGCATCTCCAAAACGGCAGTGGGGTGTTCCTGGTATGCAGTGGTTAGTACCACAACCGGTCCGGTCTGGTCCGATCCCACAGAAGAGCTACTGTAGCACAAATTGCTGAAAAAGTTCATGCTGGTTATGATAGAAAGGTGTCAGAACACACAGTGCATCACATAATAATGTGCATTTCCCCAAAATACATTTGACCAATGTTCTGGCAAGACTTACTTATATTTTCTTCAAGTAAAGGTGTTATTTATAAAAAAAAAAAATAATAATAATAAAAAAAAAAGAAAACAGAAAAAGCATCATTTTTCAGAAAACAGACACAGCAACTTCCGTCACAGGCCAATACAAAACTCTCAAACTACAAAAAAAACTACTTTTGTCACCAAGTAGAAGATCTAGCATTCAATCCACACGCTTAGGTCCACACACGAGAACACACACGCAGGTCTTTCACGTTGTCCTTCGGCACTACAAGATTATTCAGTTTGTTGATTGCTGTTTGTATTTTTTTTTTTTTTTTTTTTCAATCCCGTGTATGAGGAGAGCTCACCTTCTTTCTCATAACGTTGCCGCGTGTGGCCGTGCTTCATTTCCCGGGATGTTATTCCACCTTTTTTGTACACGCTGTGTGTGTTTTCATCATCGTTGCAGGACATCAATCTGCCTTCTGCAAACGCACAGCGGCTCCTATCAGACAGGAGGAGGCCATAAAGCCTCTTTTTCTGCGTGCAACATAAAAGCCACGTCGTGTGCACTACACACACACATATACACATACACACACACACATATACACATACACACACACACACATACACACACATGTGGAAGACAATAAAAGCAGAAAACACGATAAGGAAATACGTCATACTAATTAGCCAGCTGAATTCTTTGAGGACTGTGCCGGCTTGATAAAGGACGCCAAAGCTCATTAAAGGCAAAGCAGCGTCGTAAATTTGAATTCTTTTTCACCCGGCTTTAGTTTAATCCCACTTTATGAAGTTGACTCTGTGTGTGTGTGTGTGTGTGTGTGTGTGTGGGAGGAAGGAGGCAGCGCAGCACGGAGAGGCTGCAGGGGTCTCTGTCTCCAACACATTCACACACTCCACAAGGCTTTGATGCCACCTAGGGTTCAGTCTGTATGCTGTTCTTTAACCATCATCCCTTATTCCCACACACATCTGTCTGTCTCTCTCTATTTTTCTCTCTCCCTGTCTCTCTCTTAGTGTCTCTCTTTCTCTCTCTCTTGCTTTCTGTCTCACTATCTTATGCTCTCTCTCTCTCTCTCTATATATATGTGCATCGTTCTGCCTCTCACAGTCTCTCTCTCTCCATTTCTCTCTGTGTCTGTCTCTCTTTCTCGCTCTTTCTCTCCGTCTCTTTCTGTTCCACACTCGCTCTCTGTCTCTTTACCTCCATATCTCTTCCTGTCTGTCTGTCCATTTCTTCCAACCTGTCTGCCACTACACACACTTTCTCTCTCTCTCTCTCTCTCTCTCTCTCTCTCTCTCTCTGTCTATGCATCTTTCTGCCTCTCACAGTCTCTCTCTCTATTTCTCTGTCTTTCTTGCTTTCTGTCTCTCTTTCTCTCACTCACTCTTTCTCTCTGTCTCTATCTCTTTCACAGTCAATCTCTGTCTCTTACCCTCTGTCTCTCTTTCTGTCTGTCCATCTCTCTCTCTCTCTCTCTCTCTCTCTCTCTCTCTCTCTCTCTCTCTCTCTCTCTCTCTCTCTCTCTCACACACACTCTTTCTCTGTCCTCAGACAGAGGTCTTTCTCTCACACATCTCTCTCTTACTTGTCTGTCTGTCTGTCTCTCTTTTCTCTCTCTCTCTCTCAGTTTAATGCTCTTTTTTTTTTTTTTGCATGGCTGCTTTTCATGCATTATTGCTAAAGCCGGTGCAAAACATTCAAGTTAACGGCTGAAATTATTAATAAAACATGTAACTGCACCTTCGTATATCCACTCCTTCAGTACCCAGTGTGTTATGTGTAAATTCTCTCTCTCTCTCTCTCTCTCTCTCTCTCTCTCTCTCTCTCTCTCTCACACACACACACACACACACACACACACACACACACACACATTCCCAGTTTAATGTGTAGCCCATATACGGATACTTGCAGTAATCCTAAAACGATATCTATACGGTAAATAGCAGCAATATTTTTTATGATCTGTCTGTGTGTGATTACAGTCTAGTCTGAGTACTACTAATTCTTTCTCTCTCTCTCCGTCTCTCTATCTCGCTCGCTGTCTCTCTGTTTCAGTTTAATGGCTTTTATTTTAATAGCATGCCTGTTTTATTGAACTTGATCATGCAGCCTACTAATAGTAGTAATAAACCATGTATAACAACACCTTCGTATAAATAGCAACAATCATTTTTAGGATGGTTTTATGCGCCGTGCATCTGTTAGAATATGCGATCAGAATAAAGCATGTGGCATTTCATTATCGTACCTGTGTAAGCGTTTGCCAGAGGGCAGGAATGTGAGTGGCAGGACGCAGTTCCTCCGCTCTTCCCCAAGGAGAGCAGTGGAGATTTCCCACAATGCCGCTGCCTGTCAGGGTGCTCGAGATAGCTCTGCCTCGCGGAGGAAATGTCATCCTGTCTGCAAAAAAAAAAAAAAAGAAGAAGAAGAAGAAGAGAGACGTTCTCGATTTATATGAAAAGAGATTTGAAACAGAAGGCGCATCGAATGACACCTGCATTTTTGACAAAAATATCCCCAGCTTTCAGACAGAAATGACTTTAGCATAAAAACCACTTAACAGCTCAAGTGTGTAGTAAAACACTGCGCTTCGAGTTTGACAAGAACATTTCAGTTTAGATTTGGTAGAGAGAGGCCCGTCAGTAATAATACTTTGTAAGATAAAAGTTTCAAAAACATCAGACAAATCAGAAACAGAGAATTGAAAAATTAGGCACATTTTTTTACAGGATGGCAGGATGTGCTGTCTTGTTTTTAGTTATTTATCCATTAATCTAGCTGTCTTTTTGTCTGTTTGTCTGTCTGTCTGTTTGTTTGTTTGTTTGTTTGTTTGTTTGTTTGTTTGTTTGTTTGTTTGTTTGTTACAGGATGACAGGATGTAAAAGAATATTATGGCAAACACTTAACCAATTTTTTTTTTACCTTGTTTATATTTGTTTGTCTGTGTGTATTTCTGTTTGTTTGTTTGTTTGTTTGTTTGTTTAGTACAGGATAGCAGGGTGTACAATAGTATTATGGCAAACAATATTTCATGCTTTCTGTTTATTTAATTATTTGTTTGTTTGTTTGGTTTATTTACAGGATAGTGGAATGTAAAATATTATGGCAAACACTTAAACAAAAGTATTTGCAGTTAATGTTTTTTTTTTTCTTTCCATTTCTTTGGTTATTTGGATTTTGTTTCTTTGTTTTTTAATTACAGGATAGTTAGATGTAATATATATATATATATATATATATATATGGCAAACTCTTAACCTTGTTCCCCTTGCATTCACCTTGTTTTTATTTGTTTGTCTGTTTGTTTGTTTGTTTGTTTCTGTACAGGATAGTGGAATGTGAAGAATATTATCGCGAACACATAATTGTGATCATTTGCCTTCTTTTTTTAAAAAAAAAAAAACATTACAGCTGGATATAAATTATATTAGTAATAATATCACATCAAACACTTAACCAAAAGCATTACCATTTTTGTTTGTTTGCTTGTTTGTTTACTTATAAAACTTTATCTGCATGAGGATGACCTTCCAGGATTTTTTTTTTTTTTTCCCCAGAACTTGAGCCCCCCCAACCAAAAGCAAATCAAACTACAGCTGCGTAGGCCAAGTGATCCCATTTGCCTGGGACTTTTATAGCCTGTTAATAACTGACAGATAGAGTAAAATAAAGTCAAATCAAATCACAAACTCTGCAACACTGCAATCATTTGTTGTGGTTTAGATCAATTCTGTAGTAAACACATGGCAAATTTTCATCAGTTTTTTTAAAGGCCTGATTTATTACACAGCTGAATGGACTTTTTTATTTTTTTTATTTGCTTATTTACAGCTGGCCGACTTTCATATGCATGACACACGACATTATTGGTGATTTAAATTGAGCCCTTGAGTGTTTGGACCTGAACACTGGACCTGATATACTGTGTTTGCTGTTTAGAGGAAGAACGTTACGGGAAAGGTTGAAGCCGGTACTCTGTTTAAAACAATACAGTCTTCCAAAGTGCAAGACTGATTTATTAGACTTATTTATTAGATAAACTAACCAGTCGTTCTATCACTGTCTGCAAGCTGACTTTATATGTATGACACTGGTAGAGTAATACAATACAATTTTATAATTGAGGTTCTCAGCTTATATTCTTTGTCAGTGAAATTGATCCAGAATCACAATACAAAGCCAACATAATACACCAAGCCAAGCTTAGTAAGAACTAAAACACCTGGGGGCATGCTTTTATAGGAAAATAATCAATGACGGGGTGGTGTGATGCGGCAAGTGGCGTTACTGTGACCAAGCTGCACTGATTATTTTCCAATAACAGCACATCCTGAAGTGTTTTATTCTCCGTAAACTACAGCAACTGAGCCAATGAGCAGCAGCTGAGCCAATTCAAATTTCTAATTTACTAATGAACGACACGTAATACATCTTATCCATTTATAGTTACATTTAATGTTGTGGAACATCCCACAAACAAGGTAGTTACTTTTATAACAGCTATAAACGTAAATCATTCCCTCACCAGCCTCTCTTTCTCTCTCTTAAATTTACATTCATATGCTCACATTCTACACTGCTGTTTATTGTCATGCTTCACCTCATAGTGTTCAGAATCCAGAAACAGGTGAAGATTAAACACCGTTTTCTTTCCATTTCTCTCAACTATCTCACACTTCTGAGCTGCATTATATGCGATCCTGCCAGCAGCAGCCGTGTCTCAGCTGTAACTCACCAACCGAAACGAGTCATCTTCTGTCCCCTGGAGGAAAAAGATGGGAGGAGGGACGCTCGGCAGGACCCGCAAATCAGTCCCCCAAGTGTCCAGGGGCTCTTCCCCAGGGACACACTCTAAATCACCAAAAAAAAAAAAAAAAATGGGGATATAGAAAAGGGAGGGGTGCTTTAGCCTAACTAAGACATTTAGCATGAGGTGGTTTCTCATTTAAGCACCCGAGCGGCCATGGCGATAACGTACGGCGCCGCAGGTAATTGGAAAATTGGCAGGCTTGTCAGGGAGATTTGGTGGATGGCACGGGCAGATCGGGCACTTGCACGCTCACGAGGTGCGAATTTATATCTGCCCAAGGGCCAGCAGCGACAAAGTGTCCAGAGTTCAGGAAAAAGAGGCGCATTTTTCATAAAGGGCCTCGGTATATATCAAAAGTTCCCTCAAGACAGAGCGACTCCGGGAATGTGACACAGCCGGGTGGAGCAAAATAAAAAGCCTGCACACTCTGTTAAATGAATTTCTCTCTTCTGCAGGCCTAAGATTTGAATTATGTTGTCATACAGAGTTTGACGGTCCTCCATCATGGCCACACAACATCTGCTAACACTTATAACCAAGCCTGGATTCATAAATCATTATAACTGTGCTGGTTATTTGGTAGCAATGCTTTATAAACTCATGTAATGCCTCTTTAAACTCCACTAAAATGTAGTTGTATAGTCCATGTGTGTGTAGTCCAGTGGTTAAGTTCTATAAGGTTCTGGATGGTTGTGAGTTCAAATCCCAGCAATACAATAATAATAATAATAATAATACACAACACAACACACTGACTTACTGCTGCTGTAGTAATAATTCACTGCAAAATAATTATAATTAACAAAAAGTAAAAAGTACTAAAGTAAAAAAAGTAGCGATCAAGAAAATTACTCAAGTTAGAGTACAAATTACTTTTTACATCTACAATTTACAACACTAATTCAAAAACCTTGCTTTCTATTCTGTTCGTATGCTAACTAACCAAGTTCCCTATGCTAAAGTGAACATTAGCATGGCTAGCAAACTTAGCCAAATGCTGTTGGGTTTCGGTAGCTTGCTAGGTTTGTTGGCAAGTTAGCTAACTCATATTAATTCATACATTTTTCCAGCTACCTAGTTAGCTAGCTACAGTCGAGGTCATAAGTTTACATACACCTTGCAGAATCTGCAAAATGCGAATAATTTTTTTTTTAACGTAAGAGGGATCATTAAAATTGCATTTTATTTTTTTTTTTTTATTTAGTTCTGCCCTGAAGAAGCTATTTCACACAACAGGTGTTTACATTTAGTCCATAAGACACAATAATAACTGAATTTACACAAATGAACCAGTTCAAAAGTTTACATACTCTTGATTCTTAACACTGTGTGTTGTTACCTGGATGATCGACTGTTTTTATGTTTTGTGATAGTTGTTCATGAGTCCCTTGTTTGTCCTGAGCAGTTAAACTGCCTACTGTTCTTCAGAAAAATCTTCCAGGCCCTGCACATTCTTTACTTTTCCAGCATCTTCTGCATGTTTGACCCCTTTCCAACAGTGACTATATGATGTTGAGATCCTTCTTTTCACACTGAGGGACTCGTACACAACTATTACAAAAGGTGCAAACATTCACTGATGCACAAGGAGGCAACACGATACGTTAAGAGCCAGGGCGCGGTGTGAACAGTTGAACAGGATGACTGGTGTAAATTGTTATTTAGTTTAAAGATCTTCTTTTTTTTTTCCTTTAATAATGCCCTTCAGAAGCTACATAAGATTTGTCTTCCCAGAAGACAAAATAATAACAATATACACTGAAGGTTTGCACCTTTTGTAATAGTTGTGTATGAGTATTCAGTAATAGTTGTGTATGAGTGTTCAGTAATAGTTGTGTATGAGTATTCAGTAATAGTTGTGTATGAGTGTTCAGTAATAGTTGTGTATGAGTATTCAGTAATAGTTGTGTATGAGTGTTCAGTAATAGTTGTGTATCATTTGCAGCATCATTATTATCACGCTGTTTCCTTTGAAGCATTTAAAACTGAAGAACGCTGATAAATTGGGTCGGGCATTGCTCATCGCTCTCACTGCCTCAGACATCGCTGCTAAGCATTTGGCATGTGAAGTGTAGACTTGCGCTTTATTTTT
The DNA here is from genome assembly GCA_023630585.1 of Cranoglanis bouderius. Taxonomy (NCBI): domain Eukaryota; kingdom Metazoa; phylum Chordata; class Actinopteri; order Siluriformes; family Cranoglanididae; genus Cranoglanis; species Cranoglanis bouderius. The sequence goes on along the minus strand of CM042546.1, from coordinate 6,047,098 downwards.
GATTTGGGACGTTGAAACTGAATTCTTTTAAATTTGCACATGCTCACAGTCTTCCGGGGTTGAATGCATTATTATTTTTTTTTTTTTTTATTCTGTATCGGTGATCAAAAATAAATGTAGCAAAGTTGAATAGTGTATTTTTTAAAACTCAAGTATAAATAAAAGCACTGCGATCAATTATATTCAAAAAAGTACTATTACAGTGAACCGTGTACTAAAGTACCGTACATGAGAGTCATTTGTTCATTTTCACTCCTGATGTGTGTTGTGCATGAAATACATTTGAATGAATGGTGTTTGTGAGGCATTTTAAACAAAATGGTTAAAAACCCACAGCATTACACCGTTTTACGTAACGTTAAAGTACTTGTACTCCTAATTGGGGCAAGTTGAAGAAATGGTATTAGTAATTGTGAATTTACAAAGAATTGTAAGCGTTATTCCGAGGGTTATTAGAGATTTTAGCACTGAAAGGTTCGTGTCGTGTTTTAGCAGCTCTTTATAAGACGTGTGTACGGTGTCAGCCTGAAAATATCAACAAAATAATCAATGAGATGGTCCATCCGAGATAAGAAAGGCCGAAGTTTCCTAAGAGGAGGTGTCATTTCAGGTGTGTGTGTGTGTGTGTGTGTGTGTGTGTGTGTGCGCGTGTCATACAGCTGCCCTTCCATGGTAGGATGAGGGCAGTGTGTGGTTGGGAATAGGTAATCACACATGGCTGGCTGTAGATGTGTGTATTAACCTCAGGAAGAGGGGATAATTGCATCTGTCAGACTCATTTAACTGTCGAGATGGCCGTCGTTTTCTATTTGTGTCCTCCTCTAAATCTCGGCGAGCTTTAAGTGACTCCGGCATGATGACCGTGCGCTGTTGTATCTTGTGGGTATTTGTTGCTTGGCTGAGGTTGAAAAGGTGGCATATTGATAAAAAAAATAAATAAAGAAAGAAAGAAAGAATACGTAATAAAGGCTGAGGGATATAGTTTCAATGTATCATGGTGTGTGTTCACAACTCTGCAGCAGTGTAAGGATTGAAATAATTATCAAGATTTTTACTTTTAGTCTTTATTCAAGTTACTTCATAAGAACATTTTTTAATAAATGGTCTCCCATTTGCAGTTTAACAATATGCAGCCCTTCGTGGCTGACCGTGCGCTCTGACTTCAAACTGGGATATGTGAAGAAACGAATCTCACTGTACTTTGCTTATTTATCTGACAAAAAGGTCAATTATCTTCTTAATTCTTAATATTGCATCATATATGATATTCCATTGTAATTATTTTTTATTTTTTTTAATCCCGGTATCCCGTCATGGCGGTGTTCCATCTTGTCCCTCCCTCTTCAGAATAATCACGTGACCCTAGTGGATGAAAACACAAAACTATTTGCATTTTCTTTGGCTGGAAGACGTGAATAAAAGCCTACCTAATATCCTTGACCCCATTTACACTTGGTCATGTCATGCATCTTGAGTGTTACATACTTGCCAGTCCTGAAGAGGAACAAGGAATATTCCTGGGAAGTGTTAAATATAACATTTCACTGCCTGTATATTTTTTTTTACTAAATATGGCTGAAATTTTGGCCGAATAAATATAGTGTATTGATGTTAACTATATGCATGTCTAATGTTAGCTAAGTCAAATGTATGTTATTTCAGATTAATGAACTGAAAATGGCTGCGTTTGAAATCACGTACTGTGAGAGTACCTACTGCATCCGAATCAGTACCTACTGCTCGACCGTTGATACAGTACGTACTGATCAGTATATGTGTGTAGCATGAATACAATCCGGACGTACTACATCCACCGTGTTGGCATTGTCATGCGAGGTACAACTTAAAAAGAGCTGACGCGTTGCCTTCCGCCATTTTTGATTCAGACAGCTCTTCCGCGCCAGTCCCGTTGCCTTATGGGATAGCGCAGTGTCCACTGCAGAATCTCAGAGGAAGCAGGAGGTCATCCGGGTATTTCTCACCTACTGTTTTATGAATACTGAGAATTCAGACATACTACTGCAAAGTTGCACCTTTGTACATACTACAGACATACTACTACAGGCGTACTGCTTTTCGCCTACTGAATAGTAGGGTAGTAGGGATTCGGATGCAGCCCATGTTCTCTGATTACCTTGACAGAAAGTCAGAATTGAGCAGGAAAATCGGATCAGGACGAGAGCACCGGTCAGAACATTACTAATGCTGAGATGGGGGTAAAGGGGCGGGGCTTCCGTGAGGTGCCAGTTAATATTGGAGAGCGCAACTGTCAATAATTCCACATGTCGAATGACTCATCATCGCTGTTTTTACTGGAGGATGTAAGAAAGACTGTTCTTTTGGCGCACGAAATGACCAGGTGTAAACATGATCTTTCTGGTTGTATTCAGGAGGAAGAGGAAGCACGTGAAGCTGAAGAGGAGTGTGTGAAAGAGGAAACGGCTGAGCAGGAGATCCCAAACTGAATTACCTCACGGTCATTCTGTCCACGCTGTCAGCGCTGACACCTTCAATTCCTGTTTGAACTCTAGAATTTTTTTATTTCGTTTCAGATTTTATACACGTGCTCCCAAATACAACACCAAGCCATTTTGTTGAGCAGATTAGCACAGGCTCATTTACGTGTGATCTAGCTGTTATTATACACTTTAAGGTTTTATGTGACGATTGAAACTGGAGGTAACTGCACTGACATTGCTGTTTCAACACCATTCACTAGTTAGAATCTGTGAACAAGTCGCAAATGAACTGACATGAAGATGAATCGATTCCAGGAAATTTATTTTCATACACTAAACAATCATAGCCCAAGCTGAATGTGAACATCCCGTGTGATATATTATCATACTATACTAAAGCTGTGTTAACAATATCTTTTCTTTTTGTACAGAGAGAAATTTACTATTGTTATATATTCTTTATTCTCAAGTTTCATGTCTGCATTTGTCTTGCATTATTTTATTTTTAATGTTTTAATCCATCTACATGTACGTGCTCTACATGCACCTGTGAGAGTGATTAATAACACTCAGATATCAGAGCAAACACTATTTTTACATTTGTATAGTACTCTATATGAAATGCTGGGTGACCTACACACATGGCCTCATATTTTGCAGGTAGTCATAAATTTATAAATTCTTGCTTTCACCTGACTGTGTTGCAGATTTACGGAACACTTTGCCTGCCACAAGAGTTTACACAAGAGTCTGTATTTAGGTACTTTGTAAATGTGTCATTCTTAATAAACAGTAATAAACAATAATGTCATCTTTAATGCTAAACCGAGCTTCTGACACAGGGCTTTCCGAGACTGTGTGATTGAGGAAAATCAAATTTGTATGTGGTGGTTGTTTAGATATATTAGTTGACTCTCTTTTAAAGCAGCCCAACTACTGACAAAAACACACACACACACACACACACACACAACAGTCTTTTATAAAAGATACATTTTTCTTCTTTTCTCAGTCTTTGCGTGGGAAACAAGATCACACATTTCTAATGTACAGACATTATCCACTCCATAATCATCTGTTCCCTCTTTCAATCCTTGCAATATGCAGCACTGTGCAAAAGTTTTAGGCACATGCAAAGAAATGCTATAGAGCAAAGATGCCTTCAAAATAATGAAATTAAATATTTCTACATTTAAAAGTTTTTTTTGTTTTTTTTTTAAATACCGTAAAGAGCAATAAACAGTAGTAAATGGAACAAAGTCAATATTCGGTGTGACAATAAAAATAAAAATAGTCTCCGGTACAATTAGTGCAGTTTTATAAGGAAATGAGGTGGTAAGTTTTATTGAGCATCTTGCAGAACCAGCCACAGTTCTTCTGGACACTTTGACTTTCGCACTCGCTTCTTATTTTTGCAGCAAAACCCAGCAGCCTTCATTGTGTTTTTTGTCTGAAAAGTGTCTCTTACGTAATATGCTGCTTTCTTTAATGACATACACACATTTTTCTAATTTAAGGGGTTTAATTTTGTGCTAGAAAAGTAATGTTTGGGAATCTAAACTGTTTTTTGTACTGACTTGATAATGTAGAAGTCATAAAATAAAAACTCTATAACAAAGTTTGTACAAAAAAAAAAATTTAGGGTGCCTAAAACTTTTGCACAGTACTGTATCTTACAATAGTAATGGTTCTGTACAGTTATACTTTGCCTTTGTTTGTGGAAATTTATTAGATTTAATTCCGATGATTTGCTATAATACAAGTTCTTGGTGACCAGAGTATTTTTTAATTTTTTTAAATAACCCAATCTGCCATCTGTCTGCTGCTTCTTCCCCGAGCATGGAGCAATGGACCTGTATTAGCATTTGTTGCAGTTCTATTTGTTGACTACTAGGTGCAATAATAACTCTGTGGAGCTGAATGATTGCGCAACATTCGATTGCTTTCTCTCAGTTGCATCATCATGAAATCCGAGCAAATCAATGGAACATCAGTTTATACAGTGTCAAATAGCACCATTTTTTTAAAAAATCAGTGGTCACTCAAAAGAGGTAATTAATATTTCAGCTGAATTTAAACTGTACAGAGTTGTAAATGAGGACTATATGAAGATTAACCTTGGTTGAACAGCTGATATATATATTCCCAGTGATATTACATTTACAAATATGTACAGTATATATATATATATATATATATACAGGTGCTTCTCAATAAATTAGAATGTCGTGGAAAAGTTCATTTATTTCAGTAATTCAACTCAAATTGTGAAACTCGTGTATTAAATAAATTCAATGCACACAGACTGAAGTAGTTTAAGTCTTTGGTTCTTTTAATTGTGATGATTTTGGCTCACATTTAACAAAAACCCACCAATTCACTATCTCAACAAATTAGAATACTTCATAAGACCAATAAAAAAAATATTTTTAGTGAATTGTTGGCCTTCTGGAAAGTATGTTCATTTACTGTACATGTACTCAATACTTGGTAGGGGCTCCTTTTGCTTTAATTGCTGCCTCAATTCGGCATGGCATGGAGGTGATCAGTTTGTGGCACTGCTGAGGTGGTATGGAAGCCCAGGTTTCTTTGACAGTGGCCTTCAGCTCATCTGCATTTTTTGGTCTCTTGTTTCTCATTTTCCTCTCCTCTAGAGAATCTATGGGGTTCAGGTGTGGTGAGTTTGCTGGCCAGTCAAGCACACCAACACCATGGTCATTTAACCAACTTTTGGTGCTTTTGGCAGTGTGGGCAGGTGCCAAATCCTGCTGGAAAATGAAATCAGCATCTTCAAAATGCTGGTCAGCTGAAGGAAGCATGAAGTGCTCCAAAATTTCTTGGTAAATGGGTGCAGTGACTTTGGTTTTCAAAAAACACAATGGACCAACACCAGCAGATGACATTGCACCCCAAATCATCACAGACTGTGGAAACTGAACACTGGACTTCAAGCAACTTGGGCTGTGAGCTTCTCCACCCTTCCTCCAGACTCTAGGACCTTGGTTTCCAAATGAAATACAAAACTTGCTCCCATCTGAAAAGAGGATATTGGACCACTGGTCAACAGTCCAGTTCTTCTTCTCCTTAGCCCAGGTAAGACGCCTCTGACATTGTCTGTGGTTCAGGAGTGGCTTAACAAGAGGAATACGACAACTGTAGCCAAATTCCTTGGCACGTCTGTGTGTGGTGGCTCTTGATGCCTTGACCCCAGCCTCAGTCCATTCCTTGTGAAGTTCACTCAAATTCTTGAATCGATTTTGCTTGACAATCCTCATAAGGCTGCGGTTCTCTCGGTTGGTTGTGCATCTTTTTCTTCCACACTTTTTCCTTCCACTCAACTTTCTGTTAACATGCTTGGATACAGCACTCTGTGAACAGCCAGCTTCTTTGGCAATGAATATTTGTGGCTTACCTAGTGAACCAAACTGAGAGACCATTCTGAAGGCTCAGGAAACCTTTGCAGGTGTTTTGAGTTGATTAGCTGATTGGCATGTCACCATATTCTAATTTGTTGAGATAGTGAATTGGTGGGTTTTTGTTAAATGTGAGCCAAAATCATCACAATTAAAAGAACCAAAGACTTAAACTACTTCAGTCTGTGTGCATTGAATTTATTTTATACACGAGTTTCACAATTTGAGTTGAATTACTGAAATAAATGAACTTTTCCACGACATTCTAATTTATTGAGAAGCACCTGTATATATATATATATATATATATATATATATATATATATATATATATATATATATATATATATATATATATATATATATATATATATATTTTTTTTTTTTTTTTTTAAATGTCAGGTTTTTGTGATGTAAAAAAAATAATACTAATTATAAAAAAAACAAAAAAAAAACAATCAGATGAAAGTCAAGTTTAAAAAAAGAAAAAAATTAATTATTTGGTTGGCAGGTTGTTGTGAAGGGCATTCTACAATTGTGGGTTTTTCTGAGATGCATATGACAAACTTACTCTCAAGTCTAAGATTATATTTTAGGCTAGAATTATGAAGATGCAAATGTTTTGTTGCCAGCATGTCAGTAATGCTATCTTTATCAAGCTTTGCTGTTTTTCTCTCTCAGAATTGTCTCTATGTTTTTCCGGTTTTCCATCCCCCCCCCCTTCAAGGTGCCTGAGCTACTGACGTTAATGCATTGAGGGGTGTAATTCCGATTTGTTTCAGCGCAACTATTAATTTGCCCATTTTTCCAGGCCATGCAGGAGGGGAACCCCTGTAAGGCCATTGAACCATGAAAGACATTATCTGGAGGGCTCTGTCTTTTTTTTTCTCGCTCCAGAGCAGGAAGGATGCCAGCGATTGATGTGCTTGGATGAGATTTCATCGGTTCCTGAGGCCCCCTGCAGCCCCCTTGCAGCCCTCTTCCCAGCATGCTGAGCAAGGAGGATGTCATTAGGGCTGTGATAACAGCTAAGGGCATGCTAATGTAGGAGTGCCCCGAACATCCTCGAATGCACCCAGCCTCTGAATATCAAATAGGGTTTTAATGATAAGCACACACTCCTGACCAGACCAGAGGCCTATGAAATACACATTTGTGTTAAAGGGCCTTTTAAAAAAAAATCTCTGGACTGCAAAATCTAAAACAAATGGCTGTAATGATGATGTTCATACAAATAGATTTGATTGAAACGGATGGATTTTCTTATTAATCATAAGATATAGCCAAAATAAAGGACCTTATGGCAGGGTTATTCAACTGGCAGTCTGCAGGCCAAACGCAGCCTGTTTAATCAATTCAGACTGGCCCTCTGATCAATTCTGGTTACTAATAAATTAATTAAAAGGTTGAAAGAAAAAAACCCACATAAATAAATAACCATTTTGCAGCAATAAACCCAAATACTCCACACCTCCAATAAGAGAGCCAAGATCTCTTTCTGACTCTCAGCAGCCAATTACATGATGTTCGACTGATGACAAAAACACCTGTTAGTTTTTGCCAGATAACTAGTTGTCACACGAGTCATGGACAGTGTGCCACCATGCCACCAGAGGGTGCCCTTCCATGACTATTGCACACTTCTTCATTAGTCATTACAATTTCCTGTCTGTACAATATTTAAAGCATGTGGACTCACACACACATTGTGAAGCCTTACATTCTTGTAAGTTCTGAGCTGTTTTGTGATTGGTTCAATGTTTAACAAGGAACTTTGCCTTGTTTCCCTGCTTTTGTTCTTTGGATTTGCCCTTGCCTTGTTGCACCTTGATTCACCGTGTGCCTACTCTTGCCTGTGCCCTGACTGACCCTTTGGATTTGTCGATTGGATTGTTTATTCTGACATTTTGTGTATGACCTGGACTGGCTTACTGTTGACGATCCTTGGATTCGCATTCACTTTGTTATTAAACCTATTGCACATGGATCCTAACTTCCCTGGTGAGTCTTCTTTGTTATACTAGTGAACTTAGCTGACTTTTAAGGTACCATGTATTTCATTTTGAAAGTGTCAATCCAGGCTACTCAGATGTCACTTAAAAGTAAAATTGATAAGGAAAATTGAGTGGACAGGAAATTATTCGTTCATTGAAATCGTAGGGTGGAAGCCACTGTGTTTGCTTTGTAATTAATGTATTTCTGTGGTGAAGAATTATAACCTGAGGAGGCACTTCAAAGCAAAGCGCTGAAACTTTGATACCAATTATCCAGTGGTTCTGGATGTTCGCCAGCATAAAATTGGGCAGTGGTAGCTCAGTGGTTAAGGCGTTGGACTATTGATCGGAAGGTCGTGAGTTCAAATCCCAGCACTGCCAAACCACCACCGTTGGGCCCTTGAGCAAAGCCGTTAACCCTCAATTGCTCAGATGTATAAATGAAATAAATGTAAGTTGCCCTGGATAAGGGCGTCTGCCAAATGCCGTAAATTTAAAGGTTAACAGCCTTCAATGAGCATAGCTGGGGCCACTATCACTCAATCTTGCTTTGCCCAAGAGAAGGCAAGCAGTGGCATGGATCCTTGCTAAAAGAAAGGCTGTTTACTGGTACAGACACTGAAAGAATGTTTGCTAGCTGCTCTTGAGGAGGTGGTAGCAAATAATCAAACGAGAGACCAGCTATTCTGTTGACGAGGGCTGCCCTTTTAGCCGCAGATTTTATCCTTGTGCTTCAACTAAGAAAAGCAGATGTAATGACCCTGGATGTGGACAAATCCCCAGACAACACCGACACTTCTCAAAGTTGTTTTTTTGGTGTGCATACCTTTGATGGCAACTCAATTCAATTCAATTTTATTTGTATAGCGCTTTTAACAATGGTCATTGTCCCAAAGCAGCTTTACAGAAATATATAAACTCAGGATATAGATTTTAAATGTACGAATTTATCCCCAATGAGCAAGCCAGAGGCAACGGTGGCAAGGAAAAACTCCCTGAGACGATATGAGGAAGAAACCTTGAGAGGAACCAGACTCAAAAGGGAACCCATCCTCATCTGGGTGACACCAGATAGTGCGATTATAAATAAATAAATCCCTTCTATAAATGTGATAATACTACATGGTCAAATAGCAGTTGTGTATCCAGGAAAATTCATTACAGTTTTTTACATGAAGACTGTTTTGTTGAACTTCTCCACTGTTCACTGATGGAGACTTGAGTGCAAAACTGTTTGTGGCAATTGTAGTCATAGCCATCATAGCATAACTGTTCATATGAATTGAGGTCCAAAGCCATCTTTATGGTTTTTAAGTGGTACCATCCTCAGTAATCTCAATGATCTTTAGGCTGCACCGTGTGGGGCCGTCCTCAGCAGCAGCATGTGACTTCCAATTGATGAGAACTCCAACCAGAACTCGGGCATCAGGATGGATCAGGTCCGGAGAGCAGAAGGGGTCGGGATCACTGGCATCTCAGGAGTATCATATGTAGCGCTATGTAGGTATTCTTATTGTCCCGTCATGGTTAAGGACTATGCGTGAGTGCAAGCAGGGACTCTGTCAAGACTAGCTATGACAGCATAATGTAACGTATGACGGTGTCCAAACTGATCTCTGAATTAACCTAGACTGAACATAAAAAAGTTTCACCACTCAGGTGACCGAGAGTAACCCCGAGAGGCCTCCTTTGACCAGATACCTTTGGAATGCAAACGACTCTTGCAAACACACACACACACACACACACACACACACACAACTTACACCCAATAAAGGAGACCTTTCATGACTTAACGGGTGTGAACGTCTGGAAGACTTCACGATTAGGTTCATCAGTAGGGGTCAACCAAAACTCCGACCAAGGGCCTGTAAATCTCTGATCTAATCTCTGTTTATGACCACATGGATTAACATCGGGGCCAACCGGGCTAGCAAGGAAAACGTCCTCCCTAAGGGTCACCCTGAGGTGACCAAAGACCGGTGGGACATTAGAAGAACACCAGCCCCCTCTTCTGGACATACACACACTCACGCACACACAGTGAAAATGCCTCTTGAATGTAACATATAATCATATTTCTAGATAGTTATAATGTATTCATATATGCATGTGTTATGTGTCTAGATAACCTAACTATAGTGATTTTAGATAGTTTGCACGAGAAGCTAATTTTAAGTTGTCTGTAACCATGTCTAATGATCCTTCACTGTCCAAGATATCATAATCTCCTTGAAGTTTGGTACCAAAATCATTGTCTCGTAATATGCCAATTAATGATGCATACTATAGGACGATGGGATGTATCATTCTATACTTTTCCATATTTCATCCTAATCCAAACTTAATACAAACCCCGCCTTGACATGCGGACCCCGTTTTGGGACAGACAAAGAAGTTCTCCCCCCTCCAGAACTTCCTCCTCTGTCTGGATTCACCAGCAGCTCAGAGAGGCGTGTACGTTGGCATTATCCATAAAAGACCGCGACACGCGTTCCTCTATGCTTCTTTCTTATTACCTCTTCCTTTTTACTTCTTCTTTTTACCCTTCTTCTCTTTAACTACACTTTACTTCCTTACTTTACTTTCTCCTTTGTCTTTACTTTGACTTCACTTTTCTCCCTCTATCTTGCGGACTTGCTCTCTTCCGCCTTCTTTTCCGGTACTCCTCCGGACTCTCCTTGTCTTGTTAAGCCACGTGGCAATTACCGTTTTCTTTCTTCTTTCTACTTTGGCGAGACCCAACTCCGTTCACCCCGACTCTACCGACGCGGAAGATTCAGCAAACTCCTCGCTAAATCTACAAACCAAGGACCCTCGTGAACGGCATAAAATTAATGCAAGTATGAATTTTAATTGATCTATAGAGGTGTCCTTTTTAGCCAGTGCCCCTGTTGAAGGTGAATTTCAATTCATTGCTGATTCTCGAGGTTAAACTGTTGTGTGTTCTGCCATTCTGTTATTTTCATCATTTTTCCTTTTGTTTCTTTCACTTACCCTGTATATATGTATTATTTGTTTATACCTAGTTGTGTATATAAGTATATATAAATATAAGAAGTTATAACATTGATTAGCCTCTATGTGCCAAGAACCTGGCGATTACCTAATATAAAGGCAGGTAATACATTTGCCACTATTCAACTATTTAGACAGAAAAGGAGAAAAGCAACTCAAGAACACAGTTTTGCGCCGACGGTATTTATTAAAAAATGAGAAGTTATCCTTATTATCAGAGCTAGCAGTCACGGTTACAGTATTTTACTTTAAATGCTAATATTGAGAGACCCTCTAGGTTGTAATTTACACACACAATAAACACTGGCTGGAGCCTGACAGAAATTCCACATAGATTTAGATCCCTAATGAGCAAGCCACAGGCAGCAGCGGCAAGGAAAAACTCCCTGAGATGACGAGACAAGAAGAAACATTGAGAGGAACAAGATTCTTTAGGAAACCCATCCTCTTCTGGTTATCACTGGATTGTTGGATTATAAATTGATTGGACAATGTGTCTTTAGTTCACTTGTAGTATCTCCAACTTTCTCCCCTTTTTGGAGAAAAAGGATGATGGATGAAATAATCCACCTCACTCATGCATTACTGTATTTCAGTAATACATCTGGATTTCACACAACTTCTCAATCACTGCTGATAATGTGTTACTGATGCGCAGTGGTGTAATGTAACGAAGTAATAACACTTCGTTACAGTACTTAAGTATTTTTATTTATATTTTTTAAGTACATGTAACATCAAAAAATACTTTTCATACTTAAGTACAATAAATATCAGATACTTTAAGACTTTTACTCAACTCTACTGCGAAGCTGCTCGTGCCACTTAAAGTTCGTGTTTCTTGTGGGTGTGTAGAGCTCCCTACTGTTGTTGCTTGTGGGTGTGCACTGTCCTAGCTGTACTAGCTACGTGCACTCACCAGTGGCACCAACGTGCTCCCTCACACATCATACCATACCTCATTTTATTTGAGACGTCAAGCATGAATTACCTCCTAAAAGGCCTCTCTTATCTTTATCTTTGGACTTTATACTAATTAATTGACCTATTTTACTTTGGAAGAAATTTGGGGGTGTTGAGCTTTGTTTCCTATAACCTCCAGAGGAGGTTAGATTACTTCTCATCTCAGAGATGGCACTTGGAATGCATCTTCTTACAGCTTCTTCCTCATCCTCATGATCACTGTCCCGGTGTCACTTGCGTTTAGTGAGCGGAGTGTCAGTCTTTCCTGCCTTATGATTTGTTACCCCACTCTTTCCTTTAGTGCTGACTTGCTGATGTGAGGGAGAGGCCAAAACTGAAGAGCCAACCTTTGGTTTTTTTGCAGTCTGTTTGCTGATGCTGGCTTCTTCCTCATCCTCATGGTCAATCTCCCGGCGTCGTTTGCGTTTAGTGAGCGGAGTGTTGGTCTCACCTGCCTTGACATTTGTTACGACACTCTTTCCTTTAGTGCTGACTTGCTGATGTGAGGGAGAGGCCAAAACTGAAGAGTCAACCTTTTGTTTTTTTGCAGCCTGTTTGCTGATGCTGGCTTCTTCCTCATCCTCATGGTTACTCTCCCGGTGTCGTTTGCGTTTAGTGAGCGGAGTGTCAGTCTTTCCTGCCTTATGATTTGTTACCTCACTCTTTCCGCTAGTGCTGACTTGCTGATGTGAGGGAGAGGCCAAAACTGAAGAGCCAACCTTTGGTTTTTTTGCAGCCTGTTTGCTGATGCTGGCTTCTTCCTCATCCTCATGGTCAATCTCCCGGGGTCGTTTGCGTTTAGTGAGCGGAGTGTTGGTCTTACATGCCTTGACATTTGTTATGACACTCTTTCCACTAGCGCTGACTTGCTGACGTGAGCGAGAGGCCAAAACTGAAGAGCCAACCTTTGTTTTTTTTGCAGCCTGTTTGCTGCAGGTGGCTTCTTCATCATCCTCATGGTCGCTGTCCCGATTTGTTGCACCAGTGTTCCCGCTGGTGTTGCCATGCTGATGTGAGCGTGTGCTAGAGGAACGTAACTCTCCAGCCATGTGACTGCGTTGTTCATAATGAGGTATACATTTCGCATCACCAGCTTCGAACATATCAGAGTTTATCACTTCTACAGGATGCTCATTCCAAGACGCCAATGATCTTCCAGAAGCTCTACAGCTACAGGAAGACAACGAGAAGCTTCTAGAAGTTCCAGAGCTACTGCAAGACAGCAGTGAGCTTCCAGGACAGCCACACAAAAGGCATGAAAGAGGGCACTCCTCACCGTACACTGTGTTACAGGTGTGGCATTCTATATGAAAGAAATAAATGGTGGCATATTAGATATTAGGCATATTAACTTTAAATAGAAATTATTTTTGGAATCTGTGTGTTATGAGTAGTTTGTAGGGAGACAACAGTCCCCAGTAGCAGCCTCTGGGACATCGACAAAGACTTTAGTTAGATTTTGTAAACAACATACTTGGGCAGTGCCAGGATCCCATTGTCTCCATCTCCCTTTCCTCATCCGAAACTGCTGGACAGAAATAACATGATTTAATAACATGAATTCATTTGACATCATCGAAAGGGGGTGTGGTCAGCAATAAACATACTGTACATACATAACATTTAAAAATGTAATTGATTTTATTTTAGTTGAACATGGTATAAAGTTAGAAGGTAGTCATCCATTACCTCTAGATGTTGTTTTTGTGACGCATGAGTGTGCAGAACCTGGCTGGGTTGTGGCTTCTGTGTTATCCAACGTTGAATAAATACAATAGCCACAAAAAGTGCATGAGAAAGGGCTGTCCTCATAGTACACTGTGTTGCAGTTGAGGCATTCTACATGAAGGAAATAAATTGTGGCATATTATGAACTTTAAGTAGAGATTATCTGACACAATTATTTGATGAATTTTGGATTTAGTTTGAAGGCCTACGTCAAACATTATAGCAATAAAAGATATACAACATACTTAAACAGTGCCAGTATCCAGTTGTCTCCATATTTTCTTCCTCATCCAACGAAACTGCTGGCTGGGCCGACACCGAACCACAAAAAAGGCTCTTCTCATCGTTCACTGTGTTGCAGCTGAGGCTTGCTACATGAAAGAAATAATAAAGTTAGACAGGTGAAGATGAAGCACAATAACGACCCAAAGCACAAATACAAGTTATCAAAGGAATGGCTTCAGAAGAAGATCAACATTTCTTTGGAATGGCCCAGTCAGAGCCCAGATCTAAATCCTACTTAAAACATGAAGAGGGCTGTGCACAGGAGATCCCCTCACAATTTGATAGATCTGGAACATTTTTGCAAGAAAGAATGGAATAAAATTGCCAAAACAAGATGTGCTAAGTTAGTAGACTCTTACACAAAACAGCTGAGTGCTGTGTTACAAGAAAAAGGTCCTTTAACCTTTTGGATATATATATATATATATATATATATATATCCACTGTAGTCCCCAACAGCAGCCTAAGATACTCTGCACTCTCAGGCATGATATTGCAAATGTGCAGTCCTTGTGCAAAGACTGGTACTGCACAGGAGTGATACTGCACACATAAAACCCTGCTACACAGTAATTGGCTATACTTCTACAGCAAATTACCATAAATCACTAGGGATGCACCGATGTATTGGCCAGTAGTCGGTAGCGGCCGATAAAAGCAATTCTCCACGCTATCGGACATCGGCCGAATGTTTAAAAACAGCCGATGATAAGGGCCGATTATATCCTGTCAATCAAAAGGGGCCGGAAAAACATGTCGAACAATTAGCCTGGACCTAGTGCTGTCTGTGAAGAAAATGTCTCTTCTGTGGAATTACTTTGAATTGGGTGACGATGACAACAGAATTGCTATTTGTAAGCTCTGTTGTGCTAGAATTTCATGAGGTGGAACTGCCGCTAAAACTTTAACACAACTAATCTGATTACCCTCCTTAAAGCTAGACACAGCAAGGAATATGACGAATTTGTTCAAGCTAAAGCGGAGGCTACTTCAGCTAAAAAGGGAAAAGATTCATCCCAAGCAAAGGCCAATGTTACTCTATAATATTTAGTCTATAGTGCAAGCATTCAACAGCACAAGAATATTCAAACCGGACACCACAAAAGGCCAAGACATTATTAGAGTAATGGAGTTTATCGTGCTGGACGATCAACCATTCCCTGTAGTGGAGGACACAGGTTTTCAGCGACTGGTAAAACACCTTGAGCCTCACTACACAATACTGAGTCGGCGTTATTTCGCAGACATCATATTCACAAGCTTGTTCAAAATGACTCAGTGAGCTTCACCACAGATATTAGGTCTTCATATGTGAGCCAGACGATCATGCTTAGTCTCACTGCTCCATGGATCGATTGTGATTTTAAACTTAAAAAAGTCTTGGTTCACGCACAAGAATTTCTCACAAATATTCACCAACATGTTAGCTAGATGGAAAATTGACAGATCAAGAGTACAAGCTGTTGCAAGTGACAATGCATATTACGGACAATGATATTATGAGTTAACCGTGCATGGCTCATTCCCTCCAGCTGGCTGTCAAGGAAGGCATATTAAGCCAGCGAAGTGTGACAGACTTGGTCAGTATGTGTCGAACGATTGTAGGCCACTTCAAACACTCGCAACTTTCTTATTCATGTCTACAGTCCATTCAGACACAGATGGATCTTCCACTAAAGAGACTTAAGCAGGATGTGACTACAGGGTGGAATGGCACTTTCTTTTGGAACAAAAAAAAAAGAGCGCATGCTGCATACGCTGCAGATTATGCGCTACCTGTCACACTTAATGCGCAGCAGTGGGCACTGATGGGAAGTATAACCACACGTCTCTCACCGTTTGAAGAAATAACCAGAGAGATTAGTAAAGTGTCCACTGCTGACATTATCCTCCTATTCAAGACTCTGAAAAGGTTACTCAAAGCAAAGAAGCAACAACAACAACAAAAACAACAACAACAAAACACTACTAGAGGCAGTACATAAACACTTCAGGAACACCACTTCCAACCACCTGTACTGTACTGCAACGGGCCTTGATTTGCGATATCAAAGTTTTTTGCTGACATGAAACGACAAACTCACGAAATGCTAGTTGCGAAGATGAAGAAATGTGATCCTACTGGGGATAACAACATGCAGAATGTAGAAGTTAACTTAAAGGCTTTACTTTTACTCCAAGTACAATTGTATATAGAAATATAATAATTCAATAATTCAGTAGTTTTGAGTGAGTGTTTATAAAAACTATTCCGGGGGACTTGGGGCACAAGGCAGGGGAAAGGGTGTCAACCTAACGCAGGGTACAATCCCACACACACTCACACACCCATTCACACACTATGGACAATTTGAAATGCCAGTCAGTCTACAACACATGTCTTTGGACTGGAGGAGGAAACCAGAGTACCCAGTGGAAACCCCCGAAGCACAGGGAGAACATGCAAACTCCATGCACACAGGATGGAGGTGCGAATTGAACACCCAACCCTGGAGGTGTGAGGCAAACGTGCTAACCACTAAGACCGGTAACTCTGAAACATGGATAACATGTAGATAGAGAGAGCTTAAAGTTATTATTTACATTTCTTTCAAAGTTGTGTAATTAATTATCGGTAATTTGAAAGAGGCAGTATAAAAAAGCAGAACCACCAAACTATCGGTATCGGTACATGTCATCGGAAATCGGTATCGGCGCAGAAATTTTGTATTGGTGCATCCCTGTAAATTACTATATAGTAATATATTCTTACTTAATCAAACAAGAACCAATGACTGACATTTGGGATTAAGGTAGCAGATGTACGTCAAACATTATAGCAATAAAAGATGAACTGCTTAATAGAGACAACATGAATTTATGTCATCATCAAAATGGAGTGTGGTTAGCATCTAAGCATCGTTTAGGTGAGCCCTGTCTAAAGTTAGAAGTTGGTCACTCGTTACTATTAGATCCTGATAATACAGGTTTTTTTCTCACCACTGTTGACATATCTACTAGACGTCTCCTTAACATCTGAAGACGATGAGCTCGCAGAAGCTGATGCTGTTTAAAGAAAAATGGGAGGTTTTTTTCACATACGTGATTTGAATATTCATAATCACTAACAATGTCATTCTGGTTACAAATATGTCATAATCACTAACAATGTCATTCTGGTTACAAATATGTTGGGTTTTTTTCCAAATAACATTTACATTTTGTTTAGATTTTGTTTAGATGTGTATTGTCTAGTATTAGAACATTACCACTAGAGCTTGATAACACAGGACATTTCTCGTCTTCGTTGACACATCCACTAGACGTCTCCTTAACATCGCCTGAAGACGATGAGCTTGCAGAAGCTGATGCTGTTTAAAGAAAAATGGGAGGTTTTTTCACATACATGATTTGAATATTCATAATCACTAAAAATGTCATTCTGGTTACAAATATGTTGGGTTTTTTTTTTCAAATAACATTTACATGTTGTTTAGATGTGTATTGTCTAATATTAGAAGTTGTTCATTCATTACCACTAGAGCTTGATAACACAGGACGTTTCTCGTCTTTGTTGACACGTCCACTAGACGTCTCCTTAACATCGTCTGAAGACGATGAGCTTGCAGAAGCTGATGCTGTTTAAAGAAAAATGGCAGGTTTTTTCACATACGTGATTTGAATATTCATAATCACTAACAATGTCATTCTGGTTACAAATATGTTGGGTTTTTTTTTTCAAATAACATTTACATGTTGTTTAGATGTGTATTGTCTAGTATTAGAAGTTGTTCATTCATTACCACTAGAGCTTGATAACACAGGACGTTTCTCGTCTTTGTTGACACGTCCACTAGACGTCTCCTTAACATCGCCTGAAGACGATGAGCTCGCAGAAGCTGATGCTGTTTAAAGAAAAATGGGAGGTTTTTTTCACATACGTGATTTGAATATTCATAATCACTAACAATGTCATTCTGGTTACAAATATGTTGTCGTTGTTTTTTTTCCAAATAACATTTACATGTTGTTTAGATGTGTATTGTCTAATATTAGAAGTTGTTCATTCATTACCACTAGCGCTTGATAACACAGGACGTTTCTCGTCTTTGTTGACACATCCACTAGACGTCTCCTTAACATCGCCTGAAGACGATGAGCTTGCAGAAGCTGATGCTGTATAAAGAAAAATGGGAGGTTTTTTCACATACGTGATTTGAATATTCATAATCACTAACAATGCCATTCTGGTTACAAATATGTTGTTGTTGTTTTTTTCCAAATAACATTTACATGTTGTTTAGATGTGTATTGTCTAATATTAGAAGTTGTTCATTCATTACCACTAGAGCTTGATAACACAGGACGTTTCTCGTCTTTGTTGACACGTCCACTAGACGTCTCCTTAACATCGTCTGAAGACGATGAGCTCGCAGATGATGCTGTTTAAAGAAAAATGGGAGGTTTTTCACATATGTGGCTTGAATATTCATAATCACTACAAAACATGTAATTGTGGTTAAAAAAAATTTTTTTTTTTCAAAATAACATTCCATTACCACTAGATAGTCGTTTCGAAATACGTTTCCAAAACTTGGTAAAACGTCCAAAAAGCGACTTCTTCTTAGCACACGGCCCCACCGATGAGCTTGCAGAAGCATCTGCCACCAAACAAACCGAATAGCTACACAAAGTGCACTGGGATGTGCGCTCTTCATCATTCAATCTGTTTTTAGTGAAGCATTCTACATGAAAGAAAGAAATTGTGGCATGTTAGTTCAGCATTTATCTAATGCAATTCTTCACTGTTCCACCCATACAAATATAATATACAAACATACTGTTTCAAGAGAAACTCGTTTGTTTGTTTGTTTGTTTTTTTTTACATATATGTGGCTTGAATAATCACTAAAAACATTTTCAGATAACTTTAGCCATTTTTTTTTATCACTTTGACAAGTCTGATTTGAAGCTATTCAGCCATAAAATCCTCATCCTCAAAAAAAAGTTCATCTCACACAAAAAAAAAAAGAAAGAAAAGAAAGAAAAAAAGAACGTAAACATACCCGGACAGAGTCTGTGCTTTCCTATAATCATTACTTTATCGTTATGATCAGTCATTGCGTCCAATCGCTAAAGTAAGTCTCAAATCAACTCTCATCAAGATTATTAGTAAATGTTAAATGTTGAGGCTTCACGCCGCTATTTATAGCCGCCGCGATGAGGTCACTGTGGAATAGTTCCGTCACAGTCGATAGAAAATCCAGCAGCTTCTAAGAAGCTACCACGTCATGGTTCCTCGCGTGAGCTTCTAATTCGTCATGGAGCTGATTTTAATCTGAATTTGCCCGTTATTATGTTCACTCGGTTTGACCATATATCTTTTTAGCTGTTTATCTATAGGAATAGTTTACCTGTTTACTATTTACACCTTCGTCAATCTGCTCCTGGGATTAGACACACAGCGACCTTTTCCCACTCTACTGTCAGTTAAATTTGCCATGTACTTTGCCATAGTAAATTTGCCATAGTACCACTACTTCTGCTACTGCTAATACTGCTACTGCTACTACTGCTACTGCTACCGCTACTACTGCTACTGCTACTACTACTACTACTACTAATAATAATAATAATAATAATAATAATATTTCCGTAATTAAGAAATATAATTTTTCCATACGCTACATCTCATAGCAGCAACTGTTAGCTTTGCTTTTTCTCTCCAATGATAACGAACACAGCACGACTCACCAGTCACTTGTAAACAAACAAATAAATCCTTCGCGTTTAGGTTTCAGTCTCTCCCTTTCAGTTATTTTATTTATTTATTTGTTTGTTTGTTTATTTATTTATTTGTTGTCTGGAAAACCAGCCACAATATCAAATCGGCTAAGTTCAATTGCCGCCATTATTTTCATATCAGTCGCTCGCGCCTGGAAATGCTTAACATTTATTGGTTGATAAATCACTTCACCTTACAGTAGCGTCCAGAGGGGTGGATCAATCACAACACTGCATGTTTCTGATTGCTTAGTTTTGTTGTCACTCTGTGTTCACTAAAGGTTGATTTTCTTTGGCGGGGGCGGGGTGAGGGAGTCTGTACCACAACACAACATACTGCAGGTCCTGGGGACAAAATGCCTGAAAGAAGTTTCTATTCGTAATAGTACATAAGTCTGAAGCAGAACGATAAGAAATAAACGAATGAATGAATGAACAGTTGTATTTGATTATTTTAACAAAACAGTTTAAACTTGTTATATATTACTTCACTCAAAGTCAAAGTTTTTTTTTATTTGTCATTTGCACAGTTGACACAAGGAAAAGTGTACATTGAAATTCTTATGGTGACACTGGACACATATTAATATATAACATCTACTAAACAAAACAAAAAAAAAAAGAATATACGTTCGGGGTGCAAAGATACACAGAAATACACAAAAGATACACAAAATACACATAAATATGTGTGGGTAGTGTAAATGTGCAAAGTGCAAAAAGGATGGCTGTGCAGATTATGCTGTTACTTGCTGTTTAAGAGTCTCACTAATATGTTACAAGATAAAAAGTTCTTGCAAACACCTGGCAAAAAAGGTGAGGCTTGTAGAGAAATACTCAAACCAGCCCATCTGGCACCAACAATCACGCCACAGTGAAAATCACTGAGATTACTTTTTTCCCCCTACTCTAATGGTTGATGTGAGCATTACCTGAAGCTGCTGGCCCGTATCTGCATGATTTTATGCATTGCACTGCTGCCACACCATTGGCTGATTAGATAATTGCATGAGTGAACACTTGTACAGGTGTTCCTAATAAAGTGCTATGTGTGTGTATCAGTGGAGTTGGTGTAATGGTGTGGGGAATGTTTTCTTGGCACAGTTTGGGCCCATTAATACCAATCAATCATCGCTTGAATGCCACAGTCTATTTGAGTATTATTGAGGGCCATGTGCATCCCTTCATGGCCACAATTTATCCATCTTCTAATGGCTACTTCCAGCATGATAATGGACTATATATATAAACATCTGTTATGTGAAATAGCTTATTCATGGCAGTACTAAATAAAAAACAAAACGCAATTTTAATGATCCCTCTTTTTTTTTTTTTTTTTTTTTTTAATTATTAACATTTTGCAGATTCTGCAAAGGGTATGTAAATTTATGAGCACAACTGTACATGACAATGAGTTCGATGTTCTTCAGTGGCCTTTCCAGTAACTGGATCTGAATCCAAGAGAACACCTTTGGGATGTAGTAGAACGGGAGATTCACAACATGTAAGTGCACCTGAAAAATCTGAAAGGAATGTTTCTAACATCTTGTGTAATCCATGCCACGAAGAACTGAGGCTGTTTTGAGAGCAAAGGGAGGCCCTACCCAGTATTAGTATAGTGTTCCTAATAAAAGTGTTCAGTGAGTGTACAGCCGTGGCCAAAAGTTTTGAGAATGACACAAATATTAATTTTTACAAAGTCTGCTGCCTCAATTTTTATGATGGCAATTTGCATATACTCCAGAATGTTATGAAGAGTGATCAGATGAATTGCAATTAATTTCAAAGTCCCTCTTTGCCATGAAAATGAACTTAATCCCAAAAAAACATGTCCACTGCATTTCAGCCCTTCCACAAAAGGACCAGCTGACATCATGTCAGTGATTCTCTCATTAACACAGGTGAGAGTGTTAACGAAGACAAGGCTGGAGATCACTCTGTCATGCTGATTGAGTTAGAATAACAGACTGGAAGCTTTAAAAGGAGGGTGGTGCTTGAAATTATTGTTCTTCCTCTGTTAACTATGGTTACCTGCAAGGAAACACGTGCAGCCATCATTGCTTTACACAAAAAGGGATTCACAGGCAAGGATATTGCTGCTAGTAAGATTGAACCTAAATCAACCATTTATCGGATCATCAAGACCTTCAAGGAGAGAGGTTCAACTGTTGTGAAGAAGCCTTCAGGGCGCCCAAGAAAGTCCAGCAAGCGCCAGGACCATCTCCTAAAGTTGATTCAGCTGCGGGATCGGGGCACCACCAGTGCAGAGCTTGCTCAGGAATGGCAGCAGGCAGGTGTGAGTGTGTCTGCATGCACAGTAAGGCGAAGACTTTTGGAGGATGGCCTGGTGTCAAGAAGGGCAGCAAAGAAGCCACTTATCTCCAGGAAAAACATCAGGGACAGACTGCTATTCTGCAAAAAGTACAGGGATTGGACTGCTGAGGACTGGGGTAATGTCATTTTCTCTGATGAATTCCCTTTCCGATTGTTTGGGGCATCTGGAAAAAAGCTTGTCCGGAGAAGAAAAGATGAGCGCTACCATCAGTCCTGTGTCATGCCAACAGTAAAGCATCCTGAGACCACTCATGTGTGGGGTTGCTTCTCAGCCAAGGGAGTGGGCTCACTCACAATTTTGCCTAAGAACACAGCCATGAATAAAGAATGGTACAAAAACATCCTCAGAGAGCAACTTCTCCCAACCATCCAAGAACAGTTTGGTGATGAACAATGCCTTTTCCAGCATGATGGGGCTCCTTGCCACAAGGCAAAAGTGATAACGAAGTGGCTCAGGGAACAAAACATCGACATTTTGGGTCCATGGCCAGGAAACTTCCCAGACCTTAATCCCATTGAGAATTTGTGGTCAATCCTCAAGAGGCGGGTGGACAAACAAAAACACACAAACTCTGACAAACTCCAAGCATTGATTATGCAAGAATGGGCTGCCATCAGTCAGGATGTGGCCCAGAAGTTGATTGACAGCATGCCAGGGCGAAATTGCAGAGGTCTTGAAAAAGAAGGGTCAACACTGCAAATATTGACTCTTTGCATAAACTTCATGTAATTGTCAATAAAAGCCATTGACACTTATGAAATGCTTGTGATTATACTTCAGTAACAGTTAGTAACATCTGACAAAAAGATCTAAAAACACTGAAGCAGTAGACTTTGTGAAAATTAATATTTATGTCATTCTCAAAACTTTTGGCCACGGCTGTATATTACATTATTGCAGTATAATTTGGTTGGTCAGAAGGTTTATTTTTGTAATATTTATATGCATTATCTTCGGGTAACAGCACGGCTCAGAAAATAGTTCCGGCTGTAACATGAATGATAGGATAATATTAATGCGCTTGCTCATTCTAATACAGTACGTCATTGTTTCTATAGTGACACAGGGACTTGTAAAGCAGACCCTCCACATAATCTAAGACTAATAATAAATGGAATTTTTTTATGCGTTGTTTAACAAACTAAAATGTGTAATGTTGATATGGTGAAGTTTTTGTTAGGAGACATTTATTTAACATTTATTAAAAAGGAAAGTCTTTGGGACAGGGGAGTTTACGCTTTTCGGGTTTCTTGGTAAAATTACAGGCTGCACTTTTAGAGAGAGAGAGAGAGCGAGAGAGAGAGAGAGAGAGAGAGAGAGAGAGAGAGAGACTATCGCAGCAACAGTATAATGTAGGTGAGAATAGGAAATAGCTTGTCTCTTGGATGTTGCACAACATTAAATTAATCATTAAATCTAACTATAAACTATTAAAATGTCCAATGTGTTGTTCATTAATAAATTAAATATTGTAGAATAAGAATATTGCAATGCTATAAGGAATAACAGCTCCTCTGCATGGTCTTCCGTCCTTTTTGTCTTTGTGGGTTTCCTCCAGTTTCCTTGCCACCTCAGAAAAACCTGCCAATAGGTGAATTGGCTAACTTTCCCCTAGGTGTGAATGAATGTGTCTGTGCAACTCATGTTGCCCTGCGATGGATTGGTGTCCCATCCAGGGTGTGCTCACACCTCATGCCCAATGTTCCTGGGATAGGGTTCAGATCCTCCATGACCCTGACCAGTATAAAGCGATTACTGACAATTTGTCCAAATGTAACTGACATTATATGTGAGTGACATGAATTCATGTGTAAAATTTAGCAATAAAGGATTAAAAATAATTAAATGAAGCAGTGAGGAAGGTGATCATTTGTCGAGGAGTATTTGTTTTGTTTGTTTTTTAATGGTGTTTTATGCTAGAAAAGTTGGATTCGCATGTATATGTTGATACTAACAAGTGTAGTTTGGGGGAAAAAATGTCCAGGCTTCTCATATTTGGGAATTTCTCAACATCAATGTACTCAGTCCAGAATTTTTGGCATGCAATAGAGAAAATGAAATAAGATGGACATAAATGTATTAATTTATAATAAATAATTTATCACTCGTATAACAAGTAAACGGGTGGGTTTCTATGAGATTATTTAAGGAAGAAAATAAGGTAAAGCTATATTCCATAAATGAATGCTAGATTCGGATTGGTCAGTTGGTGTTGATTAAGTTTCTATAACAGCAGCTCTGATAATACTTCTGGTTTATATTAATGTGCTCGTTCTAATACATTATCACTTTTATAGTAACACATTACACAAGGAATTGTATGGTGGATGCTCCACATAAATGGGTTTAAAACCCATGAGATGTTTGTTTAACATTTTTAGGAGCTGCCTAAACTTTGTAATAGTCAGAGGTAAAGCTGTTATAAATGGGAATAAATGGGAACAAAACACTTTGGGATGTGCTGTTGTAAAAAAATAAGTTGTAATGGCTTATCACCCTGCCACTGATAACATCATTCCATGTCATGTTTTTTTTTTTTTTTCTTAAATATTACATATCATATTGAATTCACTATGAAAACTATGTTTTTTGAGTGATAGAGGCATGACAGAACGAATCACGTGTGTAGATGGATGAGTGCTATCAGAATGAAATGCTGAGACTGTTGGACTTGGATAGACATTTCAAAGATGATCAAAAGAAATGGGTTCTTATAAGATGGTGCAGGGATGAATGATGGGATAGGTGGATATATGAGCCCTGTCTATGAAATTTAGTCAGGTGCAGTTTGATGCCTTTTTTCCTGAAAGTTTAAGGATCATGGTGTCAGAATCGATGAAAAAAGAGAGGGATGAAAGAAAGTTGGATTAGACAAGCAGTTAGATACACAATAGGTTCAAAAGGAACATGCACTTTTGGATCAGTAGTTGAATCTTTCCACCAAGTTTGATTGGTTTGGTAATCAAAAATTCTGAGTGTCACACACAATGACTTATGGGTGGATGAAAGAATGGAAGAAAGGACAGAAGGCTTAGATTGATGAGTGCTATGAGTCTGAAATGCAGTTATGTGATTTGGGTCAACAGTTGAATCTTGTATACCAAGTTTGATGGATATAGGTTGGAAAATCAATGAGTAAATAAATGAATCATTTTCTTTGGGATGGTGGAAGGATGGAAAAATTATAGTAGGATTAGTGGAAAATGCTTTAGATCAAGGGATGACATTTTACACCAAACTTGATGACTGTAGCTGTAAAATTCGATTCATTCATTTTTAGTATCTGCTTTACTCTCTCAGGGTCTTTCTGGATCCCTCGCTTATCCCAGGAACACTGGAAGTGAGGTGACAATACACCCTGGATAGGATACCAAACACACAAATACACTTTCGCAGTCCTTGCACTCAACCATTCATACTTACGGGCAATTTAGTATAGCCAATCCATCCACTGGCATGTGTTTGAGAGGTGGAAGTAAACCAGACTACCCAGAGGAAACCCACATAGACACAGGGAGCACATCAGAGTTCAGAATCAAACCCGAGCTCAGAATGGACTCAGGGACCTTGGAGCTGTGAGTGAGCAATGCTGCCTGGTGCACAACCTCTTGAAAATTCAAGAAAAAAAAAAAAGAGGTTTCTATGAGATGATCGAGGAATGGGGAAAAAAGGTTAAAGAGGAGTGAATAAAAAGAAGTGGGAATGTGCTTACATCAAGATATATACTATGTAGGGCAATTTTTTTTTTTTTTTGGCTCCAGCTTATAACATATAAAAGTAAGTAGGAACTGAAATGTGATGGTATGAAATATGGGATATAAAAGTAAGGATCAAGGTGTGAAAAGATTATGAACGCTTGGCAACTCAAAAGCAATTTTGATGGTTCTCAAAATTGTCATATGGGGATCAAAAGAAATGCATTGCTTCCCAGCTAACAGTGCTATAACTTGGCTTTTTAAGCAGCTGAATGGACTTGAAAGTGATGTAAGTGATGTAATGAAAGTCATGTCTAGTTGAAACACCATGGAGGCGGAGCTTTGTGAACATGGGCGTGGGCTCAAGGATAAAAAAAAATCATTCAAATCATATTCAACTCCAATTGTTTAACCATTAGAGACCTAATCTTCACAAAGTTTCACAAATCTTGCCTAACGCCCCTTTAAAAAAATTACCATGTTCTATTTACATAATCAGTCAACGTAATCCGGGTCATGTAGAAAATGGGTTTGCATAAGTATTCTTCAAAGTGAGCTTGAGGTAATAAAGATTTTTTTGCACATTAGCATGTTTCATTTACGTTTTACCATTTACCGTAGCTGTAATTGTCTTGTCAGTTTTGCGTAATCATATGCCATCCTCAAAATTTGAATCAGGAATTTCGGACACTGCCAGAATTTTGTTGTTGTCGATCTTTGGTGTCAATGGCACCAAATCACATTGTGTTCTAAGGCCACCAATTTCAACTCACGACCAAAGAATTCATTTTTGCCACAAAATTGGGCCAAAAATTGTACAGTGTAAACCCAGCTTTAGAAAACATTCTGCTAAAGTAGAATGATAAGACAGGCTTATGATGGTAATCAAGTGTCACTACATGCATTGCAATATTTTCAACAATCTTTATTTATTCAGACAGTTCATATATCAGCTCGGTGACTTCTTTTATGTGCTACGTTTTCTGTAAAACTCCATTTGATTTTATGCAGATAGAAATAGTTTGATCTTTTCTGTTCGAGCTCCTGTCTGCCCGAGGCATCAGTGATTCATGTTCCCACACACTTATATTCACTAAAGAGACAGAAGCGACATTTTGATTAGAGCTTTGAATACTGTACCTATCCCCTTTTTTTCTCCTTCTCCCTTTCTCTTTGTCTTTCACTTTTTCCCCTGGTCTCTCTGTCTTTTAATTGCTATGAATAATGCTTAAAATAACATCTCTTCAGCATGTATGAGCTTTTCAAATGACCTTTTCCAGACTCTGCCCTGTTGTGACAGAGCCATTTGCGGCTTCTTTAATGCACTTGGAGTGTGTTCGGTGTTCGCAGAGTGCTAATCTCTGCCTCTCAACACCGGCGCACAAGTACACACTCATTAAGAATAAAGGCCCTAAAAGGGTCGCTGACATCCTGGAGTTGGACATGTTAATGACTTGAGTCTCTGAATATAATAGCCAAGGATGTTTTATAGCATAGGTGCTAAAACTGATGGTGTGAGATTGTAATGTTGTTCTCAACTTGTTAGACTGTGGTTCTTCAGCTGTTTATAATTAATCATATTAGTAAAGTTAATCAAACTGTGGCCACATTTAGGTTTATTTGTGTTCTTCTCCAAAGATAAGTTGCCTAGAATATATTCGAAAGGAATCAGAACTTTACATTTCGTTCAACAGAACTCGATCTAACAACTTTCTAAATAAGTTTTTACCAGTTTCTTAGCTTCACATTAGGCTAAAGCCCATCATCCCACTGTTCATTATTTTCCCCGTCATGTTTTATTCCTCTTATACTACAGCAATTTGACATCAGTTACACTTTTTTTTTGCAACACGCCATAATTTTTATCCATTTATAGTTATGTTTAATGTCTGTGAAAATAAGTTACTTCCTGTTTTCACTTTATGAACAGTCATTCCCTCACTAGAATCTCTTTTGTTTCTCTCTCTTGAATCTAATATTTCTTACACAAATAACACATTTCAAAAAAGTTTATTTTTAGCCTTAGATTATTTCTATATTCTGTATTCATTTCATTTACCTTTACATTTTATATTCTTTGGGACTGTCAATAATTTTACCGAATGTCATATTTTTAAGTTGTTTTTTTTTATAAGAATACCAAATGTTCTTCCTTTATTGTTTCTCTGTTATTATTATTATTATTATTATTATTATTATTATTGATTTTGCATTTAGTTCCAATTTACATCTTGTTATTAATAAGCAAAATGTACTATGGTTACTAAGGTTTTGGTTAAGGTTAGGTTTAGACCTAGTAATAATATTGTGTGTGTGTGTGTGTGTGTGTGTGTGTGTGTGTGTGTGTGTGTGTGACCCTGAAGGACTCTTTACCATAAAACTGGCTTGCTTTTCATTTTCTTCAGTACCTGTAAAATTTACAGCCCTGTAAAAAGGTAAATACCCTTTTTAGACGTTGATATGAGCTACTGATTGTCTTCCTATTACACTTTTATGGATGACGTAATTCAGACGGACGCCACACAGCCTTGCTGCGATTTGCTCCGGCTTTGGACATTTGGACATTTCTACTGATTTCATGCATTACCAAAGTCAAATGTAGCAATTTATGAGAAAAAAAAATTACAGACAACTTTATATCATATCAGGTGGTGTACAGGCAGTAGCATAACCAGGAATTAATAAATAAATAAAATCACTGCATGATGTGTACAATTAAATTGATAAGTCAACAAGCTCATGCATTTTGGGTAGAAGCCAGATAGTCTTAGCAGTAATGGTATTCGGTATTTGTCATTTAATTATTTAACACGTTTTACTGTAGATCACTCATGCCATACTAATAATGCTAATATAGCTGTAGGAAATAAAATAACTTTATGACACTGAAAATAGTTAAAATAATATGCTAGTGATAGGAAAACAAATGACTTTTGTCCTTATAAAACCAGATGTACCCTTCTTTTCTCCTACTGCAGTACACCTCAAGTACTTCATCAGCTGTCGCTTCGATATCCCCATGCTCGGGGTTTAGCTAGCTGGCTAGTAGCTTTCAAACATAAATGGAAAAATACATGATCCTGATTGGTTAATCCTGTTTCTCACAATAGCATCCAATAAAATGTGATTAAGTGATGAGTTCTGGGGTGGTTAAATACAGGGGAATCATAAGGACAACTTCATTGAGTTTTATTAACATGATTATAGCATTATTACTGCACAAAATTATGTTTTGTAAATTGTTGGATTATTGGCCCATTCCAGATTTCAGCAAGTCATTGATTTCAAAGATTAAGCTTAAATTGTCCAAAAAAAAAAAAAAGGTCTGGGATTCTTATATGGTTCACTGTATAATGTTTGATATAACATCCACAGATAACTAAATTGGACTAATAAATATGATGTTGATTTCCTGTCACATACTTGAACAAGTTTTCATGTCACATTTGAACATTGCTCTCGCTCCCCATGTGTGAGGCTGAATATATATCAGAGCAGTCTTAGCACATCTAAAATGGCAAATAACTAGAGCTGTTATAATGTTATAATGCACTTTAGTCCAATGTCTGTTTGAACTCCAAATGCCAATGGTTCAAAAATACCATTTCAGCAGAGTGACGCAGCGATCGGTGGGGTTCATTTAGACGCCCTTTGTCAGCTTACATTAAAGCTAAGAGCCAGTTAACATTGTGCTAAGATGCTATCATGCTGTGCTCACAATATGTTGCAAATGCCAGAGTTTAATGCATTCAATATCTGTGTAACATCCCTTTCTCTCTCTCTGTCTCTCTCTCTCTCTCGCTCTCATTTCCTGTAACTAATGTACAGTAAACTTTTAAAGTACATGCAATAAACTTCTCTCTTGTTGACGTGAATGTAAAATGCAAGATTTTGCTATAAAAAAAAATCACTACCAGATATGAGAAATATTGATACATACGTCAAATGTTATGTAGTTTTTACATATTGATATAAGGTCCTTGTATTACAATAAATTAATATTTCTATTTAATGTGTTTAACATAAACCTTCCATTATCTCTCTCTCTCTCTCTCTCTCTCTCTCTCTCTCTCTCTCTCTCTCTCTCTCTCTCTTTCTATATATATATATATATATATATACTGTATATATATACTGTATATATATACTGTATATGTATGTTCATAAGCCCTTTATTTATTATTTATTATTTGTATTAGCTGTAACTAATAACTATTTATGGAGGCTGGACACAGCCTGAAGTATTCTTTAAAGGTTTAAAGTCATATGAGCTAATACTAATTAGAAATTCTATGAATTGTGGGTGAAATGTGGTTAGCTCAGACTATGCAGTAGTAAAATCATGTTTTCTCAAGCTGACAGTATACAGAGGATTTTTCTGAATCAAGAAAATCTGTACATCTCCCAAGAGTATTCAAAGTAATGTTTGCTGGAATCTTCTGTTATTAAATGGCCGCTGTGTTCTAGTTCTCCCCATGACCTGCCAAGGGTAAAAAATCTGTTTACTGTAAACTGCACCTTGTTCCCCTCTAACTACCATCTGCTGCATAGTAAGCTGCTGTGTAGCTCCCACTAAAAATAGTGACTCGGATTGACTCCTGAGGAGAGCAGGGCCCATGTTTCCCAACATTTCTGAAATTACCTCAAATGAGGATCTGACATTGTAACAAAAAAGTGTTGAAAAGGTTTGTCTATGTATTTATTTGACAATCCCGTGGTGTCTAGGATGTGTGTCAGACATTATTAAATGACAAGTTTCATATAACATGAAACATCCTGAAGTCATCCATTATAGGAAATCAACCCTGAACCCATGTTACCTGAACACATTCACCCCATGACATATTTGGAATACTCCTTAAGTCACATGTTCAACAGGAAGTTTTGAATTTTTAAGTCTAAATTTTTTGATGATCATGGGAAGAAGAAAATTAAGTTTCTCCTTCTTTTTCTTCATTTACAATGATCTTTACTGATGAGGCCACTTTGTATACCAATTCTTTATCTCAAATTATAGACTGAAAGTAAATTATTAATTTAAAAGAATAATATAAAATATAAAATTCATTAGTATGCCCTTTAACGTCACCATGCAATTAGCATGGACGATGGAATGTTTATTAATTCTATGTGAAAAAATTCAACCCTGTTACTCATTTACAAGCAAATTGTAGCCATTATTAGCAAAGAAACATTGTAAAAAATAAATTAGACACTGTTGCCTGGGATGAGTTAACACATTTAACATGTTTGAAAGGCTAAATGCATGTTTAATGGACTATGCTTTAATTTTCAGTTATTCTTGCTAGCTACAATGTAAATGAAGGGGTATCTTGCTAGTAATTTGGCTAATTTGAATAACTGATCCCAACAGAAATTTCTCAATATAAAACTTAACGTTTTCCTGGGGGGGAAATGTAGCCTCTGTTACTTACACTACATCACACGAGCACTTTAAAGCGGTCTTGTCAGAATGATGGCTATGTTCCCTATTGTGCAACATTTCTTAAAAGGACTGACTAAATACTAGCTAGCTATGAACTCTGGTACTTAACACCTGAATGTGTTGCCAATCAAATAACAGTGAATTCTTTTCACAGCTTTCACACACACTCGTGATGACCGACAGCTGCCAGTCAGAATCAGCTACCTTTCTTCAAATAATTCTGAACTGTCACCACCTTTACAGGCACTGCAACAATGAAATGGTTCCAGCCTTCAAGGTTGCCAGATTGGTCAGTTTCCCTTTAAAAAGGGCTATATTTTACTCAAATGCTCATACTGGGTTCCAATTAGTTGAATAGTTAAAAAGTGAGATTAACTCTGAGTGGATGGATGGTTCTGATTAAATACAGTCTCCTCTGAAAGTATTGGAACGGCAAGACCATTTGCTTTTGCTGTAGACTGAAGACGTTTGGGTTTGAGATCTAAAGATGAATATGAGAAGAGTGTTTAGAATTTCAGCTTTTATTTCCTGGCATTTATATGTATATGTTTAAATTTTGTATCAGATTACCCAATTTGTAGGTGAGCAAAAAATATTGGAACATGTGACTGATAGGTGTTCCTTTTTACCCAGGTGTGTCCTGTTAGATTGATTGTATAAACAATAAATAGATCTGAACATCTTCCACAAAAGATTAACCTCTACCAAAGTGATGGAAAGGCCAACGTGTGGACAAAGAAAGGATCTACTCATGATCCAAAATATACAAGCTCATCTGTGAAACATGGTGGAGGTAGTGTCATGGCTTGGGCTTGCATGGCTGCTTCTGGAACAGGCTCACTAATCTTTATTGATTATGTAACTCATAATGGTAGCAGCAGAATGAATTCAGAATTTACAAGAACATTTTGTCTGCCAATTTACAGAGAAATGCATTCAAAATCATTTGGAGGAACTCCAAATTATCATACAGCAAGACAATGATCCAGAACACACTGGCAACTCAACTTCATCACAAAAGAAGAAACCAACAATTTGGTGACGTCATTGAGTCACACGCTTGATGCAGTTATTGCAAGAAAGGGATATGCAACCAAATATTAAGTGTTATTTATTTTAAGTCTTATCTGTTCCTATACTTTTGCTTACCTAAAAAGTGGGTGGTCTGATATAAAGGGTTATGTTTTATGTTGTTTAACACATCTAGATGTAAATACCAGGAAATCCGAAACTCTCGTCTCATATCCATCTTTTGATCTCGACTCGCAACCAAGTGCTAGCTGTGCTAAAAACTGTGTTGTTCATTGAGATGGGTGATTCATGACATTCTGTATGGTTTTGTATTGGTTTGTTGGTGGCTGGCCGCCTTGTCCCAGGGAGCCCCCATGTCTGAGTTACCTTCTGGCTCTCCCTTTTAGTTATGCTGTCATAGCTAGTCTTGCCGGAGTACCTGCTTTCACTTACGCAAAGTACACTGTCCTTAACCAGTACGGGACAATAAGCATACCTAATTATCTCTCTCTCCCTCTCCCTCTCCCTCTCTCTCTCTCTCTCCCTCTCTCTCCCTCTCCCCTTCTGTCTAGCTCCTGAGATGCCAGTGATCCCGACCCTGACCTGGGTCAGGGACCTGCCTGAATCCATCAGGACCTGCCCAATCCATCCTGATGCCCTACTTCTGGTTGGAGATCTCATCAATTGGAAGTCACATGCTGCTGCTGAGGATGGCCCCACATGGTGCAGCCTAAAGATCATTGAGATTACAGCGGTGAAGTTCAACAAAACAGACTTCATATAAAAACTGTAATGAATTTTTCATGGTCTCACAACTACTATTTGACCATGTGGTACTGGTACATTTATAGAAGAGATTTATTTACTTATAATTGCACTATGCGGTGTTACCCAGATGAGGATGGGTTCCCCTTTGAGTCTGGTTCCTCTCAAGGTTTCTTCCTTATATCATCTCAGGGAGTTTTTCCTTGCCACCTTCGCTGCTGGCTGCTCATTAGGGATAAATTCATAAATTTAAAATCTATGTCCTGAATTTATATACTTCTGTAAAGCTGCTTTGGGACAATGTCCATTATTAAAAGCGCTATACAAATAAACTGAACTTGAACTTGAACTTGAACTGTAAGATAAGCAAGGTAGGGATGTAAACAACTTCTGTTAGACTACATTAAACAAGTCCAGAAGTAACTAGAGTTATACACATTATCAAGGAACAAGATCAGTGAATTACCTACGATCAATATGCAAACAGGTATCTAGGACATATCAACAACAAGGCACGAGGTCACAGTGCAAAAAAGGAAATGCTAAAACGAAGCAAGAAGATGGCAGAACACAGGCACCTGGCAAGCTAATTTATTAGCTGTTAGGTAATAAGCTATTTGGGATGTCAGTAGTTCCCAAATTCCTAAATATTGGCATTTTTCTGAGGGCAAATACTGTATGTAGAGACGTGTTGTGCTAAGAAATTCTTTTTTGTGTCTTGGGAACTAAAATAAAACCAATGATTAACCGATTTATTAAGACAATTCTCCACTGATTATTTCAAATAGTTTAAAAAGATATGTTTATGGAGACTTTAAGGCCATGAGTAGGATGGAAACAGTGACCAGCTATCACAATAGCTGGTCATTATTATACAAAAGCAATATGGAAATGTTGAGACAACTCACTGTATTCTGAACCTGAAGCATTCTACCTGTATTTTTTTTTTTTACCATATATTTAGGTGTTAATGACTCTACATAACTTTCTTTGGGGGTGCATGGTGGCTTAGTGGTTAGCATGTTTGCCTCGCACCTCCAGGGTTGGGGGTTTAATTCCCACCTCTGCCCTGTGTGTGTGGAGTTGCATACTCTCCCCGTGCTTCTGGGGCTTCCTCTGGGTACTCTGGTTTCCACCCACACTCCAAAGACATGTGCTGTAGGCTGACTGGCATCTCTAAATTGTCCATAGTGTGTGAATGTATGTGATTGTTCCCTGTCCAGGGTTTCCCCTGCCCTCTGCCCCGAAGTCCCTGGGATAGGCTCCAGGCTTGCCGTGACCCCGTGTAGGATAAGTGGTACAGAAAATGGATGGATGAATAACTTTCTTGGTGGGCTTTCATTCCACTTTCATTTTCCTAGAATGCAGAATTCTCATTGCAGAAATTTTTCAGAAACTTTGCAGCAATGATCACACGCAACACAAGCTCTATTGAATATATTGTTTGTTTGCAATACAACACTGTCTGTAAGTATTAGCCTTACATCTGGTCTGTCTCAGATGACTTGTCTGTCAGCAAATGGTAAGAGGTTATATTGGGTACAGATCAAAACATTTTAGCGTGCAGTAGACAGGCTGCGAGATTAGATGTTGATTTGTCTCAGGTGGTGGGGAGATGCTTCTGCCAAAAAGCTGAATTGTAGCGATCAACAGCTGTATGTTTACACTAGTCAGATTACCTCCTGGTTATTAAACATTAAACATTCTGCCTTCAAATAACACTAAGATGAAGTGCATCCATCCATCCATCCATCCATTTTCTGCACTGCTTATCCTACACAGGGTCACAGGGAGCCTGGAGCCTATTTCAGGGAAATCAGGGCACAAAGCAGGGGAATTCTCTCTCCCCTGTCAATCAGAGCGACACTAGCCAATCGTATGCATCTGTGAGATCTTGTATGTGGAAGAGGGTAGTAAGTGCTGTGCTTGAGTGTGTTACACTGCCCTGTGATGTAGCAGTTAGCTGGCTTCGGGTGTCTTGAAGAAAACACATGATGTATATGATGATACATGATGGGAGAGATGGCTGGTGAGTGGGAATTGGCAGGTGACCAATTTAGGGGGGAAAACGGGGATAAAAGAAGTGAAGAAATAGAGCCTTACCAATGATCTATTGTAATGGTTATGTGATACAGTAATTTATAGTAAAGCCAGGTCAATTAACTGGTGTATAGCAAATATATAAATAAAATGCTGAAAGCATCTCAGGCCAGAAGTGAATCACAAATACACAAATATGGTTTGTCTTTGTTTAAAGCCACAGTGGAGCTGTCCTAGGTTCAAATTTAGTGTCTGGATTTCAAGTAAAAAGCCATTTTGGGACTGCTCTTGTATTCTACGCCAATAAAGAAGGTATTAAAACCACCACATTACTGTTGTTATGATTTAGTAGATCCCCAAGTTCCACTGAAGTGTCCACTATTTGTCCAGATGAGACAGTTACCTCGAAATCGAGGCTGCTACAGTATAACTGTACCCATCCTTTAGCCAAACACAACCCACAGGACTAATATTGTTATCTTAAATGAGGCGGGCGTGTGCATTGCGACTAAACTGGAGCCTAAGAGAAAGCAAGAGAGTTCTGGACGAAG
Source organism: Cranoglanis bouderius (assembly GCA_023630585.1). Lineage (NCBI taxonomy): Eukaryota > Metazoa > Chordata > Actinopteri > Siluriformes > Cranoglanididae > Cranoglanis > Cranoglanis bouderius. Next base: position 6,011,632 of record CM042546.1, on the reverse strand, counting down.
CTGCCATAAGTCTTTCCCTGCTTTCTCAGGCGGCTATGCAGGCCAGCTGTGCGTAATTGGCTCGCTGTGCTCATTCACAGCTCTGTCAGCGTGATTTGCCAGTTTGCTGATGTGGAGAGACAGAGGTGCTGCTTCTGTGTCTCTTCGGGTTTGACTTTATGGGATCGGTTAAAAACGCTATACGGGGACAGTGGTGTGGTGAGGAAGGAGGATTGCGAGCATGTAGCCGTGTCTCCTTTCACTGTTTCTCTCTCTCTTCACATTCAGGATTCAGATTCGTCCAGATTTGCATCCTGAGTATCAAGTGTTAAAATGTAATTCCCACTTTTTTACATTCCCGATCATAAAGGTGTGAGAAGGTCGGCTGTAAAGCGAGCGAAGTGTGCATGTGAAAAGACTCCTGTTTAATGATGCACATTATAGTGAACATGAGGAGGGAGATCAGAGCACAGCTGCCTTCACAGCTTTGTGTATATACAGTATATGATTCTTATATTGTGACGCCCATTGTCTGTCTTCCAGACAACAAGACTTTGTGGTAAGTAGGGCAGCAGGCCGCAAGACGAAGCAGAGCTGCTGAATTTGTAATCATTTTCCGCGGATGGCAGCCATATCTCCGGCATGCCACATATTTAAAGGTCATCTGTGGTTTTACAAGAGTCGGTAATGGTGCGGCTGCGTTTGGGCGAATTGGCTGATCTGTCACGGCAAGTGTTGTTTATGAGCGCATGGCGGCTCCCTCTCACCCGATCCATGCACAGAGCTCATTCCAATGGCCGTAAAATCCACAATTGCTCCGATTCATCACGGAATTAGCAGGGATGTGACAGCGGGCACATAGAGGCTCAGTGCTGCTGCAGGTGCAGCATGTGAGAGCCAGACAGAAGCAGATGCAAAAAAGATACTCGAATGAGCTGAATGTGTGTATGTGAGTGTGAGTACGCACCTTTTGATACCTTGGTGGGGACCAAATATCTCCACAAGAATATTAATACGACAGTTTTGACATTGTGGTGACATTTGGTTGGTCCCCATAAGGAAAAAAAACCTAAATTTCCTTTTGGTTACTGAGGTTGCGGTTAGGTTTATGTTCATGTATATTATAGTCGTTACTTAAGCTGTGTTCACGCCATGTCGGAATTACCAACCCTGACGTTCTACTCGGAGATGGTCATGTCCTCTGAGCTGAGACCTCGGACTATGTATTTATGCAAAATACATAAAATATCTGTTGTCAATATTTAATAACAAAAACACATCCTAATCTGAGAAATCAATAAACAAAACCACAATACAACAAATAACAGTCATCTTATTAATAAACTTATAGTTTATTTGGCAGGACGTTAGACATTAGATGGTTATCCAACTCTGTGCTAGCTACATTAAACTGTATTATATGTCTTTCGTTTATTTTCAGATTAATCTTGCTTTATTAAGACATTAATAATAGTCAGTTATGTGAATTATTGCGCAGAAATATTATGAGATAACGACTCAACTACATTTTACTTGCGAAGTCGGAGCCATTTTGAGTGTTCCCTCATGACGCTGTAGCGGCCAGGTGGTACAAGTCGGAGCTCTCAGAAAATTCCTAGTTTACAAGTTGTAATTACAAGTTCTACGAGGACGTGAACGCTTTTTACATGTTGGAATCTCGTAATTACGACATGGCGTGAATGCAGCTTTAGCTGAATTCATAAATATGTCAATAGAAAGTCCTCACAAAGATAGTAAGACAAACATATTATTCGATTTTGTATTTAGCACATTTATCATTGATTTTTTTTTTTTATGATATGGTATTTTCGTAGTGTTTTTTATGGTGTGGTTTAGGCATAGTATTAATTTGCTGCAGTAATGATTATGTCAATTGTAGGTCCTCACAAGTGAAACGTGTGTGTGTGTGTGTGTGTGTGTGTGTGTGCTGCAATAGGACTCTACAGGTTCAACCACAATGAACAAGAGACAGCAAATTAAATGCACAGATCTCTGAAATAACAGTACCTTTAAAAAAAAAATTAACGTTTTCACAATAGTTTTGATATTTGGTAAATGCATCTGTCAGTAAACTATCTGCTCAGAGGAAATAAAACTTTGGCTGACACAGGTTCTGTAAACAGGACAAAAACATTTGATGTACACCACTGACATTCAACCAATAAGGACAAAGACGCGTCAGTCATGTTGAGTGTCAAATCGGAACACTCCCCATCTTTCACAAGAGTTTGAATTTATGTTTGGAAATACCTAGCTTTATCCAAAATCACTGACTAAACCTTTAATCGGGTGTAGTGAATATATCATATACTTTTGTTGAAACCCCTTATTCATTTGTTCGAACCTCTCAATCTGCAGTAACTACTTTATCCTGCTTAGGGGCTCACTGGATGGGATGACCATGCACATGCACATTTTCACACACATTGACAAACTCCTAAAGGCTATTTAGTGTAGCCAGCCTACCTACTGGCATGTTTTTGGGAGGTGGGAGGGAAACGGGGAACCCCTGAGGACACGGGGAACACGTGCACCCCCATTCTTGAGTATATGTAAGCTGAAAATGTCAAGCCAGAGGCCTACATGAATTTGTTTTTTATAACTTTGGGTTAAATGAATTATTAGTACTTTTTATATAACACCTGTCTGGCTTGAAAGTCAGACTGTCTGATCTTTCACCACTGAAACGTTTCATCACGGATCTGAAAGCAGCTGAACGGCTTGACTGCTTGGCACGCCGTTAAAGGCTGTGGAATGAAAGCCGTATCTCAGGCATTCAGTGCACAAAAAACCCCCCCAAAAAAACAGTGTGTCACAAAAAAAGAAACGGTGGCGCCCTCTCCCTACCTGTTCACGTCTAATGTAAAAGGAGTGCTGCTGATCTCTTTCCATCCCCGGGCTGTGAAGTGTGTACCGGGAGGGAAGGAGGGATGAAAGGGACAAGTGAAGCCATGAGCATTAGGATCTGCTGGAGCACAGTCAAACTGGCACCTGACCATAAGGGCAAAGCTGACTGAGGCTGACTGGCATCACTCTCGCATCTGCACTGTCCATGATAACGCTTCATTACCATGTATTTATTTGCTCACATTGAAGAGGCTGATTGAAACAAAGGGCGAGTGATGATTTTCTGCTAGATCGTCGCAGCCTGCCTTGAAAAGAGGCCGGAAACAATAGAGTCCCGCTGACGTGCCAGGGCCAAGATGCCAGGCGCGCAGGCTCATGGGACGTCTGAATGTATCGAGACTGCCTGCTTAAACGAGTGCTTGTCTATCGTGCAGCTTCCTCATTATTAAACAATATTGATTTTATCAATTGCCGAACAATTGCAATGTTCTAGTGAAGATCCGCTAATATACTGCACTGAAATTCTTTGATTTCCTTCCATCAGAGATAATGGGTGCATCCTATACACAGAAAATAGCATCTTTTCAGATAGATTATAGACAGATGAATGACAAATTAAAAGAAATAAACATTTTTTTTTTTTTTTTTTTGGAAACTGTACTGGAACACCATCCTTCTAAAAGATATTCCCTCAGTTGTTGTTTTGCTGATAGTGTTACAGAGCACCATCATAAGGCCATAGCCTGTGAGTTTTATATTCATCAAACCATTCAGTGAGCTCTCATGCCCTGTGGGTGGGGGTGGAGTCATCTTGAAAGAGACCACGCCCATCAGGGTAGAAATGTTTCATCATAGGATAAAGATAATCAGTCAGAAGTATCTTGTATTGATTTGCTGTGACTCGTTGCTCAAAGGGGACACAAACCACAAACCATCTGCAATAGTTAGACAGCAATTTGGTGGTATGGGAGGATAGAAAATATGGACCTGAAGAAAAAGATTGTGTTTATTTTATTTCTTTCAAATGTAATATGATATCGCATAAATGCAAGAGTCACTTTAAAAATGGGGAAATAAGACTAATGTGGCAAGTATTCTAATAAGTACAGGGAGTCTAGTATACCGCCAGTATATTGCTGCATGAATTGCCCTAGCTGTAATTATCACATTAATCACTGCAAACCTGGTTTAATGTATTTATATAAATGTATGGCACATTAGTAGCACTTATGATCAACTTTACCAATGGCTGAAAAAAATTAACAGCTACTGAAATTTTCAATGAATGAATGTAAATGTAAAGCATAATGTAAAGAACAACATTGTTGGTATTGATAGGGTCTCTCTGTGGCACACAGGATCAGCCAGGTAACTTGTTTCCTAAGAGGATTAATTGGTCTTGAATACGACCCGGGTTCGAGGGACAAAGCATGCAGGATTACACACAGCTTTCAGCTCCCCGACATGAGATATTAAAAAGACAGTTTTACCTTTTCGTGCACACTTCAGTGTGTGTGCTTGTTAAATTACTCATTGAGAATTAGTGGCGAGGTTGAGATTACAGCAATGTGTTTTTCCCTTCAAAGCCGATTAGCCTAAATTGAAACAGAGCCAAATATTCTCCTTTAAAAAAAAAAAAAATACAACAAAAAACAAACAAACAAACAAACAAACAAACATATCTGAGTGACAAATGGGAGTTGGGGGTGTCATTAAGGTATCTTGCTGTGTAAGTCTGAATTTCCATAAATGATCATTCCAGTGTTCATATATTCTCACATTAGGGGGGGAATCCTTTCTAACAGTGTGAACAAATAATTACAGTACATGCCTAAGCTCTGTGCATGATTAATTAAATCAACAATCATTAATGAGACACTAAGATTAGATTTTTACATTTAGAGCATTCAGACAATGATGTGGTATTTGAAGTAGGGTCTGGATACTATACACACACACACATTTTATATATATATATATATATATATATATATATATATATATATATATATATATATATATATATATATATATATATATACACAGAGATATAAATAGAGAGAATTCCAGTATATAATTATATATCTTTTTAAATATCTGTTTATCCATAAAGTTATCATTTTCTTGCTTATGGATCTAGACTGCCATCTGGTGGACACCAGACATTGTTGACGTTAAACACCCACACACATACATATATATATATACAGGTGCATCTCAATAAATTAGAATGTCATGGAAAAGTTCATTTATTTCAGTAATTCAACTCAAATTGTGAAACTCGTGTATTAAATAAATTCAATGCCACAGACTGAAGTAGTTTAAGTCTTTGGTTCTTTTAATTGTGATGATTTTGGCTCACATTTAACAAAAACCCACCAATTCACTATCTCAACAAATTAGAATATGGTGACATGCCAATCAGCTAATCAACTCAAAACACCTGCACAGGTTTCCTGAGCCTTCAAAATGGTCTCTCAGTTTGGTTCACTAGGTAAGCCACAAACATTCATTGCCAAAGAAGCTGGCTGTTCACAGAGTGCTGTATCCAAGCATGTTAACAGAAAGTTGAGTGGAAGGAAAAAGTGTGGAAGAAAAAGATGCACAACCAACCGAGAGAACCGCAGCCTTATGAGGATTGTCAAGCAAATTCGATTCAAGAATTTGAGTGAACTTCCCAAGGAATGGACTGAGGCTGGGGTAAAGGCATCAAGAGCCACCACACACAGACGTGTCAAGGAATTTGGCTACAGTTGTCGTATTCCTCTTGTTAAGCCACTCCTGAACCACAGACAACGTCAGAGGCGTCTTACCTGGGCTAAGGAGAAGAAGAATTGGACTGTTGCCCAGTGGTCCAAAGTCCTCTTTTCAGATGAGAGCAAGTTTTGTATTTCATTTGGAAACCAAGGTCCTAGAGTCTGGAGGAAGGGTGGAGAAGCTCATAGCCCAAGTTGCTTGAAGTCCAGTGTTAAGTTTCCACAGTCTGTAATGATTTGGGGTGCAATGTCATCTGCTGGTGCTGGTCCATTGTGTTTTTTGAAAACCAAAGTCACTGCACCCGTTTACCAAGAAATTTTGGAGCACTTCATGCTTCCTTCTGCTGACCAGCTTTTTGAAGATGCTGATTTCATTTTCCAGCAGGATTTGGCACCTGCCCACACTGCCAAAAGCACCAAAAGTTGGTTAAATGACCATGGTGTTGGTGTGCTTGACTGGCCAGCAAACTCACCACACCTGAACCCCATAGAGAATCTATGGGGTATTGTCAAGAGGAAAATGAGAAACAAGAGACCAAAAAATGCAGATGAGCTGAAGGCCACTGTCAAAGAAACCTGGGCTTCCATACCACCTCAGCAGTGCCACAAACTGATCACCTCCATGCCACGCCGAATTGAGGCAGTAATTAAAGCAAAAGGAGCCCCTACCAAGTATTGAGTACATGTACAGTAAATGAACATACTTTCCAGAAGGCCAACAATTCACTAAAAATGTTTTTTTTTTATTGGTCTTATGAAGTATTCTAATTTGTTGAGATAGTGAATTGGTGGGTTTTTGTTAAATGTGAGCCAAAATCATCACAATTAAAAGAACCAAAGACTTAAACTACTTCAGTCTGTGTGCATTGAATTTATTTAATACACGAGTTTCACAATTTGAGTTGAATTACTGAAATAAATGAACTTTTCCACGACATTCTAATTTATTGAGATGCACCTGTGTGTGTGTGTGTGTGTGTGTGTGTGTGTGTGTGTGTGTGTGTGTGTGTGTGTATATATATATATATATATATATATATATATATATATATATATATATATATATACACACATACATACAGTATCTCACAAAAGTGAGTACACCCCTCACATTTTTGTAAATATTTTATTATATCTTTTCATGGGACAACACTGACGAAATGACACTTTGCTACAATGTAAAGTAGTGAGTGTACAGCTTGTATAACAGTGTAAATTTGCTGTCCCCTCAAAATAACACACAGCCATTAATGTCTAAACCGCTGGCAACAAAAGTGAGTACACCCCTAAGTGAAAATGTCCAAATTGGGCCCAATTAGCCATTACTCCACACACACAGTCGAGGTGGAATTCGAACCCCCAACCAGTACTTTACAATTAAAAACAAAGACTAAACCAGACTTTTCCTGATCTGTCTACATTCCAACAGCACTGTCCCAGACTACTATACTTACACATTACTTTGAAATATAATCATTCAAATCTCATTTTTGCATTAATGTGTTTAAAAAATTGATGTGTTTAAAAATTTGTGTGTTTGCATTAATGTCCATTTAACATCTCGCGCTTGAAACATCCTTTTTTCATAACAGTCACATACTGATTACAACACACACACACACACACACACACACACACACACACACACACCAACCATTCAATCATATTTAATTACATTCAATGAAATGTTAGACACCAGTGTCTGATTAATTTTAACATGATATAAAAGACTAAGCAAACTTAACAGTGCACAATCATGTGCAGTCGAGATCAGTTTCATTTAACGGGAACACTGGTGTTTACACACAGAATTGCCACTTTATTAGAATCGTACCTACCCAATAGCTACACAGATTAGCCATATGGGTGCACTTTAAAGGAATGCAATTACTCACTATAGCCCATCTGCTACTGTGTATAATCTCTGAAGCACCCTAAACACTGTCCATCAGTGGAAATGGACCACCAGAGGACCACCTCTGGGCAGATATCTGGGGTATGGACCATTCTCAGCACTGCAGTCACACTGACGTGGTAGTGGCACTAGTACAAGTGTGTAACAATCCACCACCCAAATACATCAAACAAGGCTGGGGTCAGACGCTGACACTGACGAAGGGCTAGATGATGATTCATACAAACTGTGCATGGGGGAAAACCAAAACCAAAACTATGAGATATGAATAGGAGGGTCATGATTCATTTATTAGTTTTTTATATTTTGTAGAAAGCCAGCATCCGATTGAGACTAGAGGTGTGCATCTGGCCTGGGATCCTGCTAAACACAACAACTGCAAAAACAAACCCACGAGCAGGATGTTTTCACATTCAAAAGGGCATGACTGAGCAGTCAGATATGAAGCTCGTGGGACAAAGAAAGACTGTTTTTGTCCCACAAGCTGCACAATGCACTTATAGCATCATTATAGCATCCTTAGTAACTGCCTGCTCAGTGTTTTACTATAGGTTTCTAGTTTGTTTATTAATCCATCTGTGTTAGGCCACACCCACTTTGGGTTAAATCCAAATACATATACTAAACAGATACAGACAATGGCATTGTTGTAACGTCTGACGGTATCAAACTTGCTTTTTCTTAATCACATTTATAATACAGTTTAAACCGGCTCCTCCCAGGACATGCAAATTCAGGTCTGAGACCAGACAAAGAGAGTTCATCCCGCCAATAAATACAGCTTTCTGATTGGTCAATAGCCCAGAGAGGCGTGTGCATTGGTGTTGTCTTTCAAAACAACACGCATTGAAACTCGGTCTTCTTCAGTTCTTCGCTTCTTCAGCCCTCCTCTCACGGTCTCTTCCTGCTTTTCCGTTTCCTGCTTCGTGCTCTGCCTTCCGGCAGGCTACAGCCGCTCCCTCTCCCGGACAAGATGCAACCGCCTCACGGCCCACACCTTTTCAAACAACGAACCACCGAACTCAACGTGAACTCCTACTGGACCGCGTGCAAAACTTTGAAACCGACAACACCTAAGCCATGCAAGTATAGTTTAATTGATCTATAGATGCGTTAAAGGTTGTACCCCTGCTTTCGGAGACTTGAGTTCTTGCTGGTTTAAAAAAAGGCTAACCGTTGTGTTTTGTCTGCTACCCCCTTTTTATTTCATTACTTTCTTTCTATACCTTTTCTTTTCTTGTATATAGATATACATATGTATTGTTTGCTTAGAGTTAGTTGTGTGTATGCGTAGTTTCACTTAGTTATTAAAATCTGTTATCACCACGCTTGACTGTCTCTGTTTTGGTCACGTGATAAAGTCACTTCTACACTGCGAGTTTCGCTACATGCCCTATTTTAATAACAAAACGGAGAATCCTTCCTGGCCAGAAGGATAAACTCCCTCTTTAGAGTTCATAAATCTAAAACTAGACTACAGCTAATCCTAAAAGCTGATCTAGACCACCTATAGTCATAATTAATTATAATCCGTTGTAATTCATTATCTATATGTATATGTGCACATACATTAATTCCCTTTCATGGCTGATGTATATTTATAACTGGTCACAACACGCTTTGATTAGATATATAGATATATTTCACGCCATTTGAGCTAATTCCTTACATAAATTGGTGGAGAATATATTAAACGTTTCAGATTCTTCTGATTCGCTACATTGTGTTACACCCCTAATGTACATACACTATACAGAACAACTTGCATGACAAGGCATTGAATGTCTAATCACAAAAAAAAAAAGAAACAAATGCAGTGAGGATAAAATACATTTCTTTATTACGTTATTAATTAAATTCAGCCTTCGTAATATACACATTTCGAAAACCCTAAAACATATCAAAAGGAAGCAGACATGATTAAGCATTACACATTCAGTTATCCACAAATGTATGCATTCATAACGCTGAACCTTGAGGATTAAACTTTAAGAATTGCAGCAGTGTCTTTGCTTCGCTCTGGTACCGAGAATTCACAGCGAAGTAAATACGATCTGTAATGCCTCTGTACTTACAGTCACATGGTCCTAACAAACATTAGCACCAGAACACCAAAGAAGAAAAGGGCATATCTCAGACTGATTCTGTCCAACTGTACCGTGAGGCCACATGCACTGCTCTCAAACCTTTACATCAAAATGGCACGAACCATTTATCGCCACAAGCAAAACATTCTTTTAGGTTATCTAAAGTAAACGAGAAAAGCGTTTTGTGTTGCAGGCATGTGCACGTTAATGATATTCAACCTACTCGATACAACAGTAATCCTGCCGACGGTGCTAGAGTTCTACTGCACTGACTTGTTGATGCAACGGCGTACTCCATCTTTTGTTGCTAATCCAGTATTGCTTTATGGTTTTTACACAGAAAAAGGTACATTTTCTCTCTTGTGATAAACGGACAACCACAGCACAAGCTCAGCTCAGCACAGCTCAATCTCTGGTTAAACAGTTTCAGCATTCAGTGGTAATATAGCAATATCGTGCTCTTATGGAACCATTTTAATTACCAATCTGTAGTTCTTCTCCTAGTAACTTGAACAGTGTTGGTCGAAATATTGGATTATTCAGCCAGCCATGCATGCTTCTTTAACAAAGTGCCTTAAAGGAAAACTCCACCCCGAAACACATTAAATACGTTTCTACTGAAATATTTGTGATGTGTTTAAAGATTCTGGATTGGCACTGTATTTTCGTAATGCTTATGAGAGGTCAGTGGTTGCATCTTCCAGCGACATTCAGTGTCATATTAATGAGGAAATCCAACGTAGAATTAGTGGCGACGGCAAAAGTTGGACTCGATGTCCCAAGATGCAACTCGGCTATACAACATAGCACGCGTTACAAGTTAGAGCGGAGACTCAGCTTCTCTAGTAAGATGTCGATGCGTGAAAGGTGCAGCTTCGGATGCTGATGTGTTTGAACAGTGTGTACGGGTGAAGTGACGTGAGAGCACTGCCACACTGCTCATTTTAGGTAGGTCGTTGAATGGCATTGTGGGTAATGTAGGCCAACCTGTAACCAAAGTGAAATCAGAACAGATCATCTCAGGATTTCAATATAAAATCGATCCTGGAAGCCAATGAAGATCACATTAATTATGTATTAATTAATTAATCTGTATTATGTGAATAATACAGATTAATTATGCAAATTGTTCAGGGTGGATTGTTCCTTTAATAACGTCCTGATGATTATGAGGAAGTAAAATATCCAAGATGTTTGGAAAAAATGATAGCATGGAATGTGTATAGATATAGGGCTTCACATTTAGTTGTAGAAATAAAACCGGTTAGCCAAGCATTCAACATTACAGCATGAAAGCAACAGATTTATTCACAATAATGTCCGAAAGAGTTTTTTGCTATGTGTAGCACAGTGGAAGCTAAATATTGCCAAATCTGATTTGAAAAAAATCCCTTACCACGTCCATGTTGCTGTGAAATCTATTAACATGCAATCGCAAGACGGACGTCTGTCTACACATGATCGTGTCTCATACATGATCAGAGAAGCTGTATTGTAAAAGAGCTGTGTGTTAATGAGCCTTACAGTTAATATCTGTGCTTCAGACGCGTGCATTCCTCGCCAACGTAAAGCCATGTAAATATAGCCCGGATCTGAGCGACCTAAAAACAACCACATGAACAAAACGACTGCCATCTGAAGCATGGGATGTGAGTGAGAAACATTCATTTGGTCTCTGTACAGACTGAAGCCGTGAGGTACGGTTTAAACGATTAAAACCCTGCTGTTTAGTCACATTAAGTCTGACCCTCATAAGTTGGAGAGCACCCTATGTACAGTGTTTATACAATCAAATGTGGCACTGAGTGCTTGAGGTGATCACATATACATACGTCAGATATACATTTAGAGATCACAGGACTAATAAATAGCTTGTAACCAGAAAACTGTTAATAAAATCCATAATAAATTTCTTACCTAAATGAATAATTCTGCATTCTTTGGCTATGATTTCTCTCAGTTTGAGATGAGAATCCATCTCTTACATTTCCCTCCTGAGTGGAAAGAAGGAGAGTAGCTGAACTACAGCTCCATCACAGTACCCCAGATTACACAAAGAGAAAAGGTACATACAACAATCCAGCTGTCTAATACAGGCTTCAACATCTACAGCAGCCAGGGGGAAAGGGGAAAAAGACAGGAACACCCGGACCAAAACAGCATCATCACGTTACTTAAGGTATATGCTTAACAAATACGTCTTGACGCATTATATAGTATCTCCGTGTCTTTTTATGCATGTAGCTTAGCAATCAGTGCATGCAGGTTTATTAAGTGTGTACCACGAGGGAAAGTGTAACAGCATAAAGACGACGCTGAAATAAAAGAACACGCAAGAACAGCTTGAAATCTCAGAACCTACATGCAAACAAAATATCGCAGCTACTACACGTCTGAGGGAGTGAAGGATGCTGGGTGGGGTTTAGGGTGTAGCTCAGGAGAGCTACTGTCTTTGTAGCTGCTAAGAAAGAGAGGAGAGAGATGCTGGACTCCTGGACCACATCATTTCTGGTCGCAGGATTAAAAAATGGCTAGGAAAAAAAAAAAAAAATGCAGGAGGTAGAAACTCTTCCTCTTGAGGTTGATCCTCTAAACATTTCCTCTTCACTGTTGAAGGAATGTTGGATGAAGAGTATGTAAAAAAGCCTCCCTCTATTCCCTTACAGTTTATTGCAATGCTCAGAAAACCTACACATTTTTACTCGGCGTGTTTCACTTCCACACATGAGAGCCGAGCATTTGATTAGTGCTGGGAGCCGAGGCTCCGCCCATGGGCTGTCCGTATCCCATCATGCGGTTCTGGCCGTGAACGTTCATACCCGCCATGTGGTGAGTCATCTGAAACACAAACACACGCCATTGTCATTTTAATAACATTCTTCTACTAGCACTCGCTCCTTATTCCTTGTGGACAATATGATCATTTGTACCACGGCACTGTTGAATCCTTGATTCTGATTGGTCAGAAGGTGTTGATTAATTTTGTACAGTTGTTCTGGCTATAATATCAAACTGAGTTGAATGAATGTGTTCATTCTAATATATTGTCATTTCTATAGTAACAACTCATTCACAGAGACTTAGACATAATCTAAGCCTACTAACAAATTAAAATAATAATAATAATAATAATAATAATAAAAAATGATTTAAAAAAAAAATGTGAAGACCATCTTGCAGTCCACAGTACTAAAAGTAGCTATAAATGATTAAAAGTTTGAAGTGTCATCCTTTAATAAATGTAAAAGCATAATAATTGTAGCTAATAAAGTAATAAAGTAGTTGTGGTATAAAAGGAATAAAACAGGCCTACTTCAGAACATGCTGTTATTGGAAAATAATCATTTTTGGGGTGGTCATGGTGATAACCACCTTGGCATTGATTATTTTCCTATAACAGCACACCATATCCTGTTTTAATCATTACATGATATCAAAACCATGATAAAAATACATCACAGTAAACTTTTCTAAGAGTTTCTTAGGTGTCCAATACGGACAATTCAATTGTTGCTTTGTTTTAAAAAATGATTTTATGGTGCCTTACAAAACAGCGTCAAGTTTTAAAAAAAAAAAAGGCATGCTGCTTATGCGAGGCATTGTGTATATCCATTATATAAACTGATCTTAGCAAATAGCTCTCACCTGGGTGATGTTCCACTGTAGCTGCTGCGTCTGCTGCACTGTGTACGCCTGCTGTGGCAGTGCCCCAACACCTCCCATCATGCCTCCCTGCACTCCCATCATGCCCCCCGGCACTCCCGCCATATACGGAGATGGAGCGGCCACTCCTGTTGGTGCCATGACACCTGGCTGCCCCAGCATGTTCATCTGAGGGGCCATCATGGTTCCTATCAATCTTTGCTGTGTGGCCAGAGCCTGGTAGTGCCCATAGCCAGGTGCAGGGGCATATCCCATTTGAGCCGCCCCCATGTACATGCCAGCTGCAAACAACACACAACATTCATCACAATAATACATCAGGTGTTTGGTGTAAAGATCTCTAGATGTATTATTCTTTTTAGCAGATATGAATGAATTCATTCACATATTAGTCTAGAAACTTCTACAATTTCCCGGAAATGAAAATCATCCTTTACATAACTTTACATAAATGTCTCCTAACAGTAAGCGTCATCTATCATATTAACTTGTGTTGTTCTTTGTTTTTTTGTTTGTTCTTTGGTTAAAAAATGGCTGAAGGAGCTGCATAGTTTTCCCACACATAGCTTATACTTGGGTACTGTATCAAAGTATATTGATGAGAAAAGGTTATATTTAAATTATAAAAGCACCACATGCAGTGGTACTGAAAAGTGATGATTAAAATTGTGTGTTTTGGCTGTAGAAGTAATTCTGACTGTAATTGTGAATCTTTTCGCACCATTAGCAGCCAAGTTGGTCTGAGGTGTTACGCTGCTGTACAGGGACAGGATGGAGTCTTTGGACATCTTTTTGCTGCTTTCTTCGTTTTTGGAAGGTGGGTCCAGGAAGAGGCTCAGGTTCTCCGGTACCGACGCTGCAGCACGGCCTTTAGGCATAGAGCTGGACACAGGACCGGAGCCAGGCTACGATTGGACAAAAAGATGATCATGCCAATGAACCGCATACATCATCTTCACACAATTTGCCTTTTTGCTCTTCCATGTAGTACTAGTTACTGTGACAGTCCCAGTAATGTGCAGATAATTACATCTTTAGTCTCAAGTACTGGGTCATGTCCCAAATTGCACACTACACATTAAATAGCATGTCTAAATAGTGATAAAACAGTTAGTATAGTAGTATGCAGTTTGGGACACACACGCACCCTTAAATCCTCCTTGAATGTGTATGGACTTGACACGATCACATTAATCTGCACAGTGGAGAATTGCACTGCACACATTACAAAATGGCTTTGCCTGAATAGCTTGTAATAGTATTTTCCCCTAAATGTTACATGCAGTAGCTTTAAGGATCTTTTACAGAAAACATTATACATGATATTAAACACGTGAATCAATGAGAGCAGTTAAATTACACATCTTAATGGGCACAAGGGATTTTTTCCCAGTCTGCTCACAATTATAATTTTCATGGTAAAATTTATATTTGCATAAACTTGCCTATAATTAACACAGCTAATAATATGGTCATGAATATACTTAATATAGCATGTCTATAATAAGCATGCAACAGTTCTCTCGGGGCTCAAAATTTATTTAAAGCTGATGACATCTTTGTAAACAAGCATCAGGTGAAATCTGTTCTTCTATATAACTTTTGTGCCAATAAAACCTAGATAAGCAGAACCACTATTATGCTCCGTGGATAATCAGCAAAACATCCTCACGGTTAGAATTAGGGATGCATCAATACCATTTTTCTCAAACCAAGTACGAGTACATGTCCTGGTACTCGTTGATCCCGACACAGAAATGAGTAACCTACTTAATAATAAATCAATCAAAGATCATCACAGAACATTTTATTTAGTTGTATTTATGTTTATGCAGTGGTTAGCACGTTTGCCTCGCACCTCCGGGGTTGTGGGTTCAAATCCCGCCTCCGCCCTGTGTGCGCAGAGCTGGCATGTTCTCCCTGTGCTTTAGGGGTTTCCTCTGGGTACTCTGGTTTCCTAAGCCAGTCCAAATAATTGCAGTATAGGCTGATTGGCATTTCCAAATTGTCCATAATGTGTGAATGGGTGTGTGATTGTGCCCTGCCATGGGTTGGCACACCATCCAGGGTGTCCCCCGCCTTGTGCCCAGAGTTCTCTGGGATAGGCTTCAGGCTCCCTGTGACCCTGTGTAGGATAAGTGGTATGGAAAATGAATGGATGTTTCCCTTGTTTAAATTAGCACTTAGGGGTTTAGAGTGAACTCTTAGTCCCTGACCTAGTGAACCGGTATGAGGATGTATTTCTCGATAGAAACTTCAAAACACTTCTGCAAGGCGCTCTGGATAAGGACGTCTGCCAAATGCAGTCAATGTAAAGGTACAGTGGCCATAAAAAGTGCAAACATGCATTATAAAGTTAGCTGGCTGATTTTAAATGAAGTGCATTAGCTAGCTACATTAGTTACCTTGGATCAAATAGGGTTGCAATGAAGAAAAGTGGGTTTTATTTCACTTTGGAAAAACACTTCTGTACATCTGTTTGTAAAGTACATTGTAGTTTTCATTGCGTTGAAATCCCTTGTCAATGCTGGATAGTGGCTGATTGTCAAAGAACATCATACTGGGTAAGAGCTGTTATTTTCACTCACCTTGTGTTGTGTGTAAACATTTTTTTCCCCTCATATAACCAGCATTTGCTTCAGTGCTGGCTGCTGCGGTTTAATGATAGCAATGAATGTTTGATTACCACTAATGATTGTCATTAATAGTAAAATACGTCCATATCACTGTTATTTCCTGTTTTACTTATGTCACATAGTGTCTCCTGGTATTGGAGCATTTCTTACGAGTATGAGTAAACGAGCATGGTACTGCGATCGATGCATCCCTAGTTAGAACACAAATCGTTTTGAGTGACTACTACATTTCAAAATGGCCTGCATGACTGAAAATCTTTTAAGACTCCAAACATTTTAGTGTAAAGCAGAAGTCTTACTGTGCTTCTGGCGGAATGTGAGGTGGCTGTAGGCAGGGAACTGAACAGATCCAGCGCAACACTTTGCTCAGGACTGGCACTGCCGTTGGCTACAGGAGCAGACACAACAGGAGTGTCTGTAAAATATACAAATGTTTATGTCTTACTAATGTTGCTTTTTTTTGTATTATATATTAATTAAGAATGTAGAAGGTTACCTAGTCCTAAAAGATCATTTACTGACTGAGACTGCTTCTTTGGACTACTCTTGTATTGCTGAGGCTCCTCCTTCTTCTGCAAGACATAAACATACCCATTATCCTTTCTGAAATGAAACGTGATACACTGCTACTATCAACAAATCTGACTAACCAGCTTCATCTTCTCGAAAACAACAGGTGGCTCTTTTGTTACTGTCGCACTCTTCTCTTTCTGGACGTGAAAAAAGACAGGTTTAAATAATCAATATGACTACAAACTAGAAACATGGTTTCTAGTACGACTGACGAATCCGGACTTACTCGGAATGTGTGGATGTCAATACACTTGTCCATATATTTCTTTTTTTCATACTTGTCCCGGATGAACATCTCAGCTGATCTAAGCAAGTGTGTTAACGAAAACCAGTACTGTAAAACACCAAAGTGTGTATCAACGTATAACAAATGATTCCTGCTAAAGGATTATTAGAAAAGGATACTGGTCTGTCTCAGGACGCTGGAAGCACTCGGGTAAAAAGGCCTCGTAGAGGCGCCGTGCCTTGGCGTTCCCCATCTCCTGCATACACTAAATGGAAACAAAATCATTCACACACACGGTGCCAACAGATATCACCAAGCTAACCTTCGATTTGTAAAATATAACTTCAGACAAATTAAGACTGTTTATGCCTTAATATGGCCATGGAGTGTGTATTAAAACAACTGGGATGGCATACAGACCAGAATTTGCTCCTGTGTCCATTGGTCCAGGTTGACAGACTTGACCCGGGATATGTGAACGCCGAGATTCCGGTGGATTCCTGCACAACGGATACAGATGAAGATTCCTAAATTCCAGGACGCCCATCTGGGACCTGATAAAGGGGTGTGGGAGAGGGAGAGGACGAGAAAGAAACAGAAATAAACAGATGAATACTCAGTGGTTCCCACTCATGTGTCACACTTTGGCGCTACGCCCAGGTATATTGATGAGAGCCCAAATATATTTTATCCCATTAAAAAAATAGTTATTTATTCATGTGTTCTGAGAAATCAACTGGTCTTGTCATATGACGCTAGCTCAAGGTCAGGGAGAGCCGCAGAGTGACAGTAGCAAACTAATGACAGAAAGAAGATGGAGCTGGTAAAACAGTCTCATTTCCTATTAATGCTTAAACATGAATAAGTTTGGGTGTTAACCAGTAACTTCTAATTGTAAGGAATTTGATCAACTGTGGCACACATTAGCAAAAAAATAGCTAGTACACATTTATTGTGCTCCTAATTTAACTACTCATAATAAACCATGTTAATTTAGTCACACAACATGTTTGAAGCTGCAGAATGTGACCTGTACATAAACTTTATTCAAGTCTATAAGAATTGCCACTGATATGTAGTAGACATCTTGAATCTCCTTAACTTGAGCGTCTAGTTGAGAAGAACCTCAGATGGCATGCTTATTACCCCCCCGGGAGAGTTACGAGTTATGACAGACAACAGCTCAAGAGCACCATGCTTTCAGTGTATCCGCAGACACAGAATCAGGAATGAGAATACACAGTAAGCGAGCGAGTGACTCACAGGCCCTCGCACTAAAGAAGCCTGCAGGTTTATGATGAATATATCTGTCTGCTGAGAGCTTACAGGGAACACCAGGTGCTCCAGGTGGGAAGAATAATGATCAGCTTCTCTTACTCCTTTTTATCCCCTCCTAAAACAAGTTATGTAACTGTCCTTTTCTAAGCCACAAAAATAAAAAAATAAAAAGCCTGCCAAGAGAAAGCTGGAAGCTTATCAGCTAAGCTCCTCAGAATACAATAAATAAATAAAGAAGCCATTAGATGGCAGCACAGTGTTACTGATTATTCAGGTGAATGGAGCATACTGCACCAGAGCGCCCAGCCACATGATGGGTGATGTCATCATGTCACAAAGGAGTGTTGTGACAACATTTCTCTTTGTCGGCCTCTGGGTTGCAGCAAGCATGTTGGGAACACAATCTGAACAACACGCCTCAGGTGTTTCACAAAGTTGGGCAACAGAAGCTTCTGGAAAGTTGGCTTGGTAACTAAGAGGATGTTATTAATAGGCATCGGTTGGTATCCAGAGCTCTGATTTTGGCATGGGTAAATAAAAACGGCATAAATGTAAGAAATGTCTCATAGCTACTGTATATTATTGGTCCCCAGAGTCCAATGATTACTCTCTCCAGGTTTTTGTGTTTACTGTGGAAGCATTCAGCAAAATATCTTTGGCAGGAGACAAGGAAGCGAGCCTGTCCGTGTTGGCTTTATTGTCATTTAAGATCTCAGATTACACTGGTAATGGGAAAAGATAAAGACTCATAGAAAGGGCATGTCAAACAAAGGACACAGACTCCTGGAAAGGTCCATCATTACAGGCTGTTGTGGAACTCTGTTCTGGATTTGTGGTCTGGGATAGGCTTGGTGTTGTCCAACCACGCCTTCTAGCAACAGTTGATTGACAATAGTGTTGCCAATGGGAACACAGTACAGTAGCTTTTCCAGTAGCGTTTCCCGTTACTTGGTAGATGGTGCCGTTTTACACTGCTGTGAATTAAAATAACATTAAAAAAAAAACCCGAGAAACCACTTCATGTGTGACTGACATGGAGCAAACCACTGCGTGTCGAGAATATATCCGCCTGCTTCAAGTTGAAATGTCATCAAGTTACATAAATATTTTGCTGAAATAGTACGTGTGTTTATTATTCTGTGGGTTTAAAATAACAATGCAAAATACTTGTTGGCAAGTGCTAGCTGTAGCATTGTTGTCGCTGTGGTTGCCACGCAACAGATGCGAGGGATTTCTCAGCTACTCTTTAAAAAGCTGTGCTGAGTGGGTATTTTGACTTTTAATATGTGAAGTGGAGAGAGACAGGCGGAGCGGAGAGTGTGAGCTCTGTAGGAGGAGTTCTAACAGCAGAGCCGTGCGATGGTTTGGGGATGTTTTTAAAAAATTTTTATTTTTTTAAGCAGGCCTTAAAACTGCTTTTCTGGTTTTCTGTTGTCCAACTTAACAGCCATCGAGACAGATGGAATCCATCAGCGATTCCCGGTACCATCAGCTCAAGCCTAGTCTGAAGTAATCAGATTGTGAGGCATTAACAAAGCAAACTGGCTGGAAGTTAGTGGCATGTGAGCCAGAGTCAGTATGATTGTGTATCTTTGTGAAGGATTACTTTGACAGAAAAGAGTTGAGTGACCGTACATGTGCGCCTCAGATTTACTCCCACGTGGAGTCCGGCAGATTTCAGTCTGACTCACATATTGGCAGAAGCGTAACTCGGCATCGGATGGTACTGAATGCTGAAACAGGAAGCAACACGTTATCCTAATTATCGACAAATGGATAGTAATACAACACCGCAGACACAGAATACAGACTTATTTTTTCCCGCAACATTGGCTTTTACTTTAGTGATTTTGCAGAAGGCTGCAATATGCAGAAAGATTGCTGTGATCATCCTAAACAGTCTGTTGTTGAGGTCACTGACTGGCCCTCCATGAATGCTACCCATCCCACCGGACCCGTGATCGCATACATTTCGCAGACTTGTCCAGACATAGTGATGGCCAGTCTTAAAGGGACAGCTCACCCAAAAATGAAAATTCTGTCATC
Organism: Cranoglanis bouderius; assembly: GCA_023630585.1. NCBI lineage: Eukaryota > Metazoa > Chordata > Actinopteri > Siluriformes > Cranoglanididae > Cranoglanis > Cranoglanis bouderius. Next base: position 5,991,605 of record CM042546.1, on the reverse strand, counting down.
AATTACTCACCCTCATGTCCTTCCAAACCCATAAGACTTTTGTTCATCTTCGGAACACAAATGAAGACATTTTAATGAAACCTGGGAGATTTCTGTCCCTCCATTTACAGTCCATGTAACCAAAACTTTCAAGCTCCAAAAAGTTCATAAAGTTGTCGTAAAAGTGCTTTAATCCCAATTTTATGAAGTGATACGAATGCTTTGTGTGCGTAAAATCATTCCGCATGCGTGTTGTGTTGACGCAAGAGAGGACGTTCTCACGACACAACCAAACCCAGAAGCGCTGCACTGTTTACAGCAGAGGAAGACGCTGTATGCAGCTTCTTTCATTACATTTTGAAAAATAATCCAAGACCTAAAGCAAAATCAAATTAGAATGTAACGAACTAAGCTTCTTATGGGTTTGGAATGACATGAGGTTGAACTTTCATTTTTGGGTGAACTCTCCCTTTAATCACCGTCTTCGATCTTTAGGGTCGATCCAGAGAGAGATGTGTGTAGTGTCTGACTGTGTAATTCTCCAAAACATTGCTCACGGTATCCCAGTGTTGAGCACGATAATGAGAAAGCTTGTTTGCGAACAACCGTCATGTATATGGAGCACGTGCACTCACGAGAGTGTGTCAGACCCTTTGCAAACATGGCAGTATGCCGAGTTCGTAGGGACCAGACGCATAGCAAGGAGGACCAGTCAGTAACATCAACAACAGGTGGAACTGACCTGCCAGCATGCTGTTTACATTTCTCTTGGATGTGCTGCACTACTCATCCACAGCTGAGGAAAATCAGACAAATGTAGGGTTGGCAAATCAAATGCCAATACATCCTGGACACAAGCGTTTGTCTCTGCCGTGTCTCTCTGGTCAGAAACGGAACAACTTCTGCTTATATACTGTGGTTTTGGCCATACCACCCACTATTAGTTGACGTCAACTCCAAACTCTAACAGCTGAAATTGCAACAACTTGTAAACTTGTAATGCTGAGATGCACAATACCAAGATAATATTCTGTCCCCATTATTACTAAAAACAAAGTTGCATTCTTAAAATATTACTGAACAATCTTTAAGAAGATGGAATAGACTGTGATAAAACATCCACTGCGCTGTGTGCCATTGTTTTCCCTGAACATTATAATAAATAGCATTTCAGAAAACACCCACAGCCCCAGGATGCCTCAGGTTTGCTTCTGTGGCCAACAGTGGCCAATACTAAGAAATATGCAGTCATGAAGATTCTCTGAGAATTGGGAACACTTCCTTTTTTTTGTCCTAACAGTGATTGTTTATGGTCTCTGGGTAAATTCATACAAGGTTATAAAGTTGCAACAGTTCAAGTTACATGGTCTGAGTGGTGCTAGAAGCATGAAATGGGAGTTTTACAGATACCTGATTCTTCTAATTCAACAGAAAGATGCTACAAACCTGCAGGACCGAACAAGAAGATGAAAGAGGAGAAAGCCATGATGGAGAGGTAAAAGGAGGGTAAAAAGGAGGGAATAGAAAGAAAGTACACCACATAACATGGACTTTAGCCATTTTTTAGCCTTTGCTTGCTGTGATTTGTAGAGAGAATGTGTACTGAACAAACAGTGACCGACACAGATACACTCCCACACCAAAACACACATACACATACAGAATAGTGTTCAGTCCTTTTACCAAGTGACTCACTCACACAAGCACAGAAAAAATAGACACATGTGATCCAAGAGTCCAGATTCCCAATGATGCTACAAAAAACTAACTCTCTCTCTCTCTCTCTCTCACACTCACACACACTCACTCTCTCTCTCTCTCTCTCTCTCTCTCACCTTCATGTAAATGGCATTAACCCACATCCCATCAGGCTCAGCATTAACAGACAATCACACAGACAGCCATGTGACTGAAAATCCAAGTTCTGCACTTCAGATAAAAGAGAGCGCCGAGTCATGAACTGAACATTTTCCTCTAACTGGGTTCAACGAACTTTGTATTTTGGCCACCGCTTTGCTTTGCTTTACTTTTCTCACTGCCAAATGGTTTCTTCAATTTAGAAATACTCAAAGGCCAGAAGATGAGACTATCATGCATCTCCAATGCATAAAGACTTCATACTTTATTCAGCACGAAAAGCATAAATAAATTAAGCATGCATCTAAATTATGTATTCATAAGCTGCCTATTTACAATCAAGCTAAGCACACTAGAGCTAAATGGCTGCAACGTCATGATACTAATACAACAGTAACATCGGTATCTATAGTGGAATTTCAAGTCTAAAGTTCAATACCAATATGTGTTTTTATTTTAAATCATTTATCAAAACCTAGTAACTGCAACATGTTGATACAATTATTTTTTATTATTTAAAACAAGGACAAATCTGCTTTATGTAAATAAAAATCAGTCCATACAGGATTTCACAGGGCTTTTTTTGGTGTGATGGCTGTGTCAAAAAATGCTTGATTTTTGCTTGATGGCTTTTAATTTTTTTCTTTTTTGAATTGGCAAATTGCAGTTGCACAAAATTGTTTTGCACAGTCTTTCACAGATATGTTTGTTGGTTAACGAGACCTTTTAGCAGCACTCAAGTTCGACGCATGTGAATCGAAGAGGGCTTTGACTGAATGTGCTTTATGATGACATCACATGACGCGCCTTGGCCCAAATCCTCTGAATATTGTGGAGTTTGCTTGATTTTGCGTTAATGTCCTGGAGAGACTGCTCAGTACTTTGAGCCTATAACAAACTAACAACTTATAGCTGATAAAACGTAGTGAAGGATGATGTAACCTTGCTTGAAATTTAGAGAAAATGTATAGCCGAGTTTCATAACTCACGCTGAGACTCTGTTGTGTCTATTGTGAGCCTCTGCTCACTGTAGGCTTCCAGTGTGTACTTGGAATCCAGCTTCAGGTGTCAAACGTTTGATGCCTTTTCGGTACTACTGAAAGTTTAGCTGGTTAAAAAAAAAGAAAAAAAAAAAAAAAAACGACTTAACAATAATAATAATAATAATATTATTATTAATATATACACACTAATCCAATGATGTATTCAGCCCATAGATTAATAAATACCAGTGCGCAAATTTTGGACTGTATTCAGTTCAGGTGACTTAAGTCCAAAGGTTATGTCAGTATTTACACATGGAAAGTTACACATATTCAGAGTTGGGTTACACACCTGCTCAAGTCAATTTTCTGAGCTCTCCATTCAAATTATGCAAATCTTCTGCATATAGCTCACCACCTCTGCGGTTGCCAGATTTTTCTTAAGTAGACGCATCAGAGATGGGGTTTTATCACACAAATTTATACAACAGTTAGCTCCAGTAGAGTCAGCGACATTATCAGCGGACATGGCAATCAATACAGTTTTCATGAATATAACTTCTGATATGAAAGCTCGTCAGATGATGATGAAAAGGAAGAAGGGATGCCATTTTCACCAGATACACCTTTAACAGGAATGTACAAATCATTGTGAGCTAGCTAACCAGCTAGCCGATACAGTGAGGCTATACAGTGAGTGTGGCTTCATCAGGAGCTGTTTCCAATAGCAGAACAAATATAAACAAATTCTTTGGTCATATTGTGTCCAAAATGTCAGGTTCTTGATATTAATTTCTTACTTCTAAAACTGTTGTATAAAAAAGTTTCAGTTATTATCAGTTATAGTAAATATTGGCATGGCTTTGGTTACCTACAGGCGAATCGCAGCCGTGCCGATATTCAGTATGACTGCACTCTTTCTAATGCGATATTGTCCAAAGACATGCATTTTAGTCTGATTGGTTTTTCCAAATTGTCAGTAGTGTGTGAATGGATGTGCGAGAGCGTGGGCAATTGTGCCCTGTGATGGGTTAGCATCCTGTCCAGGGTGTCACCCGCATCGTGCCCCACGTCCCCTGGATAGGCTCCAGGCTCCCCGTGACCCTGTGTAGGATAAACGGTACAGAAAATGGATGGATGGATATTTATGAACTTAATATTGGCCTCAAATGGCATTCTGTTGGTGTTTTGAGCATAGTTTCAGCCAAAAACATACATTTCTGCGTGACATATTGTCAAACTGTCAAGCAGCGACAAAATCACGCAATAAAGAGCAAGTTCTAAGATTTGGGACCGACATACTGTATACCTGTTTTACTCGAACTTCACTCCGTCTTCGTAACTCACTTAAATTCTGAATGGCACATAAGTGCGGAGTTATGTCCGAGATTTGAATCTCAACGTGCACAATTTCGGTAATAAATCCTCCCTGCTCATGTACTCGTAATATGATGCTGTGGCAGTAAAACTTAATTCAGGTAATGGGAAAAAATATAATTATTTTTATAGCAAGTAGCATAAAAGGCTAATCCAACACAGCCATACAGATGTCTCATTATCAGCCACTGCTATAAAATGGGTGGCACCAGAATACATTATGTAGTGAAACGCAGATAGGATAATCACTTGTGCTGTGAGTTCATGGCTGCCAGATTGAAAGTAACGTTTAAATTTGCTGTAAAACAGGCATGAAATGTAATTCATACAGATAACAACTACTAAGTTAAGGATGTTTTTCTTTTTTTTTTTTTTTAAATCAAGGTAATTAAAAATTAGGGTTTTGATTAATCTGGCAATATCAAACAACACTTCCTTGCAGGATAAGATACCATTACCAATGTAATGCTCATTACAAATAAAATGTATTAGTAAAGGCTTACTGACTTAATATGATGTAATACTTAGATCAGGTGTATAAACTTAAAAATGGCCAAGCAATGCCTGTGTATTTGTGCATTTAAACGGTTTATAGTGGATAACAACCCGCTGTTCACACATCATTCTCATTACGTCCTTGACTTGTCCACTCTTAATCCTGACGGTTCTCTCGCCACTATGGATTGATGTCTCCATGACAACAGGAGAACGAAAATGAGCTGTGGTGTTTTGAGCAGGAAATGTCAACTGCGAAACCACTTCCTTGCGTGTGTTTTTTCCTAATCGCTGTTTCACTTCCATTTTTCAATGACGCACACAGCCTCAAAGCTGAGGAGCCATGAAAGAGGAAGTACATGCATCAGAAATTAACAAAAAAAAAAAAAACCAACAACAGAAAAACAATAGTTGTTAAAACTATTTGTATGCTATAACATTACAATTTCCCTTCACTGGAACTAAGAGGCCCAAACCTGTTCCAGCATGACGATGCACCTGTGCACAAAGCGAGCTCCATGGAAGACATGGTTTGCCAAGGTTGGGATCCTGACCTCAACCCCACTGAATACCTTTGGAATGAACTGGAACGCCGACTGCACCTCAGGACTCCTCACCTGACATCAGTTCCTGGTCTCACTAATGCTCTTGTGGCTGAATGAACACAAATCCCCACAGTCACACTCCAAAATCTAGTGGAAAGCCTTCCCAGAAGAGTGGAGGTTATTATAACAGCAGCAAATGGGGACTAAATCTTGAATGGGATGTTCAACAAGCATATATGGGTGTGACTGTTAGATGTCCACAAACTTTTGGCCATATAGTGTATTGACAGTGTGCACTTGTACGACAATGGTCTTGCGTGCGTTAGTGTTATCTGAGGTTTTCGCGCTTTTCCACCAAATGGTGCAAACCAGTTTGGCTCAGCCAATTAGCCACTGTCACAACCCACAGTGCTGCTGTTTCCACTGCCAAGGTGTAAGCTGTGCGATATTTAAGACCCTGTGATGGATTTGGTCTCCCTTTTTCCCCATGTGAGGCCAAGCAGAGACATGTCTACCAAAGCAGAGTGTCTACAAAATTCTCACTTTCTCAATTTTGAGTATTATTTTGCCCATCCAACTCTTCCTACTTTCACTGGTACAGATGTGTGAGGAGTGAGCGACACTTGGCTGCAATACGGTTTGCTCCGAGATTGCATTTGTTGAGCCGTGGTGAGTTTTCTGTTCAGTGGAGAAGTGTTATTACTGTTATGATCCTTGGTCAATGGTTTCTTTTTGTGTTTAGAGATTGCTAAAGGCAAGAGTGTACCATTATACACATACTGTGTGTGTGTGTTTCTGTTTTCTGCTCTGCCTCCTTAATAGTTGCGACAAGCAGAGATAATTGTCTCCAGAAGAACACAGGAGGTACTATGGGCCGGATTTATGCCATTTGTCAACCGACTCAACAATTTGGCCCTCATAGAAGTAGGGCTGGGCAGTATGACGGTATATACCGTTACCGCGGAATAAAATGTCTACCGTTACAGATTTTTCTATTCCGTGTATACCGCGAAATATAAATAAGTGGGCGTGGTTAACTTTGTGCGTAGCGCTCCTGCATGTGAGAACGATCGAGAAGCTGTACATAAGAGTAGTTGTGAGAGGAAAAACGTGGAGAAAGATAAGCATGCTGGTGAAGAAGTCCCACAAACCAATCCTGAGCAGGAGGAGGAACTTGTTATGAAAAGAGGCGCGACATCGGTGGTATGGACGTGGTTCGGGTTTACAAAATCTGACAAAGAGCAGAAAAATGTTATTTGCAAACTGTGTCGCGCGAATGTTCCCGCTAGCAGCGGCAGCACAGGTAACCTGTTTTATCATCTTAAAATTAAATGATGTCAAAGCATACAATTGATTTACCGGAATGACTATTTTTTTACGTGATGTATATCGTTGGGTTTTTTTGTACTTTGTAATAAATCACTGGAATTTTTCTAATAAATCACTGGAGAACATTTCTCTCCAGCGGATAAAGGAAGCAGATAGATACAACTCATTACCAGCATTTGTGGTTGTGCACTTTGGGTCTGGTGGTTGGATTGATAAAATCAGTAAAAGATCAGAGGAAAACAATAACTGTAAACCTTACCAATTAGCAATGACACGAGAGGACACCAAGTCCAAGACTAATTTCCTTCTTATACATAGATTATGTTGTTTTGCATCTGTGTAAAAGTCTGGCCTACAGGAAAGGGACACGGCAGCACCTCGCATCTCACACACATTTGAACACGACACGTCTTGCTAACGAAGTTAGGAGTGAGGAGAAGCCGTAGTAACAGCACCAGAACAGAGGTGTGAGAGATAGTAAAGACTGCAAAGTGATTCAGAAAATGAACCAAAATCCAGATGCTGACTTCCATACTCAACATACTTCCCATACTATCCCAGATTTTCGTTCTTCCCATATCTTCCATCATACAGAAATTCGACGTCAGAAGTGCTACCTCCACTTGCCTTTCTCACGGTCCCCCCCCTCCCCGCTTTATGGTCAAGTTGAAAATGTTTGTGCATTTACAGATCAGCCAAAGCTTGTGCACATCTGGACTTACATGTAAATGTGCATGCTGTGAACTGTGAAAGAAGTCTTTCAAGCAAGCTACACACATGCTCTCCTCCACCCACGGTCCCTCAGACTAGTAGAATTAATATTAAACTCAGTTGCAGAATGTCTTCTCAATTTATTTATGTCTACATACTTGTGTCAAGAGGAAGACGAACCACTGATCAGTTCTATCATACGTTACATGCAGTCTAATGTATCGAGCGTAATGTTAAGTGCTTAATGTTTACGTTTGGTCTGGTCCAAACTTTATAGAAAGGGTAGCATGAAAAGAGGAGGAATAAAAGGCATGGATTTTGCGAATATTGTACATGACATCGATAAGGTAAACCTCAACAAAGAATAAATTAATTATAAACTTTTTTTTGTTAGGGAGTAATTATTGTGGATGCAATAGCAATATTGCACTACTGATGATAGAGATAGTCTAGCGAAAGATATAAATAATGTTTTAATACAACTAAAGAAATCGCTAACCTGAGTAACTTACACAGGTATTCATGTACTGAATTGAAAGTTACGTTAGCCAGCGAACCTAGTTAGTTGACGTTAGACAAATATAACTTGACTGAACTAATGCTAGTATCGAACGTGGCTTGGTAGTTAAACAAAGTTAGGCTGTGTTCACACGTAACATCTTTTTCTGATGAAAACCGCTGGTCAAAGTGTTTTCATGAATAAAGAAAATAAATGCTAGGATTATTATGTAAAGCAGGTGCTGATCGTGTCAAAAAAGGTTGAAACATCATTTAAAGGTGATGCATATTTTAATGGGTCCATATATTTTTTCATCAAATCTCAAACATATTATTTGGATATTATTTGGTGAAATGAATAGACTTTTGACTACAAGTACAATAAGTGTTGCCAGATTTCCTTCAAAAATATGGTCAGAATAAAGGTCAAAAACAACATGAAAAAAAAAAAAAAAACCCAAAACAATAACTTAAAATAACTTAAAATTTCCTTCAAATAATTTCAAACCTCCGAAACCACCACCAACCCCCGGAACCCAGACTGCACCTAAGCCCTCTGAAAACGTAAATGATTTTTATATTAATGCACTCAAAAAAAAAAAAAGGCTCTTCATTCAACAAGGAAAAAACCTATTGTTGATATGAAGTTTTCTGTTGAGACATTTACTTCACATTAAGGAAAGGAGTCTCCGGTGTCAATGCTTTGAAACGGCCAGTAGATTTTCCTGCCATGACAAAGGAGTTTGTGCTGTTTGTTTGTTTGTTTTTTATTGTAACAAGACATGCTGTGTTTATTTTACTTCGAGAAGAGGCTGGTGATGGGAACAACTGTTACTGGATGTTCAGCAACATTAAATGTAACTATAAATGGTTAAAAAGCATGACATAGTCCATTTATTACTTAATATAACATTTATTTAATATAAATGTATTATTATAATTGAATATAATATACAGTACTGTGCAAAAGTTTTAGTTTGTGGCTTTTAGTTTTAACAAAGTACAAACTTTGTTATAGATTTTTTTATTTTATGACTTCTACATTATCAGGTCAGTACAAAAAGAAAATTTGTTTTCTAGCACAAAATTAAATGTTACAGAAAAATGTGTGTATGTCATTAAAGAAAGCAGCATATTACATAAGACACTTTTCACACAAAAAACACAATGAAGGCTGCTGGGTTTTGCTGCAAAAATAAGAAGCGAGTGCGAAAGTCAAAGTCTCCAGAAGAACTGTGTCTGGTTCTGTAAGATGCTCAATAAAACTTACCACCTCATTTCCTTATAAAACTGCACTAATTGTACCGGAGACTAGTATTTTTATTTTTAATTTTTTTGTCACACCAAATATTGACTTTGTTTCATTTACTACTGTTTACTGCTCTTTTTTTTTTTTTTTTTTTTTAAATGTAGAAACATTTAATGTCATTATTTTGAAGGCATCTTTGCTCTACAGCATTTCTTTGCATGTGCCTAAAACTTTGCACAGTACTGTATATGCTATAACTGCACACCCCATCACGTGTTCCTTAATCTGTGCTCAACACGGATTCAACAGACTCATTTATGTCTCACCAAAAACGTTCTCCAAATGAAGCGTTCATGTCCTGCATAATTTTACTGCAAACACTGCAAAAAAGATGACATCTTAGCAAGTGCAAATACCTTGAATATAGTCACATTTATCGAGTATCTGGACATTATTACTCATTTCAAGCTTGTAGTTTTCTTGTTCTGTTGGCAAATAACTTATGATGTCCAGAAATAGGTTCAATGATCTTACATTTGGTTTACTGTAATCTTATAATAAGATAACTAGATAACACTAGATAACTTTTACTATATTCAAGAGATTTTCAATTGCCAAGACGACTTTTATTGCAGTGAAATGTTACTTGGATAGCGAGAGTAACGATGTTCGAATCTTTTAAAATGCGTACACGAGTCATGACACAAACGCAAAACGCAGGAACCGTACACAAAGATTAAAACTGCCAGATTTTAAAGGCAAGCTCTTCTCTTTAACGGATTACTAAACAGATTGTTTACTCGACTCTATTTAAATGTAGGTGTGTGTGTGTGTGTATATATATATATATATATATATATATGAAGGTTTGTACATTCTGAGCGATTAGTATGATTATGAACTAGTTCGTGAAAGATGACTGAACCCTCATGTATTACAGCCAAATAATTCTCTCTTCTCAGCTGCACAAGGAAACTACATGGAAATAAAAAGTCATTACAGCTGAAACTTGTCAAAAACGGTTTTCCTGACTGCAGCTGGCTGTGTAACTGTCCTCGGTGTAGCATTTCTGAAGGATGGATACGGCAGGAACACTGTGTACCGAAGTGCCCGTGTCCCCAGCAGCTACTTTTGTACAGACAGTGTTCTAGTCAGCACGGGGCACAGCTCTGCCCGCAGGTCAACAGAGGACTTTACTCGGCTCGGCCTGAGCAGATTACGTCAGACCGACGACGACGCTCCTGAGTGTAAGAGAAAAAACAGGGCTGTTGCAGAACAATGCTTCTCAACGATAAACAAACAGGATGCGGGCTTGTGATGGGGAAAGCCACAATGTAGCAATAATTTTTTTTTTTTTTTTTTTTTTTTTTTTTAAAAACCAAACACATTATGCCTCAGTGTCTTGCATAAATATTCACCTTCCCTTGAGCGTTTCCATATTTTATTTCACAGCATTACACCCTGTAACTGAACGGACTTCATTTGGACTACATGTCATGAATCTCTACAATACTGAAATGGGAAGGGGTTGATTGTAAAATGAGAGGGTTCGAGATACGTCACACACCCACGCTACCTAAACACACTCGGCGAACTAGCTAAATATGTCGGACAGCTAAGAGCTCAACAAGAGCATTTTTCACCCACACCTAGCTATCTTAACACGGAAGATATCCAGGACGTCGCGTGTGTTTTAGAGCTATACCGCACCATGTTTGATAGGAGGACAACCTTCACCGGTGCTGATGTTGACGAAGAGATGCATGTCTGAATGATCATGATGAATATTACACTCCTTGATGAAATGATATTTCACTAATCACTCTTACTGATGCAGAAGCCCTGACGGCATATACAGACAAAGTCCTCAATTAGTCTGACGCTACGTCTACATGAATCCGGATGAATGACGCAGGCCGAAGCTTCTCGCGTTTTTGCGTATGCGCGGTATAGGGATGCAAGCGTTTTCAGACGTTTCAGTGTGGACAAGCAACTTTTGAAGAATGTTTGGAAATGCCAGTGTAGGCGGAGAGCGTTTTAAAGCTAAAATGCAGTTTACAGATCTATCCGGATTAATGTGGACGTAGCCTGAGGCAGCATGACATCTCAGCACTGAAAAGCCCCAAACTGGGGCATAACCGCCAACTTGCACAAATTCTACCGTCTTACGAATGAATAAACTCAGGTCACTTATTTCAACCAACGGGGGGTTGGAAGAGGGAATAGCGTGCGGAAAGCCAAAAACACACCATGTTTGCCGCTAATGAGCTGCTACTGAAGACCAAAAGCTGTGTCCGAATATCCCTACTACCCTTCCATACAGTAGGCGAAAAGCAGTACGCCTAAGGAGTAGTATGTCCGAATTCTCAGTATTCAAAATACAATAAGCAAGAATTACCCGGATGACCTGCTGCTTCCGCAGAGATTCTGCAACATGGAACAAATGGACACTGCGGTATCCCATGATGCAACAGGACTGGCACGGAGGAGCTGTCAGAATCAAAAAAATGGTGGAAGGCTCTCTTTAAGCGCAAGGTATTAAACTTTGTTCCTTGTGGTTAAACCATACCTGTTTAACAACACCCGAGTAAATTGTTAACTTGTTGAAAGTTTAAACAAGAAGAGAAAAAAAAAAAAAAAAAAAAAAAAAAAACAATTGCGGTGCAGGTGCTATAAATGTTTTTGTTGTTATGATGACATCGTAGGTCACATGACAAAGCCAACATGCCGGATTGTATTCATACTGCACACACGTACGTGTCTGTACCATCCCAGTATCAGCCCATGGGGGCGGGACATATGCGTTCTACAGAGCATTTAATTGGACGAACACAGGATAAGTTCAGGATGAGTCGTCAAAAAACTTTTCTGGAAGAATGAAAATTAAAATGACAATATCTCCAAAACTATTTGTCGTACCAGTGTCCATAACACTAATGGTCAGCTCTTAAACTCTGAAACACCTTTTTTTTTAATAGCAAGAGCTCTTTAAGGCCATTTAAATGTGCATCCTCACAGAAAAGCCTCAGCTGCTGTTATTCCTCTGAGGTTTTTCAATCCCCCAAGTTCAACACAAAGGCCTACATGATGTCAAAATCCGATTATATGATTATATGCCTGACTTTAGATGTGTAACCTGTCCTGAAGGGTTCAGGACTGATTGGAGAGTGTGTTTAATGAAGGTTAAGAGGGTGAAGTGAAGGAGATTCACCTTTAGCTCGACAGTCAGCGCAGAACTTGTTTTCCTCCAGCGCGAGCAGTGATGAGAGCACCGCCTGATAACGGTCAACATCTTTCACCGATTTCCCCGTCATCTCTGCACCTTTACACGCCTCTTCTCCTCTTCACAACGCGTCGCACTCGGTGTCTCCTGATTCAAATATCCAAACCAGACTCTTGTTGAGAGAAACAACGTGTGGTTAAAACGCAAACACCGCGATAAACCAGCTAAATTTACAGGTTTTATGTGATATTTAGACGTGACCGGCTAAGCGCGTGAACGTTAGCCGTTGTGAACCGCCTAGCTTCTCAACCTCTCCTCAGTCTCTCTAAAAATAATTCCCAAATTCCAAATTTGAACATCAATACGACTTTTTCCTCTCTCTCTCTCTCTCTCTCTCTCTCTCTCTCTCTCTTAAATCGCTACATTTATATTCAACAATCAGTTTCCAAGCGCACCGACGACTACTCACTTCAGCGTTCTTTTCCTCTACCCGTATTCAGACAAATCCCGCCTTCTAAGATAAGCTTGGCTATTAATATACACTCCGGCGTCCTCCGCTGATTGACAGTTAACTAGCCAATCATAGCGCAGGATGCAAAAACTACTATCCAATCCTAACACAGGAGGAAGGATTTGTCGGAATACGGATAGGGATAAAAATAACGCCTCATTTCACGCTAGTACCGGTCTCCTGCTTCCGTTGTCAAGAGCTGTCTTTCACATTTCACACACTTTGGTTATAGTGCAGTGTTTATCTTCTTTGTTTGTTTTTATTTTGTCCTGGCAAAATAAAAAACACAAATAATACTAAAAAAAAGCTTCAGTCATTATCCAATAATATGTGAAGCGTAATAAAGTAATTAAATAACTGCCTTTGTCGTTTCACACTGTTTATTTATTTATTTTTTTAAGAAAAATGGCGCCAGCGGCGCCACCTGGTGTAATAATGTTGCAGTGCAGCTTAATATTAAAGGAACAATTTAAAGTCCCCATGAAATAAAAATTGAAGCTTTGTGGCTTTTAGTATGAATCTGTTACCCTTAAAGTTAAGCTAGTGTGCTCCAAAACAATGACAAAATCTACAGTCTCTCTCTACCACCAATACGGATCAACAATTTTGATGATGTCATTCTGCACTTCGGCTCCTCATCAGATTTTCTGTCCAATCAAATGCTCTCTAGAATCTGAAGTGTCCCGCCCCCAACATTATAAAAATCCATGGTACTAACTGTCGAGCACGACTTAGCCCTGGGGCTGTGAGGTAAGCTAAACACTATTGGCTATTTTAAAAGGGGGAGGGGCCACTCTATATGTTCCGCCCTGACTTCCTGTTCCAGTGGAAATTACGTCAACACGTTGAATAACGCTGCTTGTTTCAAGGCACTTCATAGGGACTAATGTCTAAATTGTGCCAATTTTCCAGGTCAAATGCTGTCAAGTCCAATTTCTTTCATTCATTCAGGTTCAGTAATTGCTTTATCCTGGTCAGGGTTACAGAGGATCCAGAGCCTATCCCAGGAACACTGATACACCCCAGTACTCTCTGAATGGGCTGGAAGTCCATCACAGGGCACCGTCTACACACATTCACACAATCACACCTAGTGTACAACACACAATGTGAAACTCCACAGAGGCAGTAACCCAAGCTCAGGATTGAACCAGAGAGCCCCTGCGATCTTATATGCCTCACACGTGCCACATTGTTATTTGTAGTAAAACACGTGAATAAAATAACAGAAAAAGTTTAAATATTCAAAGATGAATATAGTTCAAGTATTCCCTTCTGTAAAACAAAACAAAACAAAACAAAAAAAAACAATAGGAACCGTCATAGGATTTGTAATGGTTTTATTGGTTATAAAGGGAATTGTATTGGTTTTAATGGAAACTCTAATGGTCCATGTGGGTCTCTACTGGTACTTTGTTGCCTTCTACTGGTGGAATGTTATGTCTAGTGGATACCATTAAGGAACAATAATGGGAATGGTAATGGTTTTAATGGTTAGCTGATGATTTGTAATGGCATTTGTAGTGGAAACCATTAGAATTTTTGTGATAGTGTCTATTGATATTTTTTTTTCCAGCAGGGTTAAATGACTCCAGAATTAAAACCAGGTGTTTATATTTGTATAGAAGTGTCTCTAGTACCACAAACAGCCACGAAGATAAATTTGTAATGAGATAATCTTTAACCTGCATGGTACTAATTGGTAGTCATAGTTTATTATTATTATTATTATTATTATTATTATTATTATTATTATTATTATTATTATGTTTAAAACTTGTAGCTTTGTTGTTTTACACTGTATGTTTTTTTTTAAAGCACGATTGTACTGTCACAGACAAAAATCACGCATAATAAAAGAATGGTCAGGACCTGAGTTGCGATAAATGGTCTCAGGACGCCTAGTGAGACATGCTACCTGGTGGCTGATGTAGTGCCGCTGCAACCAAAGACAGATGACAAAGACGTTCTGGCAGTGTCTGAAATTTCTGATAAAAATCGTGATCGTGGCTATGACACTCTTCTAAAATCCACCAAAAGGAAGACGACATACAGTGGGGGGAAAAAGTATTTGATCCCCTGCTGATTTTGTACGTTTGCCCACTGACAAAGAAATGATCAGTCTATAATTTTAATGGTAGGTGTATTTTAACAGTGAGAGACAGAATAACAACAAAAAACATCCAGAAAAACGCATTTCAAAAAAGTTATAAATTGATTTGCATTTTAATGAGGGAAATAAGTATTTGATCCCTTCGACTTAGTACTTGGTGGCAAAACCCTTGTTGACAATCACAGAGGTCAGACGTTTCTTGTAGTTGGCCACCAGGTTTGCACATATCTCAGGAGGGATTTTGTCCCACTCCTCTTTGCAGATCCTCTCCAAGCCATTAAGGTCATTTTCAATGCCCTGGCTGAGGGAAGGAGGTTCTCACCCAAGATTTGACGGTACATGGCCCAGTCCATCGTCCCTTTGATGCGGTGCAGTTGTCCTGTCCCCTTAGCAGAAAAACACCCCCAAAGCATAATGTTCCCACCTCCATGTTTGACGGTGGGGATGGTGTTATGACTTGGGGTCATAGGCAGCATTCCTCCTCCTCCAAACAGCGCAAGTTGAGTTGATGCCAAAGAGATCTGACCACACCTGACCACAACACTTTCACCCAGTTCTCCTCTGAATCATTCAGCCAAACTTCAGACGGGCCTGTACATGTGCTTTCTTGAGCAGGGGGACCTTGCAGGCGCTGCAGGATTTCAGTCATTCACGGCGTAGTGTGTTGCCAATTGTTTTCTTGGTGACTATGGTCCCAGCTGCCTTGAGATCATTAACAAGATCCTCCCGTGTAGTTCTGGGCTGATTCCTCACCGTTCTCATGATCATTGAAACTCCACGAGGTGAGATCTTGCATGGAGCCCCAGACCGAGGGAGACTGACAGTTTCTTCCATTTGCGAATAATCGCACCAACTGTTGTCACCTTCTCACCAAGCTGCTCGGAGATGGTCTTGTAGCCCATTCCAGCCTTGTGTAGGTCTACAATCTTGTCCCTGACATCCTTGGACAGCTCTTTGGTCTTGGCCATGGTGGAGAGTTTGGTATCTGATTGATTGATTGCTTCTGTGGACAGGTGTCTTTTTACAGGTAACAAACTGCAATTAGGAGCACTCCCTTTAAGAGAGTGCTCCTAATCTCAGCTCATTACCTGTGTAAAAGACACCTGGGAGCCAGAAATCTTGCTGACTGATAGGGGATCAAATACTTATTTCCCTCATTAAAATGCAAATCAATTTATAACTTTTTTGAAATGCGTTTTTCTGGATTTTTTTGTTGTTATTCTGTCTCTCACTGTTAAAATACACCTACCATTAAAATTATAGACTGATCATTTCTTTGTCAGTGGGCAAACATACAAAACCAGCAGGGGATCAAATACTTTTTTCCCCCACTGTATGATCATACAAAACTCACAGGACAGCTACAAATATAATAGTGGTTATTGTGATATGTAAACAGAACATAGTAATAGATAGAAAAAATATCCTTATCACTTCAAAACTAACTTTGGAGAATGTTTCTAATTATGTTTTTGCACGAGTAGCCATTTTCTTTAATCGCAGGTCTATTGATAGAGAATCTTCATCGTGTAATCGGATATGGAGAACGTGTTTTATCTTACATAGATAGAATTCAGGTCACAGGACAGGTAATAATCTTTAAAAAAAGACAACAAACACACACACACACACATACATGAATTTGACCTGGCAAATTGTTTCATCCAATCAGCTTCCCCAAATTGCTTCTGCCTGTTTCATATTCATGAGAATGCTAATTAGACAGAAGCCCCGCCCCCTGGGCTGAGTGAGAGGGCCCTTAGCTCTGTCCACTTCTCACGGTGTTGGCCTCTGAGTTCTCAGGGGCTGGCTGTACACTTAGGTTTCATCCTTTCCCCCCACTCTCTCTCTTACACACTCACACACACACATACACACACGTCTTTCTTGCACCTGGAACTTTTCTGTCCTGGTCTGAGTGGCCAGGTGAGGAGAGGTGAGGAGAGGAGCTGCAGTCTTTAGGATTGGTGTTTCTGGAGGAGAGAGGAGCCTGAGACGAGTCTTCATCATGGCTCGGGACTTTACCATCCTCCAAACTGCCGTGCTCCTGCAGGTGCTGTGTCTGGCTCTGGCTCAAGTGGTGAGTGAGTTTTTGTTTCTTCTCAGTGCTTCTGGATGGTTTGGGTGATCTGAGATGGTTTGGGTGATCCGAGATCTGATTTCACCTTTTAATTCATCTTAGAAACTTGATCTTGAAAGAATTTCGGGGAAAATATATACAGTTGTACCTCAAGGAAGTCAGGATGGGCACTTCTGTTTAACTATGACATAAATTCTCAATAGATTTGTAATATATTTCATTTCAGGGTCTCAGTGGTGTATCTTCATGGCTCTTTTTGATTTAAAAAGCTGTGCAAGATATTGAGATGCGTTTGTCTAAGACAGGGCAGTAATAATGATCAGAATGTCAGACTGTGGCCTGGACACAGATGGAATGTAGTGGTTGAGTGAGGAAAACACACCACACACACACACACACACA
The DNA here is from genome assembly GCA_023630585.1 of Cranoglanis bouderius. Classification (NCBI taxonomy): domain Eukaryota; kingdom Metazoa; phylum Chordata; class Actinopteri; order Siluriformes; family Cranoglanididae; genus Cranoglanis; species Cranoglanis bouderius. The sequence goes on along the minus strand of CM042546.1, from coordinate 5,974,253 downwards.
CACACACACACACACACACACACACACACTGTACAAGGACCCCTTTCAGACTTTCAGTCAGTGGTCCCTATTCAAATAATAGAACCTGAATGCGCACTCAGTAGATACTGACACTTACACGCTACATTTAGAAAACTAACACACTGAATCGCTACATTCAGAAACATTCTTAATACTGAGTTACAGAGGTTTTCTGAACACACACATTCATTGCTGTTCAACTGAGGTCTGTAAAAGCAGACTCGGTACACCTTCCCTCCCTCGGTGTGTATTTACTCCAGCATTTAGTTTCAATTTTACTGTTTGCTCTACGTTGATCGACTGAATCCGGAGAATCGGCTCTGAATTTTCTAAATCTGTTGCACTGAAACAGTACAGATGAGGCTGTTAAATGAGGCTTCGCTGAAACTGAATGCATTGTATATAGATTTATTTATTCGTTGATATTTATTATCATGATTAATCATAGAGGTTGCTGATATATTCTCATTTTAGGTACATTATTAGCATTTTCAGTCAATTTTAATAAATTATACTGAATAACACCATACACATTTTCTATTCAGTTATTATTATTCGGTTTAAAACTGTATTTAATTTGATGATCTACTATCATGTATATCTTCATATATATTTAATTTAATTCTTTATATATATATATATATATATATATATATATATATATATATATATATATATATATATATATATATATATATACACACACACACACACACACACACACAAACACACGCTCTGACACAGTGTGTAAGGTGTATTCATGCTGAGCATATTTACACTCGCATCTCTCCAAATTTCATTTCAGCGTGTCCCAATCGGAGCTCCCGGCCCTCAAGGTCCCCCCGGCCCTTCAGGTACCCCCGGATCCGACGGCATCGATGTGAGTATCATGATCTCTGGCTGGTGCCACAAGTCCCATCCCGTACAAAGACGCTCATTGTGTGCTCAGGTTTTCGCATCCACTTGCAGTTGCACGATTTTACCCAGAGAGGGCGCCTGAAATGAAAACAAGTTCACAATAGCGTCCTGTTAATGCAGAGGACTTGAGAGATTTTCTCTCATCCTGTGCAGAGGTCCCGAGGTAATTTAATAGCACCGAGACAGAGTGCTAGCAGATTTGTAATGAGATTTTAGCACGTGGTTCTTCAGAAGCATCCAATGCTGACGTTTAGCTATGACCTTAATATGCCGGAAGATTAGATTGTGTGCAGTGTAATTATATTCTCAAATGTACAGTAGTACATTAGTAGAAAATATTAAGATCTACTGAAACAATAATGCTAATTAATATTAGAGTGCATGCTGATGCGTGAATGATTTAAAGCAAGGGTGTCAAATTCATTTCAGGTTACACTTAGTCCAATGATAAGCGGGCCAAACAAAACAACAACAACAACAACAATAAAAACAGTTTCGTAGGCCAGTTTATCGATCAGTTTGATAACATCAACAACTAATCTTAAATGTGTTTTTTTATTTTGTATTTTTTTTCATTTATCTGAAAATACATTTTGAATGTATTCCATGAACTCACTGACATGAATTTATTAACAAGTAAACTAATCTTCCATATTATGTTTTTACCCTACAGTGCCCTGCATAAATATTCACACCCAATATTTACTGGGTGTGAATTATATTTTATATTTTATATTATATTTTATATTTTATATAATATTTTATATTTTACAATATTTAAATTTTCTGAAGAACAATTACATTTTGTCCAATTTGTCTATTTTGTCTCTATTTTGCCCGCTAGTGGAATAACAGAGACCAGTTCTTTTACAGTCTTAACAGTCCAAATTTAAATTTTAATTTAAAACACAGATTTTAAGTTCATTTCGTGGGCCAGATCAGGACGTTGTATGCGTGACACCCCTGGAGAAACATATTCATATAGAGAAGTTTCTTCTGAAAATGTCAAATATATCAAATGCTCAGAAGGGGAGGTGTCTACTGTAGGGAGGGGCAGGTTTGTGGGAGGAGTCATTACGCATATAAAATGGTGTTGGTGTTTTGAGGACAATAGCTATAATTCCAGTGCAGTAGTAATAAAAGTAGATGCCTAGGTGTTGTGGGTGTAAAAAAAAAGAAAAAAGAAAAAATGGCACGGCATTACACAGGAACTTTATCCTCAACGTACACGCAAAGCTTAAAAACAATAACATTTTCCCCAATCACTGCATACATTAGTAATGCAATGTGAGTGTGTCTATATAGAGTGTATCTTAACATACTTTTATATATACCTACATACTTGCACAGAATTTCAATTATCTTTACTGTAGCATTGATATAACGCATTACTTTTATTATAAGCACAACAGTTATGTAAGGAATAAACATCTTATTGTGTAAGGAATAAAACACACTGGGGCATACTATTATAGGAAATAATCACCGACGGGACGGTGTGATGCGTTACCACCATGAATCTGATTATTTTCTTGTAACATTATGACCTGAAGTGTTTTATTCCTCTTAAACCACAGCAATTTGCCAAAGATTAAATTATTTTATTTATTAAAGAATGATACAGATGATTGTACTTCTTGTCTGTTTATATTTACATCTATAAGCTGTTAATGTTCCACAATATTTGTTCCTGCTATCACGTATGTTATTTATGTAAACAGTTATTCTATCAGCAGCCTCTTTTTTCCTCTATCTTGAACTTATCTTGAAATAAGAGGAAAATAATCAATAACCAATAACAACAAAATCCATTGTCTTAAAGATATTCCTTTGGTGGAAAAGTTACAGCTTTACCTCTGAATGTTACAAAGTCCTGACACTGGAGACTCCTTCCAAAAATGTTAAATGGTGTTTTCACTAATGTTTCAATTAAGTGTCATTAATGATAACTTTTTCGTTTTAATTTATTTAAAAAAATTTTTTTTACAATTAATAATACATTTTAAATCCTTTTATCATTAGTCCCTATGAATTTACCCTTACCATAGAAACAGGAATGTATTAGAATGAGCAAGCCTCTCAATATAAACCTTTGCTTTGTATTACAGCCAGTTCTATTGTCAGAGTAGCTGTTATAGAGAATTAACCAACACCTTCTGACATATTTAAAGGTCAGATTTGAGAATTCAACAGTGCTATTTTCTAGACTTATGTACTGTACAATATGTAAGTGTATTCCTGCTATATTCTTAGTAGGTTATATATTAGTACTATACTCTATATAATGTTTTATTAAGCTCATATATTGATTAAATAGCAACTATACTATTAAGCTGTTACTGTTCATACATTAATAGATATGAGTGGCAATATGACATTTTATTTTCCTGCAACCTGAAGGCCTGTATATCTGAGCTCCTAGGCTATGAAGGTTATATAGCTAACCCATCTTTCTTCAAACCTCTCTCATTTCTTTTTTTTTCCAGGGTGAAAAGGGGCCTCCTGGGCCTCCTGGACCTCCTGTAAGTACTTTCTAAGAAAAATGTCCCTGAGACTTATACAGAAGCCCTTTTTTAAAACTCTTTTTATTGGAATATCGATGTTACTTTACTCCTAGAGTTGAGTGTCTTCAATATAACCTTTTCAGACTGTAGGCTATTTCTGCACATGATAAATCTAATTTGTCCTCTGTAATTCACTTTGCAGGGTCAGAAGGGAGAAGCAGGCCGGCCGGGCCCAGACGGTCCTCCTGGGGATGATGGAATTGATGTGAGTTCATCCGTAGCTCAGGGAATGTCTGATCATATGTCACATGCCATTTTCATCACTGTTTTTATCAAAGGAAACAGCACTGGATTAAGTTGAGTTGTGATTAGGGTTGTGATGGTAAACTGTTCCATAATAAGGAAATCTGAAATAGTTACACTGTATGATAATAGTATAGGTTATAGTTATATATACAGTATATAGTTATACTATATACTATATACAGAATTTATAGTTATATTCATGACCAAATGATAATAGCTGCACTGTTGCTGCAGTCATATATGTCATATTGAACTTTACTGTGATACACTGAAATGGCTGTAATGTTATCATAGTGTGAATTTTCCATACTTTTCCTAATTAGTACGAGCACAGTCTCGTTCAAGAATAATAAAACTGAGCAAAGCATTTTATCTTTAGTGTTTAATCTCTTTCATGATCAGTACATCACTGATGTTTTTGGCATAAATTCAGAGTACAGGTTAGTGAAGCCTCAGAGTACAGGTTACTGACCTCACCTTTCCCAGTCACATGCTCGGAATCATGATTTGCTCAGATAATCCACTTTGGAATGTTAGTCCTAAACGCCAAAATACTTCTGTACAAAGTAGTCTCATTACCTTTTTGGCGGTAGGTTTATTTTTCAGTTTGTTTATTTATTTATTTAAAAACTATTAAAGCTTTAAACTGGCTTTTGATAGTTTTAAATTCTCACATAAACATAACTGTGGACAGATCATTACTAAACAGATGATTATTGAAAATATTTTCTCTTCAGGGTTTGATTGGAGGAAAGGGTGAAAGAGGTCCCATTGGAAATCCTGGACCAAAGGTTAGTAAGATTTCCTAAAGAACATATAAGCGATGGTAAATGTGTCATTTAATCCGTAAATCAGTTACTCAAATTCATTCCATTAAAAGTCAAATGACCAAAAAACAGAAATCCATAAATGCACTTTTGGCTGTATGTAGCCTTTAAAGCCAGCAGTAGATGAATAAGTCTTTTGTATTTTGGTTGTTCAACAGCTAGCTTCAAATAGTTATGATTATGTTTTATGTAGGAGTTTTTAAAGAGGTAATATTACTATTACTTTTTGGTTTTCTGTTGGCAATTCAAATGAAATATTCCTTCATACAACATAATAGTTTCTACATACTATGAAGATATCATGTAATGGTTCTCAAACTTGTTTTACTGTCAGGGACTCATTTAAGTCTTAATTATATTAAGTATTAATATAGTTTTTTTGTTGTTGTTATTTTAAACATAACTATTTAAATAGTAGACTCATTATTCATATGAGTACAATACGATTTTGGCTTCTAATAAGAGCCATAGTGCATTTTATTCCAGAACTTTCCACAGAACACATTAGGTCCATTATTTATAGATGACTTTTTTTTTAGTTTGTCAATTGACGACAAGCGATAGCTTTGCATTATGATTTCTACCACTATAACCAATTCTTTCTTGATTTCCACAGGGTCTATCAGGGCCTACTGGTCCAGCAGGACCACCTGTAAGTAAAATATTAATACATTCTAGGATTATATAGTGCTGAAAGTTTATATAACCTTATACAAGGACAAAATGAGGAAGACAACAATACTTTTGTGTGATAGATGTTTGACTGATGTTCATTCATTATGACAAGTAACTGAAATGCTTAAATAGTCTAGGTTAAAAGATCAATAATGAAAAAGTTTGCATCTCCCTTTCTGAATGTGATATCAATGTTTTCTAATCATACCTATGCCCTCATAACTGCCTCCTTGTGCATCTTTTTGGGGTTGTAATTTTGCCTTTGATTCTTGTTGTCTTGTTGCAGGATGTACAGTAAAATAGACGTAAATTTGCATGTTTTATCCAAAAACTTTACATACATAACACAATTAAAAAAAAAAAAAATCATCTGCAGTTAACAAGGAGTTAAACATGTATAATAGTGGTTAATAACAAAATTGCACACATCTATGTTCAGACTTTTGTCCACATGTTTGTCCACTGCCATTGTATTTCACACTAAAATTTGTGATTTGGGCTGTAAATCCACTGAAAAGTATGACATTCTGTAATATATAACCATCCAAAGAGCACCCACACTTCCCTAAACTTCACGCTTTTTACTACTATCTATACCAAACAGTACTGTGTGCTGACTACAGATAAGCATTTCTAGTTCATTCTGAAAAAAAGAAGAAAAAAAATCACACTTTTCTCTTTGCTTCTCTTTTATTAATAGGAGCTACAATTTATAGGCTGGAAAATAATCATATGGAAATTATCATATGAGTCTAAACTCTATTTGTTATTAAATGTTTATATTATATGTTTATTATATATTTATATATATGAATAGCTTCCCTTGTGTATCTATTGATGTATCTTTGAAGCCCTTGGTTATTTAAAGAAAAAAAAAATCTATCATTCTAGCAAGATTGTGTTTGTGTTGTCATTTGACACAAGGCCAATACTAGGATAGTTTTCAATTTGTTATCATTCTCTATTTATTCTTTATTTTCATGCAGGGATCTGGGCTTCCTGGACTTTCTGTAAGTACTAATTACTACACAACATTAATCAGGCTGCCAGTTAGCTGGGTTAGATTGACACATATTATTATTATTATTATTATTATTATTATTATTATTATTATTATTATTATTATTTGTAGTTGTGAATTCATCATACACTTACAACTGAACCAGAATAAATTCGGACTTGTAGGTGGATATATTTGGACAAGGATTAAGGGTCTTGCCACTTCGGTGGCTCCCTGGGGTTTGAACTCACCAGTAGAGAACTTTGAAGTCTAATTAGTGTAGCAAAGCTGTGTAGCAAAATGAGTTCAAAGTCATAAACGACATGTCTGTTCATTCTTTTGTCTTCAGGGACCAGCAGGTCAGATCGGGCTTCCCGGGGAAATTGGACTCACTGGACCCAAGGTTGGTCATCTCCTTTACCCCTGTGAAAAAAAAAACAAAAAAAACAATAGAAACCCTCAACCCTGTAATGGTTTTAATGGTTATAATGGGAATTGTATTGGTTTTAATGGAAGCTGTAATGGTCCCAGTAGGTCTCTACTAGTAATTTGTTGCCTTCTATTGGTGGCATGTTATGTCTAATAGATACCATTAAGGACCTATGTCCTTAATACATCCTACTACATAATGGAAACCATTTGGTAATGGTTTTAATGGTTAACAGATGATTGTTCGTAATGGTATTTGTAATGGAAAACATGAGAATTTCTGTGATGGTTTCTATTGTTTTTTTTGTTTTGTTTTTTTTTTTCAGCAGAGACATCACACAGAACAAATGTTACCACTTGACATGACGTGATCTGTGGCTATAACAACATTATCATTGCTTGGATCCTCATGTTTTTACTAATGTGATGCTAAACATCTCAGCATTCTGATTATTCTAGCCTTGATTTCAAGTAATTCAATCATTCAGCGTCAGTTGTACAATCTTCTAATAGTCACATGATAGAAGATTCTAGATATTCTACTTTACCTTACTACTGCATGTACTAGTAAAAGGTTTTAGCCTGTCACATGACCTTCATCTATCACTCATACTTGTACATGCACCTACCATCAGGAAGTAGTTTTGTGCACCTCTTTCCATAAATAAACTTAATGAACATTGGTTAACCTACAGACAGATGACAAATTAATGGGGGAAAAAATGCATAACATGTCTTAGTAAGGTGCTGGGCCACCATGAGCCACCTGAACAACTTCATTGCACCTTGGCATTGATTCTACAAGTCTCTGGGACTAAACTGGACTGAACTGGATGAACACCATTCTTTCCATGGATATTGCCTCAACTGGTGTTAAGATGATGGTGGTAGAAAGTGCTGTCTATTGCACATTGCTCCAAAATCTCCCATACTTTTTCAACTGGGTGACTGTGAAGGCCATAGCGTATGATTTATATAATTTCATATCCATTCAGTGAGCCTTTGTACCCTGTGGATAGGCAGAGTCATCTTGGAAGAGACCACTCCCATCAGGATAGAAATGTTTCATAATAAGCTAAAGGTGATCAGTCAGAAGAGGTTTGTATTGATTTGCAGTGACCACATAGCTTTTTCCACATCTCTGTAGACAAGTTCTAATGATTTTTGCACCACTGAACTCTCAAACATCTTTGTAATGAGCGGTATATGCACTGCAACTCTAATATGATATCACTCTCTTGTCGATGGACCCTTCTTGTTGACATTCTGATCACGTCCTGCATTGACATTTTCAGTCACCTGATGAACAGTTGCTCTTCTATTTTTCCTTACAAATCACACTAATGAATGGGCAGCATGTTCACTGAATCCCAGCTTACTGATGTCTTTCCCACAAATGATACTTTAGTCACTGTTCTTATTGAAACACAGCCAGCTGAGCAGTCTTTGTGACTGAAGTTCCTGCATCCGCGCTTCAATAATGAATCCTCTTTAACCACGGTCAACAGGGCCTACTCAGCTTTTATATACATTCCACAGAGCATGATAAATTGTATCATGCTGTACTGCTGTCTGGAAGCATCCCCACTTGTTATATTTCTCCACACATTTATTCAGTTTTTATAGTATATCTGTAACAATATAAAGTATAATGCCATAAAATCAAAACATGTGTCTAGATTCAATGGGACCTGATGAACCATATATCCACTGGGGGGTTAATTATACTCCATCCATTTATTATTTCTTAATGACTTTTGTTTTTTTGTATCCATTCTCAGGGAGCTACGGGACTTTCTGGACCACCAGGTTTGCCAGGACCTCCAGGGAAACCTGTAAGTTATGATTTTGCTAATGTTATAATGTATTAAAGTGATTAAAGCAGGTTTACCAAAGCTATATCAATGTAAAAACATATATTATAAAAGGTTATTTTTACTACACATACTGGGTACTGGGGCAGTATTCTCAAGGGTATACGTAAAAAAATAAAAACGCAACAGAGTGTGCTGTTATAAAAGTATTTCTTTGAACCAATGATGTAATGGTATTTTTTTACATTGAATAAAAATGTGCCTGTATTTGTGCCAAGTATTTTTAATGCTTATTCTCTCTCTCTCTCTCTCTCTCTCTCTCTCTCTCTCTCACTATATATATAGTATTTCCATGTACTGATTGAATGTATGTTGTGAAGTTTACGTGTGGAATAGGGGATTACTTTTATTTCTGAAAAGAATTAATTTTGTGAACTCATTATCATCACACTCAGGGGCCACCTGGGAAGTTCTTGGGTTTAGAAGAAGGCAGCGCTGATTTTCAGGTGAGATTATTATTATGTATTGTATATATAGATACATGCCAATGTGTGTGGATGTACAAATTTATCACAAAGTATAATTATGTGCTGAGTTACAAGGCCTTTGTTATATTATTTATATTTAGTTATATGTCAATATGTGTTAGACATAATTGCCTGGATGATGTTTGTCATTTATAGGTATTACACTGATATTTCAGTGGTTGTATCACAAAAAAGAAGGCTTATTTTTTCCCATAATCCACAATGATAGTCAGAAAATCAGGCAAGGTATGTCAGGCCAGGAACATCAGGCTAATACAGAACAGGCAAAAGGTCAATGATAAATATAGAGAGAATGACAGAGAATAAGGCTCATTAATGCATATGAATACAATGGCACTGACGCCACAGGAAGCCTGGTGCACAGAGGGCGAGACTGTGACTGGTCGAAATAACCAGCTGGCTGATATATTTCACAGCAGATACTTTTTCTGTCTTTTGGAGTGGTATTGTGGACGTTCACTCAGGGAAGCATTGTTATACCATAACAATTTGCCAATAATTATAATTTTTAAATTAATTACACAACAGCACTTTCAATTTTATTCATTTATAGTTGCATATAATTTTGTGCAACATCCACAAAACAAGTTAATTCCTCATCCCACTTACATTATAACAGCTATAAACAGTCATACCCTCACCAGCCTCCATTTTTCCCTCTTAAAGTTAATAACACAAACATGCAGTTTACCATGTTATCAAGAAACTGTAAAACCCTTCATCATGAATACTTTCACGTGTTGGAAAACATAAAGTTACGGCTTTACCTCTGATTGTTACAAAGCGCTAACACTGGAGACTCCTTCCAAAAATGCTAAACATCACCACTTTTTAAAAAATCTGTTCATGTACAAGTTCATGTACAAGTCCCTGTGTACGTTGTTACTATAAAATTGATAATGTATTGCATTACATTGCGAGGGTTTTAATATAAACTTTGAAGTAGGAACTACTGTCAGAGCTGCTGTTATAGAAAATCTATATAACACCTTCTGACCAGTCAAAATCAAGTATTCAATAGCATTGTGGTATATAGTTAAATACAAAGATATAAAACATCATATTTTTAATATGAATAAAAAAATAATCTGTTGTATTTTGATAGTAGCTGGGTGAAGTAGCTCCATATGAAAGAGATCTTATGTTAGGAGCATCCATGTGTTACTGTTTCAATCATACGGCCTTACAACAACTTGAAAGAATTTTCAGATATAATTATATAAAATATTCAGATGTTTGTTTTGTTTCATACAAATCTTTCTCAAACAGGTTTTTGTCTGTTTTAATTCTGGGTTATACTTCATCAGAAGTGAAATTTGCCTGATTTAATAAAAGCAACAACGCTTTCAACTCGCTATGGAAAATGCATTTTCCAATCCAATACTCAGTTGTGGTATGCACAGTTGGAGAGGGTGTGAGACATGCTGTCAGAGATTCCACCAGTTTCCACCCCCCATTTATTCACACGTCCCATTTATTCATACTTGCCAATCATAGTGGTATAGTGAGGGCGGTTTGGACACTTCAGTGTTAGCTTATCATTGTTGGGAAATCTAAAATTGGCTCTTTTAACTCCATAAAAATAAGACATAATACATAAGAAATAAACAGTTAACACAGATTTATTTTTCCCCAGTTCCTAATTTAGTCATTTGCCAATTCAACCCCCAGCTAGCTTGTGCTTCCTCAGAGACAAGTGAAGCCAGCTATAGCATCTTTTCAAACTGTAACACATTTTAAGGAAAGTGCTACTAGCCCTCTTAGCCCTAACTCACAGATGCTGTGATTGGCTAGTACTACTGATTGATAATGCCATCACTCCCACCCAGAAAACACTGCCAATTTTGCTCCCTTGGACTCCTGGCCATTCTGGGATTCAAACTTGTGATCTCCCAATGAGGGGGGTGTGGTGGCTTAGTGGTTAGCACATATGCCTCACACCTCCGTGGTTGGGAGTTTGAATCCCACCTCCGCCCTGTATGCACGGAGCTTGCATGTTCTCCCCGTGCTTTGGGAGTTTCCTCCAGGTACTCTAGTTTCCTCCCCCAGTCCAAAGACATAAAGTACGTTGTAGGCTGATTGGCACCTCTAAATTGTCCGTGGTGTGTGAGTGTGTGTGCGATTGTGCCCTGCGATGGATTGGCATCCCATCCAGGGTGTCCCTCACCTTGTGCCCCAAGTCCCCTGGGATAAGCTCCAGGCTCCCCTGCAACCCTGTGTAAGATAAGCGGTACAGAAAATGGATGGATCTCCTGATGATAGGACAGGAGCCCAAATTTTAGATCTTTGATAAAATAATAATGAAATGAAAACAGTTTTTGCTTGTGTTTGAAACATTTGGTCCTAAGTGTAACTTGAGCCATTGTGGCTTTCAGTTTATTTACTGAAAATAAATGAATGCATGAACTTTAGCTTGAGCTTTAATGTAATCCTCCTCTTGCTGCACTTCTTTTAATGATCTCAGAGTTGGTTCATTTCCCAGGGATTTAATGACTCTCCATTAAACTGATCCCTTCAACTGCCTATGCTCATTAGCACCCCCTTAGTTTAGATATTATGAAGGAGAAAATACTCATTTGTAAGAATGTTTAATGCTTGAGAACCAATTGTAAACTTTTCTGTTTTCTCTTCTAGTGCCCAACTAACTGTCCACATGGGCCTAAAGGTCCTCAAGGCCTCCAGGGAATGAAGGTGAGTGCGTTTGCACACTTGTTGCAGAATTTTTTATCTTATGATAATATACAGTGGGGGGAAAAAGTATTTGATCCCCTGCTGATTTTGTATGTTTCCCCACGGACAAAGAAATGATCAGTCTATAATTTTAATGGTAGGTGTATTTTAACAGTGAGAGACAGAATAACAACAACAACAAAAAATCCAGAAAAATGCATTTCAAAAAAGTTATAAATTGATTTGCATTTTAATGAGGGAAATAAGTATTTGATCCCCTATCAATCAGCAAGATTTCTGGCTCCCAGGTGTCTTTTACACAGGTAACGAGCTGAGATTAGGAGCACTCTCTTAAAGGGAGTGCTCCTAATCTCAGTTTGTTACCTGTATAAAAGACACCTGTCCACAGAAGCAATCAATCAATCAGATACCAAACTCTCCACCATGGCCAAGACTAAAGAGCTGTCCAAGGATGTCAGGGACAAGATTGTAGACCTACACAAGGCTGGAATGGGCTACAAGATCATCGCCAAGCAGCTTGGTGAGAAGGTGACAACGGTTGGTGCGATTATTCGCAAATGGAAGAAACTGTCAGTCTCCCTCGGTCTGGGGCTCCATGCAAGATCTCACCTTGTGGAGTTTCAATGATCATGAGAACGGTGAGGAATCAGCCCAGAACTACACGGGAGGATCTTATTAATGATCTCAAGGCAACTGGGACCATAGTCACCAAGAAAACAATTGGTAACACACTACGCCGTGAAGGACTGAAATCCTGCAGTGCCCGCAAGGTCCCCCTGCTCAAGAAAGCACATGTACAGGCCCATCTGAAGTTTGCCTGAATGATTCAGAGGAGAACTGGGTGAAAGTGTTGTGGTCAGGTGTGGTCAGATCTCTTTGGCATCAACTCAACACCATCCCCACCGTCAAACATGGAGGTGGGAAAATTATGCTTTGGGAGTGTTTTTCTGCTAAGGTGACAGGACAACTGCACCGCATCAAAGGGACGATGGACGGGGACATGTACCGTCAAATCTTGGGTGAGAACCTCCTTCCCTCAGCCAGGGCATTGAAAATGACCTTAATGACTTGGAGAGGATCTGCAAAGAGGAGTGGGACAAAATCCCTCCTGAGATATGTGCAAACCTGGTGGCCAACTACAAGAAACGTCTGACCTCTGTGATTGTCAACAAGGGTTTTGCCACCAAGTACTAAGTCGAAGGGGTCAAATACTTATTTCCCTCATTAAAATGCAAATCAATTTATAACTTTTTTTGAAATGCGTTTTTCTGGATTTTTTTTGTTGTTATTCTGTCTCTCACTGTTAAAAATACACTGTTAAAATGCACCTACCATTAGAATTATAGGCTGATCATTTCTTTGTCAGTGGGCAAACGTACAAAATTAGCAGGGGATCAAATACTTTTTTCCTCCACTGGAGATGATGAGGCTTGATTTTTTTGTTTTGTTCTTGCAGGGTCACAAAGGTCGTGCTGGTATACTGGGAGCTCCTGGAATCATTGGAAAGATGGTATAAAAAATCTTTTTTTTTTTTTATCTGCTTCGTTCATTTTCTGGTAGATGCTCCATAAGTTGTTTCAGTCTTTTGTTGAAATACATTATGTGTTTTTTACATGCAAAATGGTAGAAATGTCGGTTTTATGTTCTTTTTTTTTTTTAAAGAAAAAAAAAACTTGGTAGGTTGCAAGATCTTAAAGTGGTTTGAAAATTAGAGTATACAGTATATTCTTAAAAATTTGCATATACTAGTCAAAGCTAATGTCTCCAAATTGCTACAGGACACAAATAATCAATAATATAGGAACGTGAGAATCTGTTGAACGCTTTGGCAACTCTGGTGGATCCTCAACTTCACCTCATATATGAGAACCATCAATATATTTCACGTAACAATGTGGAATTGTTATTTACTTACTACAAAAATCACACTGGGGAAGGAGCCAGTTTAACAAAAGCAGCTGTAAATGCAGTCAGTCTGTCGAAAATGCCTACAGAGTGATTTCCTCATACACTGAATGTCATGTTTTGATCAGGTTGTTGGATAGCTACATGCCACAGCAAAATGGACATAAGTCTAATAAATTCAGTTCGTAATCAGATACCAGCCGTCAAAATGTCTGTTATGCTCCTGCGCCTCAGTCTGAATGGAATCATTATATGCATCTTTCCTTATGTCCACGTTTGTGAATATAACTTTACTTGAGGTTCAGATACATGCAAAATATTTCAGTTGTGGGAAAATGTCAAAATGTCGCCATGTCAAAGGTTTTCCCAACCTGACACACATTTACATATGCAACAATATTTAATGCCCAACAAAGTATTCAACGTAATATAATGTCTAAATGTGTGTAATGAAATGCGAGTTTTGTCATGCAGAATGTTTTGCTAAACTGATGTTATCGGTAATTATGTTTCTTCTGACAGACTCTAAGGGTTGATTGAATTGGCAGTCACGCAGGAAAAGACAAACAGTACAATTTGCTTGATGATGCAATGAAAGTGAAAAACAAATCTCAGCTATTTCTCTTCTGAACACAGATATGCACTGACAGATACATCCAAACAGAATTAAAAAAAATTTTTTTTTCAGGGTTGCCAAGTCTCAACAAAAATATCCAACCTAACTACATCTGAAAAACCACACAGAAGGCCTGGGCATTGAAAAAATGTTCAAGTTCACTGTGTTCCACAGGCATTTCTGATTTTCAGTATCTGCAGTACACCTTTTATCATCACCTGGTACAGCAATTATCCACTCCATACCTACCAATCTTTGCAGTTTATCTTACAACAGAAATGGTTCTGTACATTATAGATACACTGTCTGCACTTTGTTTGCTATAATCTATGTTTGAGGAAATTAATTACATTTAATTCCAATTATTTGCTTTTAAAACAAGATCTTGGAAGTCATGGACACTCAACCTTTTTCCATACTAGCCCAATTAGGCATTAAAAATGTGACCTTGACAATGCTGAGCCAATTATTTTACATTTCTTTAACATCTGCAAATGTTTGGGGCTTTGGGGTTTAATATTAATACAATGAATAGAAATAGACTATTCTAACTAGTGCTACATAGAACAGAGTAGTGCTAAAATGAGATTCGTGTTCGGTTAGGTTTAATGTAATGGTGTCTGTTCGATTAATTGCTTGTTATGGATGTAGCAGAATCAATTACATTAGACACCTTTTACTGAACATTTCAGGCAAATTAAAAACAAAATCTAAACCGCATTGTAAGAGAATTCTAAAAGTTACCGTGTAGATAATATATGGATTGCATTACAAACGAACAAACAAATGGTCTAACAAAATGCTCAGCCGTACACCCACTCATTCATCCAGTGGATTAGCTCTAATGATGCCCTTAGAGGCACACCAGCAGCATTAATCTGTGTGGTGTGTGAGCAGTCAGGACTGGCTCAGACGAAAAGGCATGGGAGGATGTCAGGTACTACAGGAGGGAAGAGGAGCTACACCGTATTAATCGTATTTAATGAGCACCCCGCAGACAGCAGGACCGCCTCAAGGGACACGCAGGTTTTACTCTTATAGTGCACTGTGAAGTGGTGTCTGGGACCTGCATAGAAATTAAAATATCCAATTGTGTAACTGGAAGGAGATAAGAAATTTATCAGCTAAGCAATGACTAATAAGAAAATCAATAGAGAGATTACAATGATTGGAGTTGGATTTGCCGGAGCATTGTAGTGCAACTTAAAATGAAATGCAAATGAAGCTTCTGCATCAGCGTGGAGAATGAACAGTGTTTTTAATCAAGAAGTGATTCCCTTTTGTGCCAAAAACATTTTACTTGTCAGTTGCTTTACTAAATAGCAGAAATTATGAAGCATGGTAAATATACAGGATGTGATTCACTTTCTAACTCTGCCTATCTATTTCATAGGGCACAAAGGGAGATGTTGGGGTCTCTGGTGAGCAAGGAATACCAGGCCCTCCAGTAATGCATTCATTTATGTTCTACTGTCATGTGGCAATGTAAAACTCTCACATTGCTTTTACAGCATACCGTTTAGACATTATGTTATCATTTCTTTCTCTATATTCCAGGGTCCACAGGGGCTGAGAGGATATCCAGGAATGTTTGGGCGCAAAGGAGAGACGGTGAGTCATATACCACCTGCAACTGCTGCTAAAATGGAAAATTGGGTGCATGACGCACAGAAAAGCATACTGCATACCAAGCACACTGCCATCCATACCCTTACAGAAAAAGCACATATTTTTCATTTGGAGTTATGTTTTTTACATGATCATCTGTGACAAAAATAAAACAGTGTTAAAAATTAATATGTGAAAATAAATTCATTGTGAGAAAAAAATCACAAGTGGAAAATAAAACTGACATGAAAAATTACCATGTGGTAATAAATGAAAAAAAAATTACATGTGATTACATAAAACCACAAGGTCTACATACATGTATACATATATGTAAAATATTTACCAATGATTGAGAAAAATTAAACCACATGGTATACTTAAGAAAAATGTATGTAAAACAACAACAACAACAACAAAAAACATATACTGTGAGAAAATCACGTGAACAATGAACCCACATGACCCACAGTACAAAGGGGAAAAAAAAGCACATAAATAAAAACACATTCACTACACAGTGTAAAAACTGTGTGAAAGATAACGTGTGTCTAGAAACCACATGTAATATTTCCATGTGAATCATATCACTCTCTACTGTTTATAGATAAGTATAAAATCCTCCCCAACAATTTTTTCTATTAGCAAAACAAGCCAGCTGTAATACAGTATGTGAAAGTTTATTACCTAAATGGTAGTATACACACATCACTTCAATTTCCAAGACATCTCTGAGGACTTTAAACAACCACTTTAATTCAAATCCAACACAATTCAAATTAAAGTTACATCTATTCCCATGCTTCCATAAATCACTTTATTCGTAATGTCTCTTAGGGCCCTCAAGGTTACAAAGGTATTACTGGACCCATTGGACTTCCTGGAATCCCTGTAAGTTTACAAATGCTGTTAGACTCACTCTTGATTTTCAATCACTAAAATCACATAATACATAAAATCTTCTTCCTGTCTTATACAGGGTAAAGAGGGACCCCGAGGTCCTCCTGGAGATGCTGGGGAGAAAGGTGATACGGTGAGTACTATTAATCTGGATTCTCCAAAAGTTTGAGGTTTCCTCATTTTAGTTAACGGTGCTTTTTTTTAGGGTGACCAAGGCATCAGAGGACTACAGGGAGCAGTGGGAAAGAAGGGAGAGAATGTGGGTGAAATCAAACATTTCTGAAATAGAGAAATAGTTTTCTTCAGTGTATTGTTTTAGGCAATCCTTTGACAATAATCGAATTTACGATTCAGGGTCTCCCAGGGATTGATGGCAAAGATGGTACCCCTGGCATTCCAGGAATAAAGGTATGGACAATAACAATGCCACATTTTCTTAATATTTAAACATACCTAAATGTACAATTTTCAGCAAAGTAAACTCTGCAAATATGTTTGATTTCTTGCTTAGGGTGCTCCAGGCCAGAATGGAAGACCGGGTCCACCTGGCCACCAGGGGACAGCAGTAAGTACCTAGTCTAAAGGCTGGTTTATACCTCAGTGAGCATGTTTAGGCATTGGCTGCATTCGAAATTAGGTACTGTGACAGTACCTACTGAATTCGATTCAGTACCTACTGCTCGGCCGTTGATACAGTATGTACTGATCAGTATAAGTATGTACCACAAATACAATCTGGACATGCTACATCGGCCATGTTGGCTTTGTCATGTGACCTACAATGCCTTCCGCCATCATTGATTCGGGCAGTTCTTCCACGCCAGTCCCGTTGCCTTATGGGATAGCACAGTGTCCATTGCTTCCATACTGCAGAATCTCGGAGGAAGCAGCAGGTCATCCGGGTATTTCTTGCCTATTGTTTTATAAATACTGAGAATTCTGACATACTACTCCTTTGACATACTGCTTTTCACCTACTGTATAGTAGGGTAGTAGGGATATTCGGACGCAGCCATTGTTCACATAGGTGTCTGCCTCCATACTTCATGTAACATGAGTGTGTCCACTAGGGGCAGTGTAGGATGAACCAAACTATGTAGAATTTCCAGAAATGGGAATGCGAAAAACAGCAGTCGTTGAGTCAAAAAAAGTTGAAGACTTGTTTACACTTTATTGTTTAAAATGGTACTGTTTGCACTTGAGAATTATTTGGAACAATATTATTCTGAAATGTTTCCAGGCATATATCTGAACACACCTCCCCACCAACCAATCAGAATTGATGCACTCCACCGCAGATACGCAATACACAGACTCTCAGAGGACATCAATGCAGATCACCCATCAACCCCCTCTCTGCACTGTGACGCAGACTCGCAAATGTGCTTCAGAAGTATAAATCAGCTCTAAGTCCATATGCTATTATCTCTTCCACTACTTACTTTTCTGCAACGCGGCAGTACCGGTCAGCACATGCCCGAGGACAGCCATTTTCACTCAGCTCACGTACACACAAAGTCACTCTGCATTGTGTTTCCCTCCCCCACTTGTAACAATAACAAAAGCCAAAAAAAAAAAAAAAAAAAAAAGAAGAAGGAAATAATTAACCAAAAGTGAAGGCGTGTTTTCTGTACACTGATCCAGATTGACCCCTGTTGCCTGATTACTTTAGAATTTATACCACCTTGAAATTGCTTTCTCTCTCTCTCTGCAAACAATTCATCATCATCAGATGTGACTCTTTTTCCTGGTGACTGGGAGTAATGGAGCATGCTGGGTATTATCCACACCATCACTGAGCTGAGCACCCAGCGCCCAGTGTAATGGACGAGCCCTCTCAAGAAACACAAGTTATCACTGTCTCTCTCAGGTGATAGTGTCTTGTGTGAGTGATCCTCAGAGATCCTCAGGTCTGAGCTTTTCCTTTTTTTTTGTTTAGGGTTTGACTGGAAGCTCTGGCACCAAAGGTGGCGTGGGTACTAAGGTGAGACGCTACTAACTCAGTAATTCCTATCAGTTGCAGTATTTTAGTCACACAATGGCACCTTCACATACTGTATAGTCAAGAAGAAGTAAAAACCTGAAATGAACCCTCTCTTTTTATCTGTAGGGTGAGCCAGGACCTAGGGGGTTGGTAGGAGTGCCTGGTGCTCCAGGTCCTCAGGTATAAATTCCTGTTTGTCAGCAGACCATTTCCTGTTTATATTTCTCACTTATTATTTCTCTCCTACTGACCTATCAATTTCTTTACAAAGGGTGAGCCAGGGCCACCAGGTGAAGCTGGTATGGTCGGAGTTCCTGGGCCAAAGGTGACAAGCTTCTTTAAACTGCTTTCTTGATGTTCAGACCTAGGCTTCTGGATATATATTATGCTTACATGCTCTAAATGTTGGATATCGACCAAAAATACTGTTGAGTTTAAAACTAGGCTGAAACTATGAGCACAAAATGTACCACTCGTCCTTAAAAGTATATATTTATTTGTTTGTTTTTTTATTTATTTGTGTATTTATTTATTTTCTATCTATTTACAATAATGTAATTATATATATATATATATATATATATATATATATATATATATATATATATATTAGATTTAAATTTATTGACTGTCTCTGCCATCGCTCTTCTCCTTCAGGGTGACAGGGGTGAGAGAGGACCTGTTGGACCTCAGGGAATTGTTGGCAAGCCTGTAAGATTATTATTATTATTATTATTATTATTATTATTATTATTATTATTATTATTTATAAATAATACACCTATTATTCCAACCAATTCTGCTGCCATATTTCTCCAGTATTTTAGCAAAACATGGTGGACCTCAATGTTTCTCATTCACAGATCCTGCTTTTGTTTATTTAATGATCCTTCTTACTTTTCTTTTTGGTGGCTGTTTATAGGGAAATAAAGGAGAAAGAGGGCCAATCGGTGTACTAGGACCTCAAGGCCTTGCTGGAACCAAAGGCGATAAGGTGAGTGACCAAACCATGCTCATCTTCACATACTGACAGAAAAAGATCCGAGTAAAATCACGTCTTTAGACGTTGCAGTTAGACGTTATAGCCATGCAGTGGCACTATTACCCCATGTATGCACAGAACTGTGCCCTGCCTTTTTCACCAGAAGCTGTTTCCCTAGCTTCTGGGTAATTTATGCCCTGGTTTGTCAAATAATTTGCTTCCTCAAAGATGAAATATCTGCCTATGGACACGTTAATGTTTGTTGTCCTTTTATCTATAATATACTGGCCATTTAATGCAAGCTATTGGGCATTGCCACTGATAATTTAGAGTGGTATCCGGTTAAACAAAGACATTGTGTACAATAAAAAGCTTCTCCATGAGCCATTACAGCTCGTGATGGATGTCCAATCTGCTCTAACTTCTTTCTGTAGGGATTCCAAGGCAAAGTGGGACCAAAGGGAGACTTTGTGAGTAAATGCACAGATAAATAGATGACCCTGTTTATGCAGCATAATGGAAATCCTGTGTCATGAAATACATTAAAACACAGAGTATCTATAGAAGAATATATCAGTGTTTGTTGTGATATAGGGCGATCCAGGGGTAGAGGGATTGGCTGGAGAAAAGGGAGAAAAGGTAAAATCACACTATATCTGATACATTGAGAGCAAAGGAATATTTATATATCAGATAGTAATATACCAATGACCTTCTTTGTCTTAACAGGGACAGTCTGGTGAACCCGGCCCCAAAGGACAGGTAAGCAGAATGCAATTTGACAGTAGCTGTCTTAAGTTAAAATCAATTTTAGTCATACCATGCATATAGAGTATATTGGGAAGTACATGATTGAGGTGTGATGTGTCACACTGATCTTACATTTACAAATATGTACAGTATGTGAAGTAAAGGTAAAAGACATTTTAAACACATTACAGACGCCTTCCGTAAAGTCTCTTTCATGATCTCACTGATTATACACTTTTCTTTGTCTAATAACATGGTTTCTTTGAATAAGTTTATTAGTAGTAGAGGTCGACCAACAGTGGATTTTACTGATACCGATATCTAGGCAGGGTAGTACCTGCTGATAACCAATTAATCAACTGATAATTTTGATACTGAATGAAAACATAACACTCAAAGTAAAATATTGTTGATCTTTATTACAAAAATAAACTACTGACTGTACCATGAAAATGTACTGTACTTTTATTTTAAATGAAATAAATATAATTAATATATATTAAATATGAATACATATTAAAGTAAATAAAATATATACATCCAAACTGAACCAAAAAGTAACACTCCACATAACAAATAAAAATAGAGACATCCAAAATGAACCAAAAAACACTTCAAATAACACAACAAAATTTGTCAGTGATACTTTTTATTTTGCCTCTAGAGGCCGCTCTTGTACTGTATAATGACAGTGGACCCTTCTCAGCCGCTACTGCAACGGACACAACCAAGAAAATCTATTGGTGTGGATTTTTGCTGATAACCGTGCCGATTAATTGGCAAAACTGATCTGATTATTAGCCCTACATTATCTAGATCATCTGCTGTACAAGTCCCTGTGACATAGTTGTTACAACAGAAACAAGAGCACAAAACTTTTATTTGAATTACAGCCGGAAATACTGTCAGAGCTGCCGTTATAGAAAACTAAAACAACGCGTTCTAACCAATCTGATATGAGAATTGAACAGAGTCATGGTATAAATAAGCATAACATCTGAAATATCAATCCAGATACATAAGGACAGTCCAGAAGATTGTTACCTCTTATTATTGTTCATCTCCAATCTTTCTCTTGTTCTTCACTGACAGCAAGGAGTGAGGGGCGATCAAGGATACAATGGCCCTACAGGCGATCCCGGAAAACCTGGAGACCAGGGTCCGCCAGGTCTTCCTGGACCTCGAGGCCTCCATGGAGTGAGAGGTGCACCAGGCATGCCAGGAATACAGGGACCAAGTGTGAGTATCGGTTGCCCATCATGGTGTAATTTGGCATTGCAGCACTCAAAGAGAGATTTAATTCAAGAGCAAATATAGGACTGCACAACACGATTTGGTCAGAAATACAATCGCTTATTTCCAAAAATTAAGATTATATCCAAAGTTAAGATTTGGTTAAAGCAGTATGGAAAACAGCATACAATGGATAGGTCAGTACTGTCTGAGTTAATACTGTGTATTAAGAGTACGTGTGTTCTCGTTTAAAAGCAATACTGTACACTGATAAGCCATAACATTAAAACCACTGGTAGGTGAAGTGAATACGTTGATAATCTGGTTAAAATGGCGCCTGCCAAGGGGTGGGACAAGGGCCAGATTGTGATGCCTAGACAGATACTGAATGAAATGGCAGGTCTTGTGGGGTGTTCCCGGTATGCAGTAGTTTGTACCTACCAAAAGTGGTCCACAGAAGAACAACCGGTGAACTGGTGAAAGGGTCATGGGAACCCAAGGCTCATTGATGTGCGTGAGGAGTGATGTACACCAAGTACAACCCTTCATGACAACAGTATTCCCTAATGGCAGTGGCCTCTTTCAGCGGGATAATACGCCCTGCCAAACTGCAAAAAATTGTTCAGGAATAGTTTGAGGAACATGTCAAAGAGTTCAGGTTGTTGTCTTGGCCTCCAAATGACCTATATCTCAAACCGATCAAGCAAACAAGTCTGATCCATGGAGGTCCCACCACACAAATTACAGGACTTAAAGGATCTGCTGCTAATGTCTTGGTGCCACACCTTCAGAGGTCTTGTGGAGTCCATGCCTCGACGGGTCAGAGCTGTTTTGGCAGCACAAGGGGTGCCTACACAACATTAGGCAGGTGGTTTTAATGTTTTGGCTGACCGGTGTATGTCCGGTGGTCTGGGAAAACATGTATGATGTTGTTGTGGCTGGAATCTGGAAAAAGGCGACATAAATACATTTTACCACAACAACATGAAATTGTGTTTCATTCCCTTCTTTGGCTGTCTGGCTAAGGAGACGGATTCCTAAAAACAGCAATAAAAACAGTCATTCAGCCTAAAGAGGACAAAAACCTTTTCTCAAAATTCCGATCAAATATTAAATGTCATAGCAAGTCTAATGGACATAAGAATAATCAATTCAGTTTGTGAACAGATCTCAGCAGTCAAAATGTCCAACACAAGTTTTGAACTGTCCTAATTAAAAGACAATAATAAGAAATTTAGCCAACAGAACTGACTGAATGAGTCAGTGATTATGTCCTCACCAATGTTAGCAATGAACAATGTTAGCATTAAAAGAAGTGAGTAACTTTACCTTGGGTGATGAGACAGAGACTGATGTGGATGATGTTGATAATTAAAGTGAGAACTAATTTCCCATTGTATACTTATAGTTCCCAAATTTCTCCAACTGGGGATTAATAAAGTATTATCTTATCTTAAAATTTGGCTGTAATTTAATTCCCATGAATAGATTAGGTTAGAAATGTACAGTACTGTGCAAAAGTTTTAGGCACCCTATTTTTTTTTTTTTGTACAAACTTTATTATAGATTTTTTTATTTTATGACTTCTACATTATCAAGTCAGTACA
Organism: Cranoglanis bouderius; assembly: GCA_023630585.1. NCBI lineage: Eukaryota > Metazoa > Chordata > Actinopteri > Siluriformes > Cranoglanididae > Cranoglanis > Cranoglanis bouderius. The sequence goes on along the minus strand of CM042546.1, from coordinate 5,950,935 downwards.
AAAAACCTTTTAGATTCCCAAACATATTACATAAGAGACACTTTTCAGACAAAAAACACAATGAAGGCTGCTGGGTTTTGCTGCAAAAATAAGACGCAAGTGCGAAAGTCAAAGTCTCCAGAAGAACTGTGTCTGGTTCTGCAAGATGCTCAATAAAACTTACCAGCTCATTTCCTCATAAAACTGCACAAATTGTACTGGAGACTACTGTTTTTATTTTAATTTTAATTTTTTTTGTCACATCAAATATTGTCTTTGTTTCATTTACTACTGTTTACTGCTTACTACAGTATTTTGTTGTGTAGAAACATTTCATTTCATTATTTTGAAGGCATCTTTGCTGTACAGCATTTCTTTGCATGTGCCTAAAACTTTTGCACAGTACTGTAGATGTATGTTGGGGGTCTTTCAGTGGAATTGGATTGAATTGGATTGGATTGGATATTCTCCCTTTTCACTTTTGGGGGTAACCTGACACAAAGTCTAGTTCAACAAACTGTATTATATTAGAAAATGTCAAATTTAATAGCAACAACCTTTATTTGTGATTACATTATAGCGCAGTGAAATTCTTGTTAAGGGTCTTTCTCAAGAGTCCAACAGTGGCAACTTGGAGGTGCTAAGGCTTTTACTCCCAACCTTCTGATCAGTAACCCAGAGCCTTAACCATTAAGCCACCATTCAACTTCCCCAGCTTTGACCACGTGAAGAGTTTTCCCAGGCTGCCACAAATATGGTGTCACACCAGTTTAACAAAAGACGTCAAGATGTATGTGAATTTCATATGATTGCCCTAGTTTTAAATGATGTATTTAATAGTCAGCGTGTATGAAATATAGAACAGTTCTTCATAGGGAGCTCAACACTTTTTTTTTTTAAATCAATGCCATGATCTTATTAATATATTCAGCGAAAATTGACAGTTAAGAGAGCACATTCCTACAGTATCTCTTCTTCTTCTAATCTGCATGTCACTCTCCTCCTTCCTTCCTCCTCTCTCTCTCACTCTCTCTTTCTAGGGTCGTGACGCCTCAGATCAGCACATTATCGAGGTGGTCTTGAAGATGCTACAGGGTGAGTATCATCATTTCTGAAAACATGAGATTATCCAGCTGCGATCAGGACGGATAAAAGAGTGCAGCTGGAATGAACACTGCTAAATCCATGCTTTGTATCCATAGAAATGAACTAATGTGAAACTCATCACTCCTGAGGGACATCTTGGCTGCCAAACAGCCAAGATGTGCAGACTGCAGCTATTTTTTCCCTTCTATTTCGGATTGACTTTTTTTTTTTGCTCCCTCCCTCCCTCCCTCTTAGTTTACCCAGGGTTTGTAAGCTTGTCCTATTTTGCTCGAGATGACCACGGCTGACTCATGATAACTTCTGTTAGCCCTTATCATTTCAATGTAATCCTGCCTTTGGCTTTCTATCCCACACACACACAATTTGAGACGGAACAACAAACAGCTTGTGAAAGGGGAAGATGCCATCTTTCCTGCAGCGAGGATGATTAGATTTGGCCACTGAGACCTCTTGGCAGAGTGTGTATGCTGACACACCTGGTCAGCTTAACATTATCTTAACACTTTTACATGCGCCAAGATAACATTAAATGTTTTTTATTTATTTATTTATTTATTTATTTTTAAATAATAAGAGAATAGAAGAGAAAATTATACACAGCTGACTCTGGCTTGAGAGTAACAAGGTATTATTAAAGAAAACTGTTAAACCTAACATTAAGGTTCTTTGAGCTGACATTATTTAACACATAAGTTAAAATGAACAAACTATACACTTCAGCATAAATACATTAACAAAGTAACAAACACCTGTATTAACTGATTAAAAAAAAACACACAAATAAGCAGCACCTGCATTAACTAATGTTCATATCTACACCTTAAATAGAGTCATGAAATAACTAAAGTTTGTGAGAAAGACCATGTCTGAAGCTTCACCTTCTTCCTAGTTAACTTCTATAAATTCACATTTCTCTCTCTCGGTGGACGTACAGGAATTTTGCATTCAAAATTCTCCTCCATTATAGTTTTACAATCAATCTCTATGTCATTTAGTTGAACATATTTGTGGTTTTTAAGTGGCAAGATCCGAATCTGAAAAGGATTAAGCAAATTCCAATATTTATACATGGAGACCAGCGTTTAGTACATTATCATTATCAACATTTAAGAACATGCTGCAATTTAATTTTAGTTGTGAATTGTGAATTATGAAAAAAAAATTAGGCAGTCTCTCTTATTGATAACAATGAAACAAGCATCAATTAATACACGTGTTAATGCAGTTACTTTGTTAACAGTACTAATGGTTTATTAATGCTGAGGTTTATGTTATAGTTAATGTTAGTTAATGGAACCTTAATCTAAAGTGTTAGCAAAAATGTTTAACAATATCTGTTAATATAAAATATAGATAATATAATATTTTATATACATTGAAAAAAAAAAAAAGATTTTAGCTCTTACACATGTGGCATCAGGAAGAACTTCAATCATAAGAGTTGTATTTTTAAAAATACCTTTCCATTAGTATTCGTAAAACGAAATGCTGTTTCCAAAATCATTGACACACCCAAGCCTTCTCCGTAGAGATTAAACAGTACTTCCTCCGAACAACTTCGGAGACACTTGTATAGGACTTGCACTCCATGCACAACATTTCAAAGATTTTTCTATAGCATTGTGCATGTGTTCCCTCTTTAATTCAGATCACATGTTAAAATTGGGGCTAAACACTGATTTTGTGCTCTTGCAACCTGGGTCTGGGTTGATTTACTATAACACATGTATGGCCCAAGAAGCATAATATGGTTTAAAATGGTTAAAAGGTTAAAAAAAGAAGAAAAAAAAAGACAATTTTGTTGCATTTATTTAAATATTCTTTAGGAATGCCAATACCTAAATCATTAGAGGAAAGGTAAATAGGTAAGTATCTCCAATTCGTGGTGTCTAAATAATGTGTGAACCAATCAGTAAATATGTGTAATGCATATTTTATTTTTATACAGTAATTTTTACTCATTCTTATTCTCATTCAAAAGTGCTAAATAGTTTTGTGTACAATAAGTCAGTATCATTTAGAGTAAATATCATTTGCCCTGCTGCAGAATAATGATTATTTAATTCATGTTTGCACATTATTTAAGTTATACTAAGATGCTGACCACTTTGCTGTATACTTTGTTATTCCCACCAGAAAGGTTAGCAGTTTTAGCAGTGAGCGCTAAGAGGGGAGCACTAGGAGGAGCTGGAGTAATGGGACCACCAGGTCCTCCAGGACCTCCCGGATCTCCAGGTCCTCAGGGACCCCATGGCTTTACTGGTGCCCGAGGCATCCCCGGCGTGATCGGAGCTGCAGGCCAAATCGGGAATACTGGCCTTAAAGGTAAAGTTTTTTCTTCCCCAAAATTCTGCACTGCTCTACTTGTTTCTATTCACACTAATGTTGCATTTATATGAGTAGTGTGTTTTGTTACTTGTTGCAAGCATATTCATATTCATTGAAGATATCACAAAGCTGAGCTGATGACAGCTCATATACTTATTGTCATCTCTGTTCTATATCTTACAGGAAGGAGAGGTGCAAAGGGAGAGATAGGAGACCCTGGTCGCCCTCATCCAGGTCCACACGGGCCACCTGGCCTACCAGGTAAAGTCTTATGTTTGGTGCGAATGAAGGAAAATATATATTGGTTCATTCCTGGGAAAAATGTCTAAAATATATACATTTATCTGCAGTATATTTACACATAAGTTAATTATACTTGTGATATTTTGTGTATATATTATCCAAGAAAAGAAGAATTTGCAAGAACAAAATCAAGTGGTGGGGAACTTTTTGTTTACATAGTTCCAATATTTTCTAATATTAAATAGTCCAGAGATTATTATGTCATTTGACATTTTTGGATTGTTTTAATGCTTGAATTAAAAAAAAAAAAAAAAAAAAAAAAAAAAAAAAATTTAACATCCATATGTTGTTTTTTTTCCTCCAATTTGTTTATCCTCAACAGTACTGTTATAAGATGAACAAAGCAGACAAATCCAAAAGGGAAAACCAAACAGGCAAAGTATTATAGTATAGCAAAAAAAAAAAAAAAAAAAGCTAGGCTAAGCAGAACTCAATAAACAAAACAGAGTTTGTGCTAGAAATACTGTATTGTATATACCACTACCATGAATAATTATGATTGACAAAATTAACCTAAAATTAAGTAAGAATCTGAAAGAAGTGAAGTAAAACAAGTGATGCATATTTGGTGTATATTGTGGTCTGCACTTATATGGCACCTTTTAACCTTTGCGGTTCACAAAGCGGTTTACACTGTGTCTCATTCACCCATTCACTCACACACTCACACACCAATGGCAGCAGAGCTACCATGCAAGGCACCTGCCTGCCATAGGGAGCAACTTGGGGTTCAGTGTCTTGCCCAAGGACACTTCGGCACATTTTCATTTAGTACTGTCCTTCAGAAGCCACATAAGATATTTACATTGTCTATTTTTTTCCCAGAAGACAAAATAATAACAATTTCCACCGATCATCCTGTTCACAAGTTTACACCCCCGCTGGCTCTTAATGTATTGTGTTGCCTTCTTGAGCATCAGTGTATGTTTGCACCTTTTGTGCACGAGTCGCTCAATTGTCCTCAGTGTGTGTGTGTGTGTGTGTGTGTATATATATATATATATATATATATGAAGTGCACTTTTTAAATTTTTTTTTTTTTTTTTAGAAAACTTGTCAAAGATTCACAGAGTCAGAATTCACAGATCATGCTGTTCTTTTTTCCGCCAGTTTTTTTGGGGGGTGTAGAATTAGCCACACCCACTTCATGTTTACATACAGATATGAATATTTGAAGCCAAATGTGATGTTCATATGTTCTAGACAAGTCAGAATACATGCTTTCTATTCTTGTTTATATGTTATAAGATGAGTGAATGTCCTACTCTCCCTCAGGTCCTCCTGGTCTGGATGGAGTTGCACGGGATGGCAAGCCGGGAGAAAGAGGGCCACAGGGTGTAGCGGGTCAACCAGGTCATCCCGGGCAAGCCGGTCCTCCGGGCCTCCCTGGCTTCTGTGAAATGGCAGCATGCCTGGCAGCGTCAGCTTACACTTCCCCACGACTCCAGGAAGCTGGCACAGTCAAGGGACCATCCACTTAAAGCCTTAAAACATCAGAGAGATATAAGAAGAGAGACACACAGCCCTTTCTTTAATGGGACATCAGCATGGTGCAACGGTCCTGAGTGGCTGACTTTGCAGTTTAGTTTGACATTTTGTGTGTGTGTGTGTGTGTGTGTGTGTGTGTGTGTGTGTCTGTGTGTATGAAAGAGTGGTGACTAGGGTTCATCAAAACTGTAATCTAGGCTCGGCGCCCTCTCACCATGAGTGCAATGAGATGTGAAAATGTCATCATTAAGACATCAGGATGACAATCAGATCCTTGAGAAGCCTTAACTCAGAGACTGAAATCCAATTCCTGGTGTTGTTTCTTTTTTGTAGTGTTCACTACACATGTTAATTATAAGAATCTAAGAATTTTACTTTATATAATAAAACAGGACATGGCCAAGATTTCACCGCAAAGTTGACCAAAATTAATAATAATAATAATAAAAAAATCCCATAACAATAGTGTTTAATTTTGTAACTTATTGTTAATTACCTCACAGAAATGCCTTTAAGCTTATAGTTGCTGTGTATATTACGCCCCTCTGTATTAGCCTAGAAATAAACAACCTATTCTACTCTTTGCCCATCCAACAGTACTGTAAATCTTTGTAAATGATGCAAGTGTGCTAATTTTGTACTAATAGGAATTGGGTGGGTTTACAATATGGACAGGAACCTAAAGTTAATATAGTCAGCATTCAGAAGAACTGATTATTTTCAATAACACCCTATTTATTTGGTTCATCTGTAAACACTTTCTCGTTTCATGGTCCATTCGAATCAATAAAGAGGAACCTTTTGTAAGACTGAATGTTCTTCTGCATCTTGTGAAAGTCTGAAAACAGAAAGAACAAAAAGAGCATGGCCTCAACTACTTCTAAAAAAAAAAAAAGCTTTTCCTTGCATTTTCATTACATTATTCTTCCTGAAGAAAATAAACAAAATGCATCCATTTAGACGTACAGCCTTATTTCATGGTGGAAAATAACCAGCTTTAATCCCATTAAAGAGCACAAACCTTAGGGGGTTATGATGAGCCTTGCTGCATGTGGACAAGATAAGTGAAGAAATGCAAGTAGACATCAAAACATATTATGGTCTCATGCTAGAAGCATAGAAATGGAGAGTCTTGGTGTGGCAAGATGGATTTCCAAATGTGATTCAAGCAAAGATGGTGTTAAGCCAGGTAAATACTGAATTGCATACGTTTGTTGTGAGTTCAAATCCCAAAAATGCCATAGCTATCTGTGTTCAGGAGCCAAGGGAAGAAATTTAGCCATGCTCTGGGTGGGAGAGATGACATACTCTTTCCCCTGTCTCCCCAGTCATTTGCGTCAGTAAACTCATGTATGTGGAAGAGGGCAGATAGCGTTTTCCTCCAAGTGTATTACGTTGCCCTGTGATGCAGCATGAGCAGCAGTTTAAAAATATTGGCAGCTGTAATATGATGGGGTTTGCTAGCCTGTGGGCAAATTAGTGAGAAGAATAGGAGGAAAAAATTATATGCAAATGAGATGAGTTCAAGGCAGTTTTTGGTAAATAAACAATAAACAATGAATCTTACAAAAACCTCATGTATTTCTGCTTTGCTTGTTTTTCATTATTTCAGATTAATTTTGGAGATAAAATTAATCAATGATCTGGAATAACTCTGATTTACAGGGTAGCTAGTAGCAAAAACAGTAGATTAAAGATCACTGTTAGAGTCTGAGGTACTGCTAATACAGATCACTTTTTTTTTCTTTTTTTTTCAAATAGCAAAAAGGTGACGGTAAAGGAGGACAGCATGGTGGCTAAAAAAATCAGCAGGATTTTCCATGGGCTTTAATTTAAGGATCATTTGAATCATCCAAAATTTATAAAAACATAATAAGGTTCATGAGAACACATCTTAACAAGAGAACATTCATCTACAATAGCCTGCTTGTACTTCCAGGTCAACGGAATGTTCATGTACTGTAGTACTGTATTTTAGTGTGTGTTTCCCTGTGGGGGTGTGAAACATTTTCATTAGAAAAGAAAAAAAGTCCACATGGAATAAAAATGAGAATCTTCCTGCTAGCACACTGACATTGATTTGCATCGTTATGTCATGTAGAAATTTGGAGAAAATGTTTTTGTTTTCGCTTCTATTTACTGTCAGAGCTGGTGAAGGAACTTCTCCAGAACTTTTCTAACCTCTGCACTGATCAATAGATATTACTGCTTGAATGGCTACTACTGGCATTTCAAGGAACAAATCCATAGCAATCTGCTTTAAAAAAGAACTTTATTGCTTTTCTTGGTTTTCTTTTAAAAAAAGAAATCGCACAAAAACAGCTAACACATGAATGACACAAATGGATCTATATGTAATGGTGGCAATTTTTTTAATTGCTCCTTTGTAGGCTAATATAAAGCAAATAAAAATGAAAGGACAAACAGCCATTTACTGTCAATCAAAAGGCTTTGGTGGCCATAATCATGTAAATAATAATGTAAACTCTTGAATTTCACTGAAAGTAGGCAGGAATTTTAAGTTTAAACCAAAATAAAAAGGCATAAACACTATAGTATTGGTATATTTCATTTGGATTTCCTGAAGTGGTTTGCTTTTCCTCAGTTTATAATAGTGGAAGGATTTGTAAAATATTACATGAGCACTGACCATTCACACAAACAAAAAGTGGATTGTATTTGTAGTTTTGCTATACAACAGGGATGCAAATCTTTTAACGTTTATTCTTACAGAGTGCATCTTTAAGTATTCCCAAAACACATCCACCACACACACACGCGCGCACACACACGCGCACACACACATTCCTGTACTGTTGTACTTGTAAGAAGGACCATGCATTGACATTGACCTTGAAAAATAAAACACTTAAAACTACATATTTGAAGGGAGAAAAAAGCTAAACAAACCTGATTAGCGGCTACTTTAGTAATTTAACTACATATGTGAAGATATCTGGTCACCTGATAGGTACATATGAAAGTATAGATACAGAAACACACACACACAGACACACATACAGTGAAGGTCTGACAGAGAGGATGAAGTGCTGATGGTAAACGTATCTTGTTGGAGTCTGGCTGACACAGCAGTGTGCTGAATGGCATGGGATCAGAAAAGCTTTTAAATTATGGGATGAAAAGTCTAAACCACAGACGATGGTGAAGCACATGGCTTTCTCACGATGGACGAGGAGCAGAGGAAATTCTAGATGATGCGTGCATGTCAAAAGCGAATGAATCTCTATCCAGAAGGAACATTAGGTTTTACCTGAACGTGGGTGACTATATCAAAAAATATAAATTCAAGTTTAAAAGATATAGAACGTGGCGGAGGTCTGGAATGTCGATGTACAAGGTCGCAGAGAGACACCTGACATAAAACTCAAATAAATATCATGGTTTAGGAAATATGAAATCCGAGTTATTATTAACTTCAATTTATATAAATTCAACCAATTTACAAAAATCGATTTTTGCAGCGCTATTACAAATACCACAAGATGACAATGCAAAAATAAGGACTGAAATGCTGATGCCAATCTATTAAAAATGTATCATAAAAAAAGCCATTACATATAAATACAAATATGTACAACACAAGGCCTCAAAGGAAACAGGAATAATTATATCTCATTTGTACCTTTACATCAAGCTACATCATAATGCTAGAAGAATGGAGAAAGACAATTTCGAAATTTCGAATAGGTGATAATATCTGGCCCAAATCAAATTTGAGATCATTTCTTTTAAGTCAGTTTGGGACATTATGGTAATAATAACATAGAGCAAATTTCAGCAGCTGCCATGAAAACCCAACAAAAACCTGGAAAATGATTTGCAAAAGCATTTCCGTACTAAAAAGATGATGCAAATAGTCAACATTGGCAAAGAATCAAGCTGGTTTCACACTGTGATGTGTGCTGGTGGGTGCAGTTGTGACAAATGGATAGTGTTGCGCCAGGTTGGGCACAAAAGTGGATGCAGCTCTCTGTAGACAAGGAAGAAGAAATTTTACTGAGCAAAATACCATGCCTTCTGCCCTGCTAATGGCCATGCACAGCAAAGTGTCACGCAAAAGTTGAAAACATTTGAACTTTAGATGATCTTGTGCGCATCGCACCGAAGATAATGTGTTTAAAATCACAGCTGTGAATTTTCTGGGAACAGTGTGAAACCAGCTTAATAGCTGAACTTAAAGAGATGACACCATCACGGCCAATGAAGCAATGATCATATGTTCAAGGTAGTGATAGTCCAGAAGGGAAAGCTCTTTGTGCTCAGGGTCCTTAATCCAGGAGTTTTCAGTCAAGCATCAAGAAAGAGAAAGTTGAAATCAGAGAGAGAGGCTTCACTAGCATTAGCACTCATAGTTGCAGGGAAAATTTTGGCATTGGGTACTCTTTAAAAATAGCTTATAGGCCAATCTGGCCCAGCCACGATTATATTGACAGAAATGCCCTTTAGCTCCACTGGTTCCCCACCAAAGGCATTTAGCAGGCAGACTTGGTATTGTTGATCTTTGGCTCTTGTCCTTTTTTTTTTTCATTTTCATTTTCTTACCCTCCCTTTTCCCATCACTCTCACATACTCTCTCTAGTACATGGGCCCTTTCATTTGTGGGCCCTTGGGGCTGTAATCCACAGGTCCACTCATGCAGTCAGCTGGATGGCAACGGCCTTCTTTGCCCTTCGATCCAGGGGGTCCTTGTGGTCCAGGAATTCCAGGAATGCCCTGTTGACCTGTGGGGCCTGGTGGTCCCATTTTACCATAACCAGGGGATCCAGGAACACCTAAATGGAGAAAAAGAGAGTGAATCAAGGGGACTGAATCAAAAGAAAGATCAAATACAGCATAGTAAGGCCACAAAGACTGTGTGTACAAAGAAGAATCATTTTTATTTTATCAGACATTAAAAATAAATACAACTTCCTTAAATGCCAGTTCTCCAACCAGATGATATGATTCTTCCTTAATATAAGACGAAAAATACATTCCTCGTATCAACAATAGTGAACAGCACAGCTGTAATATGTTATCGTCCCTATAGCAACAACTCATTCACAGGGACTTGTATGCCATACACTAAAAATAAACACATTTATTTTCAGAAAGACATTTTTAAAAATGTGGTATTGTAGTTGATATGGTGAAGTTTTCTGTGAGGAGATGTTTTAACATTTATGGAAGGAGGCTCCAGGGTCAGTGCTTTGTAATGGTCAGTAATTTTTCCACCACTGGAAAGTCTTCAGGAGGACTTTGGGTATTCTGGTTTCTTGGTAGCATGACAAGTTTCAATTTTTTGTCTTATTAACTTCAAGAGAAAACAAAATAGGTTGGTGAGGGAATGACTGCTTATAACTGCTATAATGTAAGTGACAACAGGAACTTGTCTCACAGATGTTCCACAATGTTAAATGTAACTATAAACTGTAGAAAAAAATATGCTGGTTCATTGGGAAATTGCTGTGGTATAAGGTTTTGGGATGTTATTGGAAAATAATCAATTTCAGCCTACATCACACCCCCAAGTCTTTTATTCCTTAAATGATGCTTAAAGAACTGTTACTATTATTAACAATATACAGTATATTCAGATATAGAAGAATTACTCATACAGCTAAAATGTACCGATTCTTGATTATTTTTTCATAACTGGAGAAATACAGTATGTACTAAATTTAACAGATTACAGATTACTAAATTCTTACCTGGAGCACCAGGAGGTCCGCTGTCTCCCATCTCTCCCACACCTTTATCTCCTTTTTCTCCCTTGACACCCGGAGGACCTGCAGTTGCAAACAGAAAGCCATTCTAGTCAGAAGTCAAGCACTCAACTCAGAGAGTAGTCTGCTTAATCCGCAGGAATATTAGAACAGTGTTGATTTTACCCTGAGGGCCCATAGGTCCTTGTCTACCCTCTCGTCCGATCTGTCCCGGACGGCCTGGAAGCCCTGGAGATCCTGCTCTTCCTGGAGTGCCGTCTTTGCCTGGGGGTCCAGGTCTGCCTGCGGGTGCTACCATTTCCACTGGCATCTGCATGCGCGACATATAATAGGCCATTCGCTCTGAGGAGATGAGTGAAGATGAGTAAGCATTAGTCAGTGATAAATGACCTTAATACACATACAAAACAAAAGACAATAAAACTCAGTGCCGCTCCTAGCCAGAATAATGACATTACCAGGCTCACTATTGATTATTTGTAAATCGTTTCAACATTAATTTTAGGTTCTCAGCATTACTGCCATTTTAGACAGTATTAGAAGCCATTTTTAAACTTCAATTTAATTTCTTTTTGTAGAAATTTCTCATTTCATTTTATTTTGGGCTAGCATTTTATTCTTGGTCTCACCATCAAAGATCTTGATAACCTGCTGTCTGATGAAAGACTTGACCTCATCATAGTTGACAACAGCCTGAAAATAGGGGAAAAAATTATTACATTAACAATGCAGCTCCCCACTGATGTCCAGGTCTAGTCAAAACCTGAAAACCTGTAAATTACAAAATGGTGATATCACATTCCCTTCAAATCTTACTTGTACTCATGAGAAGTTCTCATAAGATAAGGCTGGGGTTTAGTGTCTATTTCCATTTATTTTGCTAAGAATGGAGATGTGTCTTACATCATTTCCTGGCATTCCTGGTGCTCCAGGAGGTCCAGACTGTCCAGGTGTTCCAGGGCTTCCTCTCTCTCCACGGGGGCCTGCAGGTCCCATTACTCCTATTCCAGAGTCTTTAGAGAGATATCCTGCTCCCCCTGGGGGTCCAGGACGACCACGTTCTCCTGGAGGACCCCTCAGGCCTGGAGTCCCTGCCTCACCCTGTAGGAGGAAACACACAAGGTATGACATACTCATGGAGAGGGAAATTTTTAAAAAAGTATGCTATTTTTATTTTGTTCTATGGTGAAAAATCTGTTAGCTACTTTGGCCAATATAAAATAGTATTAATGTTTTCCTCATTGCTTCACATTTCTCTGTCCTTGGTTTGTTGCCTGATTGTGTTCACCTGTTTTATGTTAGTTCTTGATTAGTTTGCCTTTTTATGTCTTCTGTGAGTCATTGTCTGTTACAAAGTCTTGTCATGCTTTTTCATTAAGTCTAAGGCTGGATTTCTGTGGTTCCTAGTTCTGTATCTTCCTAGTTTAAACCCTTGCCTGTTTTTTTCTAGTTTCTGAAAGTATTTAACTTTGCCTGCCTGTGTTTTGACCCCCGGTATGGATTTGGATTACAATTCTTGGATTTGCTCCAGTAAAGCATATACTTCACATATAAAATAAAGCATTTTTTACTCCTGTCTCTACTCACCATGTTACAAATAGCTAATTTCTAGTTTATTTTATGATCCCTCACATTTTTATGTGCTATTACAGTGTACATCTGCAGATTGGCACACAGTGTACTTGAACATAATCATTGAGAAGTTTTAAGTTTTAACTTACTCTAGGACTACTTTGAAACTTTTAATGTTATTTGCAACCATTACTTTTTTTTAGTAGCTTGTAAACTCAGCTCTCAACCCAGATAGCATCCGGATGTGGGCCAGTCAGGCAGTGATGCGGCACTGGTGGCCTTCTTTTGGCCTGGACAAATGCATATGAGCCTGAAGTGGCCCACATGTAAAATAGCAAATATGGCCCAAATATCCCAAATCACATGTGGACCTTTTTAGGCAAAGATGCGGTGATCACGGCAATGTGTAATCTGGATGTGACCCTAAAGTGGCCCATGTGGTAAATAGTGAATATGGCCCAAATATCACAAAACAAATGTGGACCACCTTTGGCAAAAATGTAAACCAAAAGTGGCCCACATATGTTGCATATGGTCCAAATCCGGCAAACAGGAGTGGACCGCCCAAGTGCCATCATTCCACGCGGTATGTGGGCCGGATGAAAGTGTCAATTTTGCTATTTTGCTCCCATCTCTATACTCCATGCATCTTTTGAATATTTGGTAGCCAGGTCCTTTGTATCTAATAACAAGGACATAATTCATAAAACAACTGCAGTTCTTTGTAGTAAAATATAATTTGACATACTGTATAAGGTGTAATAAATTGGGTAAATCTTCTTCAGAAGGAACAGAAGGCAAAACTGGAATGCAATCTAATACCAAATGACTACTTTTTAGCAAGTGAAATGCTCAGTGCTCTGCAGTTAGACCAACAGCTACAATCACTCAGTATGACTGTGAGGCTGAACATAGCTCAGGAAAATGTATGATGGGTGTACTGTATAAAAGAGGGGGAAAGGGGCACACACACACACACACACACACACACACACACACACACACACACACACACACACACACACACACACACACACCACTTACACACCTTCTGTCCTTGTGGACCAGTTTCTCCTGGCAGACCTGACGTTCCCTTAACACCAGATTAAGAAGGCACATGAGAAAAAAAAAATCATTAGTCAATTTTAATCTTTTGGAAACATGCAGATAAAGCAGCTATTTAACTGACAGTAAAAACAGGATTAGAAACTTAGCAATAAAAAGCGTGACTTACATCTTTCCCTGCTGTACCATCATTGCCTGGTTCTCCCTGAGACAAATCAAAAGTACAAAAAAAAAAAAAATAGATATTAAATCTTCAGGTTAATAAAAAGTGTGAAGTTTAATTGTGAATTTATGACCAGTTTGTACAGACCATCTGTCCTGGATGCCCAGGCGCTCCTGGAGGCCCAGGCATTCCTGGCAGCCCTCTCTCTCCAGCCTCCCCTTTGTCACCTTGAGTACCCTGCATGTTAACAGAAGGAGAGTCAGTAAGATCATTCTAGAAACATGTGTATTATAATAGAATCATACAGGCCTATTATTAGCACATTAAACAGTCTTGTTTGGCTTGATCACTCACCATGCCGGGAGCTCCAGCTGGTCCTGGTGGACCTGGGGGACCTGCAGAACCCTGCCGAGAGAATTAATAAACACTTAATAGCACATATGTTGTCATTTGTGCTTTTATGTTTTGTTTTGGTTTTTTTTAAGAAGAAAGCAAAGAAAGCATTGTTCAACAGTTACCAGATGTCCTGGAGCACCAGGTGGTCCTTGTGGTCCTGGTGGACCAGAGTCACCCTGTATGAATGGACCAAAGACAGGAGAATACAAATCATTCATATAATTCATCAAAGGAAAATTAAACCAGTAACACTTTTGAGTTTGAACTTTATATTCTACCAGGGATACAGGGTTTATTAAAAGAAGAAGCAATACTAAAATATTTTTAAAAATCATATTTATATTAGCAATATTATGCTCAGGTATTTTTTTTTACCTGAGCCCAACAAGGTGTAATAAAAATAAAATACAATATTAAATGGTGATTTTAGTTGTCACATGACCATCACTTGCTATTTGCATTCCCAAGTGGCCTAAACTATGGATTGCCCACTCCTGATCATGTAGGACTGAGTTATGGCAGTGTGGAAAGGATTTAATGCTGAAACTGTGCACATCAGCATTCAGACCTCAGACGTAACTACAGACTTAACAGAGGTACAGTATGTCTCAGTTACGGGTGATTCCAACCCTGAACTTGGATTTTATTTATTGTGTTGCCAAAAGAAATGAGGATGGCTGTGACCAATCATAGTTGAGACAGCCCTCTTATCCCTGTCCCCAAATCTCCAAAATCAACTTGTCTCTTGAGAAAAAATGTAGACGCTGGCAAGTGAGGAAAAAATGAAGCGCCCATATCTCAATGCTCATTGCTTGTCAAACTGAAGTGCTTCTTCACTCGCATGACTGATCCATGCTTATGAATACATTTTGTGCGAGCAATTCACGGTACATTGAGCTGTCTTTTAATGCCCACGCTTGCTAACAAAACTCTGTGTGCTTAAGTTGACCATCATCGCACTCTCTATTAAAGCTATTATTTAAATGTCATAGTTAAGCCTGATGGACAGATAAAGCAGAACTCACCTCAAGTCCTGGTCTTCCTGCCGCTCCAGGTGGGCCTTGAGGTCCAACATCTCCCTGTAGAACACAAAGCAGGGAAAAAAAACACTTCCAAGTTACAGATGCGTGACAAATAAAGGGGCCTTTTGCTACTGTTTTTAGAGATTAAGGAGTTGGAGATTAGTTTGTGTGCATTAAAAAAGATTATAAAATGAATAATCCCTTTCTCACCTTTAGTCCTGGAAGGCCCGTGTGTCCTTTTATGCCCTTGAATCCCTGCCATTTGGAGGAAAAGTACCAAATCATCAGCATGTAACATGCAGACACACAGGTGAACAAGCCATCTGTCAAGTTCAAATCTGAATTTCTGAGAGGATTAAATGTCCAGACGTGATGTTCCATTGATTTGATACTGAGATGAAAGATTAAAAATAGATGAATAGATGAAGATCCTCACACATACCGGGATTCCCCTGGGGCCGACAGGGCCAGGTAGACCTGGCTCACCCTGTATGTTGAAGAGAGATAATAAATAATAATAATAATAATAATAATAATAAAAGTACATAAAAGGTCAAATAAATTCCATAAATGTAAACCATATAATTCCATATATGTAATTCTGACCCTCAATCCTGGTTTTCCATCTTTTCCATCAAGTCCATCCATCCCAGGTGCACCCTGCACAGATAGAAAGCCGAGCACAAACACACACATGCATAAACAAGTGCAAACAAATGACAAAGCTCATTTAGTTACAGATATCTCCAGGACAGGGAGACTACAGGCTATTCATCTGCAATAAATACTTCCCCAGGACATTGGCTATTCTCTGAAGAATGCAGTGCCATGTCAGCTTTACATATGCTACAGTTTCAGAGATTATTCTGGCCCCTTACCTGCAATCCTGGGCCTCCAGGAGATCCCGGAGGGCCTGTAGGTCCCTGTGAGCCCTGAAGTCCTGGACTCCCCTAGAAAAACAGAAATAACTGATTAAGTTACACAGAGAGGATATACTAGGATGCTATTTTTTTATTTTATTTTTAATTATCTCCCTAAAGTATATATATATATATATATATATATATATATATATATATATATATATATATATATATATATATATATATATATGATAAAGTATCGCCTGATAAAATAGATCATTACCAAAATTGTGTGCTGTATACTAATATTTTACTGATAAATAATGACAGTGTGTGTAATGTGCAAATTAGCATGCCTTTTAAATTGTGCCTGAAGTGTACTAGTGATTCAGCACCATATCATAAATCGTCCATTAAGAGAAACTAATTTAATAGCACTACTTGCCGGATCTGCCTTTGGTCCTGGTGGTCCGGTAGGACCGATTTTTCCTGGGATTCCTGGAGTTCCCTAAACATGTAACTGGCTGTTAGTCTCTGAGAGATCCATAGATAAGCAATACAATGAAAATAACATCTCAGAAATGTATTTCTACCTGTTGTCCTGGGAATCCCGGCGGTCCTGGGAAACCCTATAAAGAAACAAAATAATAGATACAACTGCAGTGTTGAAAACACAATTTGAAGAACTAGAGCTTAAAAAAAATTAAAAAAATCAAGAAAATGTGGCAGACATCAGAAATCTTTTTAAGACAAAAGCTGTTTGATACAAGTTGATTGAGCGATACAGTCTTACCTGATCTCCCTTTGGTCCCATGGGTCCTGCAGTTCCCACTTCTCCTTTGGGACCCTACATATTAAACATATTTACACGTAGCTTAAAGAATTTACAACAGTTGTATACCTGTGTACATAACACTGTATACAGGTGTTAAACAGCCACACTTTATCATGCAGGTAGGGAGAGTGTTTTCTTACAGCAGGGCCTTGTGGTCCATGATGACCTGGAAATCCTGGTGGGCCCTGAAGGTACAAACCAAAGATGAGTGACCAACTTCACTTCAGTGTCTTCTTGCGTGAAGATTATTCAGCACTTTTGAATATTCAAATCTGATTGGTGGTGCTCTAATATGTTATAATTTCTATAGTAACAACTTATACACAGGGATTTGAATGGATATTCCATATAACCTAAGGCTAATAATAAACTGATAAAAAAAGATGTATGTATATACAGTATCTCACAAAAGTGAGTACACCCCTCACATTTTTGTAAATATTTTATTATATCTTTTCATGGGACAACACTGACGAAATGACACTTTGCTACAATGTAAAGTAGTGAGTGTACAGCTTGTATGACAGTGTAAATTTGCTGTCCCCTCAAAATAACTCAACACACAGCCATTAATGTCTAAACCGCTGGCAACAAAAGTGAGTACACCCCTAAGTGAAAATGTCCAAATACTGTATATATATATATATATATAAAATGTTTAACATTCATGAAAGGAGTCTGTGCTTCATAATGGTCAGAAGGAGTCTTCAGGACAGAGAACTTTGCATTTTTAGGTTTCTCAGTTACAAAAAAGCTGCATTTTTTCCTTTTGAATTCAAGAAAGAGAAAAAGAGGCTGGTGTGGGAACTACTGTTTATAGCTGCTATAACGTAAGTGTGATAGTCTAAATGTAATAAACAGATAAAAGTAATCATTGACAGGTTGCTGTGGAATAAAAGAAATAAAACACTTCAGAAAGTGCTGTTATTAGAAAATAATCAACTTTGTGGTTTTAACGGCCCACAGCCTCACATCACTCCACCGGTCATTGATTATTTTCCTATAACAGCACATCCAATTGTGTTTCATATCTTACTTATTAGACTAGAGAAAAGAAAAATATTCTTACTGATTCTCCTTTCTGCCCTGCAGTGCCTGGGCTTCCTCGTTCTCCTTTAAGTCCCTAAAGCAGCAGATGTAAGAATGTGTTAGTCCGCAAATCAAATCTGGGTTGGTACATGTGCAACTAATGTACAGCAATATTTAATATAACAGCACTTAATATAAACCCATCGCTTACATACTGGGTGGAAAACAAACAAAAAAACCAGTATATTTAGATATATCAGCATAATATGGTATCTAAGGGCACCTAAGCTCAGGCTGGAAGAACATTTACTTACTGGAAGTCCAGGTGGTCCCATGGTTCCTGGGTATCCAGGATTTCCAGGTGGACCCTGGAGAAAAGAAAAGAAAAGAAAACAAGATCATCTAAATGAAGAACAGTATAGATTTATTTAGAAAACACATGTAGGAACAGACAACCTTCAATACATTTATTCAAAAAGAACACCCAAAAAACAGACCCACCTGTTCTCCTTTCAGTCCCGGAGGTCCATGTTGTCCTCTCTCACCTTGCTGACCCTATAATTTGTGAAAAATAATAAGCAATGAAAAGCGTGAATTTCTAGGAATCTGAATGAAGTCAGAAGAAAAGCTGCAGCGGCTAACCCAGCCTTCTCTCTTCAACTATAACTTTTATACAAGTTGGCTTGTGGGAATTTGCTTTTGTGAGACCATGTTGAAATGACACCACGTGTATAGGTAACACAGTACAGTAATACAACCATCAACCAAAGTTTAAAAGAGGCTTTTTCCAGCTCTCTCAGATAGCTTTGCGTTCTGCATCATGATTTGAGAGGATTATAAAGGCGTCTTGCCATTCGGCTCTCATTTCTGCGGGGCTCGGTGCTAATGCGCTGCGCTGAATCCTGACACCATCTCATTATTTACTTCCTAAGCGAGACCTTGTAATGGAGTGGATGAATTATTGATTCCTCCGCCATGTATTCCATGTAAACAAACAAATGATCTTTATTATCACAGAAGCCAAAATGCACCTATTGGCTCTAGTAGATGCATAATGAAAGATATGTCCACCTGAGCTAAATATCAGATAGTGTTATCCATTAAACGTCTGCCTGCATGGGTATATTGCTTACTGTGCAATGACTTGTGCAAACATATCAACATGAAGCTCCTAAGTGCTCACAGTCAGCTCCAAATAACATCTGTTCTAAGCCACAATGAAGTTAAAGTAGCTGAAAAAGATGCAGGCTGGTTTGTAATAAAGTGACAGACACAGTGAGTTGGAAAGTGTGCAGCTCTTTCGGGGATGTATGGGTTATTGATCTAAATGGTCCAACGGGTCAATCTTTAGGTCGTATGCAATACTCGAACCTATTCCTCACAATGCAGAAGGTGAAATGAAAAACCTTCGATGGCTGTGTTTTTGACAGTTTCACTTTCTTGTAATCTAAAAGCTTGTTGAGGAGACACCTAGAGGCTAAGCAACACCGTCAATTTGCATATCAATGCCGTAGAAAATTTCAGTTCAGGAAACAAGAATCTTCACCATCCTGTTTTCTTGCCTTACTCTGCTAAAAGAGAAAAGTCACGGTAGCAAATTTCAAACGTTTCAATGTCTATTGATGTAAATGAAAGAGTGCAGTTAGAGCACACGTCACAGTGGGCCACAATAAAAGCAGAATCCATGCTGGCTTAAACTGCACTTATGTCTCAAATCCCAAATCTCTGCTAATACAAAACATTCAGAGAAGGATTACAAGTAGTCTGCTAGCAACCCACTCAACTTCATGTTGTTCATGAAAACAACAGTTTTCCTCTTTCAGACTTTGATTACTGACACTGCAGGATAGAAAACATGCACAGGAATAGAAGGAACTGGTGTGTACTGGTGCTTTTGTGGAGAGTGCACTACACTTACAGGGAGTCCAGGGGAGCCTTGAGGACCAGGGAAACCAATATTACCCTAAAGAAAGAGAGATGATTAAGAATATTTAAAGGAAAACACTCAACCAGAAATAATAATAATTAAATCTAAAATCTAATCTAAATCCATTATCCTTTAAATAATCGTTACTCAAGTGTCCTTTCCTCGTTTCTTGGTACACTGCACTTTTAAAGTGAAACACAAGAGGGCTCTGTGGTCTCACTGCAAAAACCAATGGCTCTTTCCTTTATTTTTCTTCCCAGTAGAAAACAGGCAAACTGAAACAAACTGGCCTGCGTAAACAAGCAGAGTGCACTGGGACTAAATGTTAATGGCCAAATCGAGGCATGAAGAGCACTCCAGCGTCCGCTCCACTTCTAAAAGAAGAACGTTTTTGCTCTGTACTGAAACACGTTTCCACCATCTGGTCTTTGATAAGCATGCAGAAGACGAAGATATAGTCAATATTTTTGAGAGAGAGAGAGAGACAGAGATAACAAGGAAAGAAAGGATTCAAAGTTTGCTGTGGTCAAAGACTTAAAATCAAAATAAAAGACTTACTGGGGTTCCAGGAAGACCAGCTGGACCCCTTTCACCCCTGTCCCCCTAGAAGACAGAAATTGTCACAGAGCAGGGAACCATTATATATATATTTGATGCAACACAGTTGCAATCAAAATTATTCAACCCCCCATTGCAAGTCAGGTTTATTGTCTTTAAGACTTTCAGCTGTTTGCAATGAACATATCAAATAAAAGCAACTGAAATAGTTCAACATAATGAATGCTTCAAGCGGTTTCCCCAAATTCAACTGAAAATGCAACTTATGTCTTCTCCAGTTTCAAAATTATTCAACCCCTTCATGGCAAGCATCTTCAGTACTTAGTAGAGCACCGTTATGACCTGCTGCAAACGAGATGCATAGCAAGACAGCAGCTTCTGGCAGCATTCCTGAGGAATCTTACCCCATTCCTCATGAGCAATGGCCTCCAGTTCAGTAATATTCTTTTTGCGTGCTGCAACCGCCTTCTTCAAATTAAAAAAAAAGTCAGGTGACTGTGATGGCCCTGTAGAATCTTCCAGGACTTCTTCTGCAACCAAGGCTTGGTGGAATTTGAGGTATGCCTGGGATCGTTGTCCTGTTGGAAGGTCCAATGACGCCCAAACTTCAGCTTCCTCACAGACGGCATGACGTATTCTCCTAGGATTTCCTGATACTTCAATGAATCCATCCTGCCTTCCACACGCTGCAAGTTTCCAGTGCCAGAGGATGCAAAGCAGCCCCAGAGCATCACAAACCACCACCATGCTTGACTGTGGACAGAGTGTTCTTTCTTCATTCTTCTTTCTCCAGACCTACCGCTGACCCATTGTGCCGAAAAGTTCCAGTTTTGTTTCATCGCTCCACAGAACAGAATCCCAAAACTTCTGTGGCTTATTTATATGATTTTGAGTTGACTTTTCTTGTGCTTTTGGGTCAGTAGCAGTAGTGGTCTAGGAGTTCTGGCATGCAAACCTTCTGGGTTTAATATGTGCCATACTGTGCTCACCTCAGTGCCTGTTGCCACAAATTCTTGCTGCAGGTCTTTTGCAGTCACTCGAGGGTTTTTAACAACCTGCCTTCTCAGAAATCTGGTTGCAGCCGTTGATAGCTTCCCTGTTTCTGCCCCGTCCAGGTATTTCATGTATTTTCTGCCCCTAGCCAGTTCAGGTATTTCATGTGTTCCAGCTCAAGCACATCTGGTACAACTAATGAAGCCCTTGATTAACTGCATCAAGTGTGCTTGAGACAACATCTGTTTTGCATATTTGTGCTGTTGCGAGGGATTCTAGTCAGGGGGTTGAATAATTTTGAGACTGGAGAAGTCATTATAAGTTGCATTTTCAGCTGAATTTGGGGAAACCACTTGAAGCATTTGTTGTGTTGAACTATTTCAGTTGCTTTTGTTTGATTTGTTCATTGCAAACAGCTGAAAGTCTGTAAATTTTGACAATAAACCTGATTTGCAATAGGGGTTTAATAATTTTGACTGCAACTGTATATATTAACCCCATTTCCAGAAAAGTTCGGATTTTATCTAAAATGCAGTAAAAACAAAAATCTGTGATTTGGCAAGTCTCTTGAAACTTTAATTAACTGACAAAACTACAAAGAAAAGATATTCAATGTTTTCACTGACCAACTTATTTGTATTTTTAAATATAAACAAATGTAGAATTTGATGCCTTCAACACACTCAAAAAAAGTTGGGACAGAGGCATGTTTACCACTGTGTTACATCACACACACACACACACACACACACACACACACACACACACACACACACACACACATATTATATATGATACAATATTTACAATTTTAAATACTGTATAAGAGGGATGCCCAGCCTCTTGCTGAAGACATCCAATATGCCTGGCTCTAATATTCAAATTTAGCTGGATCAGGTTCAAGTATTAAGAGGTGCATCCTTAACAATATTTTTTTATTCATTGTAACATCAGAGCTGCTGAGAAAACAGGGCTGTTTTAAAACAGACAGTGTACATAAAAACCTCATCATAAAAGAAGATTAGCTAAAAAAGAATACTTAATAGGTAGTTACCTTGAATACTCAGTCTGCCAGCCCCCTCAACCTCCTGACTAGAGGTCCTATGGTTAAGTGAGCCTAACACGGTTGCGTGACCTCCCTCAATATACCGCCAATGTCCTGTTGTTGAGCTTGCTATGTTAGCAGAATCATCACATTACCTCGACACCTCTGCTGTACCTTCCCACACTTCACCATCTAGATGAAGAAGCAGTCCCTGGTTTGGACGTTCCCTGCACTGACTCTGCAGCAATGCCAATGCCAACAGTGTGTATGGCTGCAAGATAGACACTGATTCTGAGTCAAATCTGACGCAAGTACATCTTAAACAACCTGCTTATTGTAAATGTCCATGCCCAACAACTGATAAGCAAAATAGGAAGTCAAGAAAGCAATCAGAGTTTCTTTCAAGGTGTGTAGAGGACTTTGCATCAGATGTGGCTTAAATGAAATTAGCCTCTACCAGGTTGCATGCACTGCTTACAGGCTACAGGTTGCATGCACTGCTACAGGCCATGAAGGCCACCCTCAAAATTGTGGCAGTCTGGATTGGAAAGCATGCTGATTTGCAGCTCATAGCACCCAATGTCCTCTTCTGCATGGTGCCGATCACAAACGATTTCACTGTGCTACAGAGTAAAGACAATATTGAGTGCCTTATAGGAGGTTTTAGACTTTCTACAATGTTGTGTTCAGGCTCTATGGTTTATGCCTTAGCTAACATGTTGGATTACAAGCAGCTTGTCATTCTGCCTTTCTGGTGAGGTCTTATGACACTGCTTCACATTAGCCATTTTGTATTGGAACAATCACTCAGATCGGGAGGTTTTGACCCCTCTGTGAAGGAGCTGATCAAAACCTCGCTCCTGGCAGTGGGAGACTAAGGCCAGGATGCAGGGCTGCTCTCTGCCAATCTGGTTTATGGTCAGTGCCAAGTGTGAATGGCACAGTCTGCACTGCCGGACACATGCAATTCAACCCATATGTGCCAGGGTTGGTCTTTGAGCCTGTGGCCACAGAGTCCCTGGACAGATGAACACAGGTCTCAGAAACTAGAAACCAGCACAGTCAAATGATTTGGCCACATGATACCCTCAAGCTTGCCACTCTGCTCCAAAAAGTTTGTGTCATCTTGGACAAGGTTATATCCCATGGTTCAGAACAAGGGTTCTACTGAACCTATTTCCTACTCCAGAAGAAGGATACTGGTTTCCATCTTATTTGAGGGGGCTGAATTGAACAGTGGTCTTCTGTCTTATTTGAGAGGGCTGAATTGGTTCCTAAAAGCCATCCTGTTCTGTATTTTAGGCCTATCAGTTGTAATTCATGCATTGCAGCCACATGTCTGGTTCATATCAGTAGATCTGCATGGTACATGTTCCCATAACTCCAGGCAGACATTATCATGCTCAACAACAGAATTTGGTCAGGCCACTATGTGAAATGCCAACTCCTGTATCTGCACCTAGAAGGGGTGTCCCAAATACGGGAAGTTTGGCAAGGCATATGTGGACATCTTTGCTGATGCCAAACTGACTCACTATTGACTGTGTATCTGTGAAGCACTGGCAGAGCTGAACAATCTGCTAGGTTGGGACTCTCAACTGGCCTCAGTGTATACTGTATTCTTTTCTGGCTCTTCCACTGATTCTGCCCACATTGAACAAAATTCAGCAATCAGACCACAGAGTAGTAGTAAAGTAGTCCACAGAGTAGTCCGGTTTGTAGCTTCAAAGTGACCCACAAGGCCATGGTTTTCACTGCTGCTCTCACTAGTGGATGGAATGCCTTGGCAGCTTCCTCCCTGAATACATCTGTTGTCCCAAATGGATGGAATAATTTGACACTGCCAAATTACCTATGCCTGTGGGTTTGCCCCCTTGGAGTGAAGAGCAGGTAGATGACTATGACACAGGCACTCCTGATCTCAAGAGATCTTGGTGTTCTCTGATAGAAACTGTTCTGTGAATGTGTACTCTAACATCCAGTGCACTTTCCAGTTCCTAAAGTACTAGCCTTTGTACAGGGACTGCTAGACAGTGTAATGTCCTAGGCTACATCAAAGGTGTATGTGGTGGCCATTACAGCACATCACAAAACCGTTGATGGTGTCTTGGTTACTGTTGATGGTGCCCGTTGATGGACTCAAAGTTGTCAGAAGGGAGCAAGGGACCTTTGTCCACCACGCATCCCCAATAACTCATAATGGGATTTCACCCTTGTCCTGGAGCCCTCATGCAATGGGGATGAGTACCTTTCCATGCCTTTCAGTCCTAAGGTGGGTCAGTTTCTCACTACCCATGGGAGTTAGCAGGGATGAACTAACCGTGGTTTTATGAACACCTTATGAACTCCAGGGTTCCCTGTTATTTGGAACCAGCACTGACCTAGGCAATGTTGGCTATATGACAACAGCATTTATATGATATACTATGTGATAGTCACTTTGGTATATGTGTGCATATGCACAAGAAGGTATCCAGGTGATTGTCACTGCCTTTACCAGTTATCCTGTGTTCAATTGACCACAGTTACATATGTACCAAGTATTCAGTAACAAAGACTTTAGTTGATTAATTAAAAAAAGAATAGAGTAAGGTATTTGGTATAAAAAGGTGTAATTAAACTGTAATGCATTTTTCTTGTGCTTGACTGTAGCTTCTATAACATATGATTAGGTTAGTACGCCAGTTTTATAAATAACATGCTGGGGTTTTTTATAGTAGAAAGATAGCCATATATATGTAAAAACAGATCTAAACAGCTTAGTACATCAGCACAACTTTTGCTCTAATAGATGATGGCTCAAATGTAACCTAATTTGAGTCATTACTGTAAACATGTGCTAGGTCAATGGGTGCCTCTCGCCTGTCTGTCAAGAATCCTCAGTGGCTTTGTGTTCTATCCAGTGACACTGCAGTAAAACTTTGAAACTGAACCAAATGTTGGATTGTTATCACGTTCTAGATGAAGAACACAGCTGCTGGGCTCAAATGGCAAGCCAACCATTACGATATGTTAACTACCTGATAAAATGATCCAACCCACTCAACCCCACAACTGTAAATAACCCAGAATTTTTAGGGTGCAGAACAAGAGAGTTTAGATGTTTTTCAAAATGGCAGATGTTCTAGTGAGAACACTAATTAGACTTGCAGTCTAGCATTTGGGACAGAGGCTAAATCTCCAGGAATGGGGCTGGGCACCTATAAGATGTACCAATAAGAGAACACTAATAGTAAGCTGTATTATTAAATCATCTGTAAAATATACTGATGATTTTCCTGCAAAAAAAAAAAAAAAAAAAAAGTGGACAAGTTGTGCAAAGTGGCCATTCTCTCACCGGATCTCCTTTAATCCCGGGTTGACCTGGGATGCCCGGTGACCCTGGCACACCCAGACAAGGGCCGTTGTTGATATTCTAAAATAGATTAATCAGACACAGGGTGCTACATTATGCTGACATAAAAATACTGAAGGTACTGAAGCAAGCAGTGCTTTGTATGATGAAAGAAGATGTGTTTAAAGATGGTATCTAGACTGCTTTAGGTACACTCACAGGCCTCTGTGGTTCCTCTTCTTGCAGCCTCTCAAGACACTGAAAAATAACCAGGGATTGCATTACAAGCTCATTTGTATGCATCCATAAATAAAATGAACCTGCACAACAGTGCATCAAGGGCTGTGTGACTAGAAGCTAATTTGAATGTTTACTTGGCAGTTGGTTGCCAAAGAAGAAGCTTTATATCAGTACTTGCATGATCTGTGGCCGTGATTATGCAGGATATTGCACCTTTTCAAGTATAATAACAAACAGAAAGTTTGTATATTCTTTTTAGGATAAAAAAGGGACTAAAAGTGGAACAATGCTACAATGATTTTTCCAAAATGAAATTGAGTGTACATTAAAAACCTTTTTAACATTCCACATCATATTCAGTATGTTCAGGCCATTTTAATTAGAGAGTAACAAGATATATGAAATGTGTTAATCAATGATTTTTTTAATATATGAAATATAAAAACTGTCATATGACCTCAGTCTCTTATGCACTACACACATGCCATCAGGAGGATTTGCACGTATTGCCAATCATGTGTGAAGATAATCTATATTGGATATTTGAAAATACAGACTTACAGTTATAATTACATAAAAATAATAGAGCTGGCCTAAGGAAAAAGTACATCTAGTGTTAGAGCAGTGATAAAAAAAAGTTAGTAAAAAACCCATTCACCTTCTCACATCCATCTAAAGAAATAACACCAGGCTTGCCATGATCTCTCTTCTCAGGCTTAGTGTCAGGTACACCGGGCACGCCTGGCAGGCCTTTGGAACAGTCGCCACAGTCCATCTACGGCACAGCACAAGCATGACAGACATACAGCTACTGAAATGTACTCACACTGCTTCCTTTTAGAAAACAACATACAGCATATAGAAGTAATTGTGAGAAAAAGTGTCTAGTGTGGAACTGAGGCACGCCCACGGGAGTATTTTATTCATTACACAGTTCAGCAAGCATGAACAGAAACCAAATAAAATGCACCCATATATTAGCTTTGAGACCAAAAGAATCACTAGTACTGTAGAGCATGACGAATGGATTGAGTTGAAGTTTAAGATGTGCAAACATTATTGGCGGTAATGCATGAGTGAACAGTGACCCCATGACATGAGATGAATAATTACTTTTGGTCACTCAAGTTTCTGCCTTTCTGAGAGTAAAATGCAATTAAGCCACTAAAATGCAGAACTATTCAATCTTTAAAAAAAAGTGACAAATTTTTGATATATTTCTTATACCACAGTGATGCTGAATTTTCAAATCTGTTTGCTCAGAATATGTTTATCAATTTGGCTGTGATGTTCTGGCTGTAATTTAACTGATAGGTTTATTTTAATGCGCTAATACAGTATGCTATCATTTCTATAGTAACACCTCATTCACTGGGACGTGTATGGTTGAAGCTACATATAATCTAATTGTAAACAAATTAAAAATGTTTTGTTATAAAGAGTTATCATTGGCCAATCACTGTGTATAAGAGGAATAAAATACTTTGGGACGTACTGTCATAGGAAATTGATACACTCTTTTTTTATTCCTTACATAAGCTACTGCATACTGATATATATTATCATATTAACAACCTTGCAACACAATCTTCTATATTTACTTAGCTGTATTCTTATCTGATTGAATTTATTCTAAATCAAAGCGCATATCTGCTGACATCAATGCAGAAGCAACATCCACTCCAATCAGAATGTGTTCTGTGTTTTTAGCATTTCTTTCATTTCTGAATAAAAGGAATGTTCATGTCTTAGATCAGTGTGCAGTTCAGAATTTCACAAGTTTTATATGAGCTCTACAATAGATACTAAGCTAAACTGTGAAAGTTCAGCTCTTTCAGCACACTGAGTCTCAGTGTGAAATGAAGTGTTACATCAACGCAGAATATGAAGAGAATGCGTGGGCATGGCGGACAGACTGAAGGCTGAACTTATGTCAGTGTAGAGAATGCTTGTGGGCACAGGCACTGGTTTACAAAGATGAAAATGTTCTCATGCTGATACTAACCTTTTTGTTATTGGAAGAGTCAGTATCTACTGGAATCTAGAAAATGGAGTCAGAAAGAATATTCAGGAAGATTTCAATATACATAATTTCTCCATTTATATTAAGTGCAATCCAAACTGTTAGTGGACCACAAAGTAATTTCGTTATGAATCTCTTAACATTTAATCCAAATGATTTAACGTTCAGTAACATTTGGACTGCACTTCATATAGCATGAGTTATTTATTTTAGCACAATTCAGATTATTTATCAAACACATAATTAATCATGGTTTTAACATTAGAAACCATTGATTCATAACACACACAGCAGTACAGGAGGTCATACATCTGCCTGCTATGATTTCCAATAACAGCATATTCAAATGGCCAAAGAGACCACGACACACATCTGTGTTGTATATATACTAATACTAATATATATTGTCGCATTAACACAAACAAAACTTTTTTTCCCCCATAATTTATTGCACTTTCACAGTGTTTTAAAGCCATTGCTTTTTGTGAAATATAAATAAAGATACTAATACTACTATTACTATTACTACTACTACTACTACTAAAAATATTATTAATAATAATAAAATTGATTTTAGAAGCTCAAATATACCACTCTAATATAGTACTATTTTTTCCATCTTCTAGTTAAATTTCATAAAGACAGAACTGCCACATGCTTGTTACTTTAAAAAAAAAAAAAAAAAAAAAAAAAAAAAAAAAAAAAAAAAAAAAAAAAAAACAAAGGATGTCTTTTATATTTGTTAAACTTTTATACTCTGTATTTGATTAAAAGGTAAATTGATTTAAGGTACAATCTACTATGAGTCATATTGTAATGATAACAGTATTGTGTCCATCCGTATCATTCGGCAGCTTATAAAATAGCACTTGATCCAGCACATCCTATTAGTTTGCATTTTATTTTTTTATATTGTGAGCTGACAGTTAATGGTGCACACAACTTAATGAATCCACAGGATACTACCCTTGCAGTGAGAAGCAGAGATACAGTTCGGTACCATATTTCTCTGAAAGTATTATTGAAATGTTTTGAATTTTTTTCTATTCACTTCTGTTGAACTAAATTACCTTCTTTCTTTCAGGTCTATGGAAACATAGGTAACTAAGGCCTTTTAATGACCAAGATCATCAGTAGTATTCTAAGGTTTTATCTGGCTTTCTAACTGTTTTACCCAGCTAGAATCTTATAAAATAATAAAATGATTTTATAGTAATGATTTTCATTGAATATAGCAAAATCCTCATTCACAGTTCACCCAATAACCCAGAGGATGTGCAGTCAATGGACTGCTTTCATGCCTGCAATAGTACATGGCCATTTTGCAAGCAGAATTGAATGCAGCTGTATGTCAGTGGAAGCCACTGGGAAGTCAGTTTGGGACTATAATTTACTGTAGTAGCAATCATTTCAAAGAAAAAGGCTCTAAAACACTGTGTACCATACAGAAAGGTGTTAATTAATGTAATATTTCTTTAATGAGTGTTCTATAAAAAAGCATCAATTATTGTAGCTTTTAACCTACAGCCTTCACTGGTGCAGAACCTGCCAGAATTTGGCAGTGCAAGCCTATGGGTGTTAATAAAGCAGGTGTCTGCACTTACTAAGCAGATGTGAAGTTCATATTTCTCCTGTCACAACTGGGTGGTCTGAAACACTGAAACCAACTCTGCAGTGTGATCTCCGAAGTGCTTTTAAATGGGCGTTTTGCGAACTTTGCTCTCTGTGATATCTATCTTGCCAACTTGTTCTGTGTGAACTGCTGTAATCAGCAGGGGTTGTAATTTCTGCTTCCGAAGCAAATTGCACTAACTTTTGATTATAACTGTGTGTAATTACAGAATCTCTTAAAGATGTCATAATTATGTAAGGTTACTGTACATATGCAAGCTATTCTACCTGTTTTATATTTAAAAGGGCTATTTATGTTTTTAAAGTTTTTTTCTTTCAAAGTGATTTTTTTAAAACTACTTTTAACTGATAATTCATTGTAGACAAACTCAAATATTAATAAGTTTTGGTTTCGGCTCCTCTGTGGTGGTTGAATTAATAAGGTATTTTACTATTAAGAGCCCGGACGCTGATATAGTTTGGCTGTTAAGACGATGGATAGAATCTGGTGATTTTAGAAATGGAGCAGGACTGAGACTGGATTTTTGAAACCTGGACATTTTTTTCATGGCAAATAGGAGACATGAAGTTGGGAGATTTGCACAGGCCTCTGGGCAGCAAAAAATAAATAAAATGCTGAAAAAAAGGTACACAAACCCTGGACACTAAGTGTGCACTAAATGAGATCTAATACCTCTTACTTTACTGCATATCAGTTACTCTAATAGCCACCCTCCCTGCAACTCAACAGAAAGCCACTATTTACTATCAAAAAAAGCTTACAAAATGGAGTTAATGCCAGCATTGGTCTTCCTAATGAACATGGCACAATTGAGACCACTCAAGTTACACTGAGCTAAAATGCTTGCAAGTGTTTACCAGTTTCTTTTCAAAACCATAAAAAAATACGGTGTTGTTATTGTCCTCAAGATGCTGCACTAGTGAACTCCGTCTCTCCACATCATTAATCCCACTAATAGCTCGTATAAAGCCCAGCCTGCTCCAGTTCCAAAGCAACTCTGTGTTTCAATTTTTAACACACCCACATTGACTTCCCCTTGCCACTTTGTAATGGGGAAATCCACAAGTGTTTGAATACTTTATTAGCTCGAGTGATTGAATTATTAGTTCAAGAGACTGAGTCAACAAGTTTGTAGATTCTAGGAGTGGTACTTGCCCAGAAGGCATTGCAACTTGATGCAATTATCTTTAATGGTGGATTAATGTGTTATCGTGTTAACTAATGAAATACTTAATATTTTAAAAATATAACAGTTGATTTGGTACCTGTTTAAATCTGGTTTTATGTAAGCAAACACATCTATAATTGACATGTAACTTTGCAAGACAACTTAGTAGCAAACTAGCTAACTAGCAACTGGTTCATAGTTAAAGTAAATAGGGTGACTTTCTCAAAAAAGAAAAAAAAAAACAATTGCTCCATACTACTCCCTTTTGTTTTTGTGCTAAAAGTCAATAAGAACTTCCAAACTGTGAGAGGAAGTGCATACGGGTGTGATAAAAACCAGAATGAAACCCAAGGCAGATGTCAACCAGCCAGATTCTTGAAAATTTCTGTGAACCAATCACAAAGTACTCCATTAGCTCCTCCCACTATTCAGTTACTCACTGCTTGGCCGGGCAGACCCGGTTTCCCTGGTAAGCCATCATTGCCAGGGAGACCCTGCAAAAAGGAACTGAGGTTGAATTTAGCCTTCAGCCAGGCTCTGGACACCTCCTTCTCCAGCGTGGTATGGAAATAGTAGCCAAAAGATCCGGGACCTGGTTTGTGTTCCAACGTGTAGTCTACGTTTAGATTTAGCTTGTATTTTGCCTTGCTTTTAGTTTTAGATCTTCTCGTTCAGGCTTGGGAAATCAACACAACACCAGGTTAAAGACCAAGCTTTGCCCACAGTGAAGCCTCGCTGAGACACTATATTTCCCAAAGTCCAATTAAGTTAATAAGCTGTTTTTAATAGGAAGCCATAAAATGACACAAAAAATACTACCTTGGGTGAAATTCAAATTCAAACTTACAAGCAAATATTATTGTTATTGACCAGAGACTGTAAAGGGGCACCTCAATGAGAGAACCGTATTCCAGAACTTCACAGTGAGCTTGGCATGGTTTTTAAGAGAGAAAACAAGATTACCAACTACAAACATTACGTTTAATTTGATCAATATTACTTTTAAACATTATTTTTTATTCAAACTATTAATTTCATATTAAAAATACAGTTACTTCATGTTTTACTTTCACATGTACTTTATATTTGAAAATATATTATAGGCAACATTCCCAGGCCCCTTTCCAAGTGTTAGTGCAACTTGAACATATAGGCAGGGCAGTTTAACACGACTTTAAGGATTAATTCAGCAGCATTAACAAAAGCAGCTACATTAAAAGCTACATTACATAATAAGCTGTTTTAGACTGTTGAGTACTTAATTATACTTTAATTAAGTATTATTGCATTTATGTTTACATTTTTATTTGTTTAGTTTATATAACAGTGGGTTATATTGTACTACATTAATTAAAGAAATGGTATAGATAATGTGGGATATTTTTTCAGCTTTAGACAAAACCCACAGCTTCCCATGCAGGCCACCTTTCCCATCAAAAATAGCCACATACTAAGACAATGCGAGACACAGAGAGACAGCAGAGGACACAGAAGCTCACAGAGACACAGGTTTGAATCCCATACCAATGACAAACATTTTGCAAGGGAGATCCTAAACCAAACTGTTAAGCACTTACCTGTGGGCCTGGGAACCCTGTAAATCCTTGGGGCCCTGGAGGTCCTGGGGGTCCTGGAGGTCCTGGAGGCCCCTGATAAAGCACAATCAGCACATCAGATTAGCAGGTATACGATTAACACAAGATATTCACAATTCAGTAAGTTAAGTCCATTACAAGTATTATTTTTATTTCATCAGTTGTTAGAATGCATACTCCTGACATGGCAACCTCCTTCTATTCATTCATTTATTTTTCTTCTGCATTTCCTGATGGGGGTCAGTGTGGAAGCAGGCTGAGGAGTTCAGCCCAGATTTCTTTATCCCTGGCCACAGATTTGAACTCCTCCTGGGGATCACCAGATGTTTCCAGGCCAACAGTGAGATAGCTATCATCTCTCCAGCAGGTCCTGGGTCTGTCCCAGGGTCTCCTTCCAGTGGGACATGTCTGATACAGATCTACTGGGAGCTGACCAGGGGGCATCCTTGCAAGGTTCCCAAACCACCTGAACTGACTCCTCTCAATTTGGAGGAGCTCCTCAAACTATCAGGGAGAGTAATCCCAGCAACCCTGTGGAGAAACCTCATCTCTACTTGTAACCTTATTCTTTTGTTCACCACCCACAGCTCATGTCCATAGGTGAGGACAGAGACATAGATTGACTGGTAAACAGAACTTTAACTGCAACAGATCTTCAACCCATAGTCCTGGCAGCCCATCCCTCAACCTAAATTTCCTGCTGTTCCAATCCCAGAGATCCCAGTGTATTCTTTTAGCATTGTCCTATTCCCATATTTGTGATTGATCCAATCTCCAGTTGACTCAAGTACCAGTACTGGCCCCTAATCCAGTCTTATTACTGGTCTCAGGCTCTGTTCTGAACCGTGAACCCTGGCCTCCTCCAGCCCAGACAGATGCAGTCCATGAGTCCTCCAATCTTGACCCCCAATCCTGTTTCAGTCCCTACTCAGTCCTTGGTCCTGTCCTTGTCTCAGGACCCACTCAAAACCCTGGCTTATTCACTGGCTTGACTCCTCCTGCCCCCACAGTCTCAGTCCCTGAGACCTCTACTCCTGGATGGAGGCCCACTGTATCCATTGTTCCAATCCCCAAGACCACTGCCCCTCTGCCAGCCTCTATGGGGTCACCATACCAGACTCTGAGACTGGAAGTGACGGTGCCATATGTTCCCAAGAATTCAGTACCATTTCATGTGCTCCAGATCCCCCACCTGATTATGCTGTCTTGGTTACCTCAACACTTGCTTCACTCTGTCCTGACCAGTCCTTTTAATTATTTTTTGCCTTTGTGTCTAAATTGGAGTAGTTGTTCTGGATGGTGTCAGCAGTTCAAATCCCTTGGTTCCTATTTATTTGTATGTTGTTGTTTTTTTGTAAAACTACAGTATTCTTAAAATAAAGCACAAATATTAAGATATGTACATATTTGTCTCAGTGTAAATAATGTATTCTTGTATATGTATACATACAGTATGTGGGTATTAAACATGTGTTTTATAGAGTGTTGATCAGAGACTAATTGTCTGCATTTGTTACTGAAAAACTAGCATTGCAAACAGTTAGAGCTGAGCTTGACCAGTGCATTTGTTAGCTGAAAACTGAAGAACTGAGGGGACAGAAAGTCAGACCTGAGGACCAGGCTGCCACGGTACTGAGCCACCACCACCAGGGACACCCTGCAAGACAAAAGCAATGGAATTCCAAGTCAAATGACTGCAAGGTGACCTTGATCAATATCTTACTTGGACTTACATCTCAAGCACACACATGTGCCATTAGGGTGCACGTGAAAGCATTTTATGCGCTTTTTAAAAAGGATTCTATACAGTCAACTCCAAAATTATTGGCACCCTTCATGACAACAAACAAAAGTTAGAATGAGTGACATATTAAGCTTTGTATTATGGGGATATTGTATTATACCTTTATATGGGGAAAGTTGTATTTTAACACAAAATGTTTTCACAAGTTGTGCATTTCGAAATGATTGACACCCCCACAATAAATATTTGTTTTAGCCTTCATTAAAAAAAACAGTACTGAAGCACTTCCTGTATAACAAAGCTGGAGACACTTAAAGTGGGATCTTAGTCCACTCCACCATGTGGAATATTTTAGGCATATTTATATTCTTAGATTTATGCACGTGGACTCTCCTCTTTAATTCAGACCACAGATATTCAATAGGTTTTATATCCAAAGCCTCAGACGGCAGTTGCAAAATGTTGATTTTTTCAGGCAAACAAGAGGAAAACAACACCAACACCGACAATAACAGCAGCCAGAACAATAAAAAATATTTGTCTTAGTGGAACAATATTTAGTATCTTCCATCAATTATTTGGAACATTTGAATCATGTGAACCACAGTGTTTTTGGATACTTTACTCTGATTGGTCAGAAGGTGTTGAAGAATTTTCTATAACAGCATTTCCGACAATAGTGCTGACTGCAAGGTTTATATTAATGAGCTCGTTGTAATAGGTTATCATTTCTATAGTAAAAAAATACATAGTCATTTACAATTACTAGTATTTACATAGTATTGCATATGCTCCACATGAAAACGAACAAACAAACAAAAATAAAGACACGTGTAATTGTTGATATGGAAGGGGATTTTAAGAAGGAGGCCTCAGTGTCAGCACTTTCTAACAGTCCATACAGGAGTTTTTTTGTGATTATTGTGGCTTTTTTTCAAAATTTGCGATGCAGCGTGTTTTTTGTAGGGGCTTTTGTGGAAAACTACTTGAATTGGCAAAATTGCAATTGCACAAAATTGTCTTTTGCAGTGATGTTTGTGGGTAAATGACACCTTTTAGCTGTACTCATGTTCGACGCACGTGAATCGCGGAGGGGTTTGGTTGAATGCGCGTTGTGATGATGATGTGTCTGTGGAAAATCTGCAATAACTGTGAAAAATTGCAAGCTCCTCTGAATATTGCGGAGATTGCTTACTTTTGCGTTAATTTCTGCGATCGCAAAATCACAAAATCCTGGAGGGACTGGTCAGAGGTAATGCTGTAAAGCTGAAACAAATTCCTTGTGTGTGCGAGTGCACATGGCCAGTAAAGCTGTTTCTGTTTCTAAACTGTTGAGGTATAAGAGAAAATAAAACACCTTGAGATGTGCTGTTATTGGAAATAATCAATTTTGACATGATAACACATCACACCATCCTGTCCTTAAGTACATTACTATAACAGCACTCCCTGCATATTTTTTTTTTTTAGGGTTGCCAATAATTCTGTAGTTGAGAGCAGCTTCATTGCTATAAAATGAAAAGTCTGGGTCAGTGGGATAAAGCATTTGTAAGTTAGCATGCATGTCTGACTAAGTTTAAAGCTTCATAATCATATGTATTAAAAATGATGTGACGGTACTCACAGGTCTTCCAGTTTGTTGAATCGTATAAGACGCACAGTTGCAATCTCCTGGTTCTCCCTATGAAACACATAACACACAGTGTTGTGTTCCTGCATGGAGTGCCTTCCAGGTGAGTGTGGTGTTACGAGATATGAGCAGAACCCATTATACACAGCTATGATATACAGACAGCAACACAAAAGATTCTGTGGCAGGACTGGGTCATGGTATGATATGGCATCACATTTACCAAAGAATAGTTTTGCATAGTGATGCATCAATGCCAGTTTTTATCAGACTGCCTATGAGGATGTGTACATCTTTTTTGGTACTCATAACAAAATCCCAATACTGAATCTGATACTGAAATGAGTAACCTACATAGCACGGGCATCATGGTACATTTTATTTAGCCTTTTATGTTGGTTGCTGCATTGCAATGCCAGCAATCAACTCTGTGATGAGTTGTATGTTTAAGATGTTACAGCATTCAAACAGTATCTTGAACAGACATAATGAACACAGAGCAGTATCAGAGAGGTTGCTCATTAAAACTTGCATGAATTGCACCTTGCCTCATGAGAGAAGTGTACACCCTAGCGAAAGGAACCATACATGTCTCAGTGCTCGCTGTATTAAAGTGCTCTCACGAGTGACAGTTTTTCTGCACAGGCTCACAAATTGCTTTGTGTGCACTTACTTGTAGGGCGTCGTTACTTGTAGTATCTTCATACTAAAGCTTCAAAATACCGCCGATGCCACTGTATTTTCTAAACGGCAATATCGTCAATATGGTAGTACCATATTTTTTATGGTAGTACCACAGTTTTATGTGCGGCAGTTAATACTATTTTCGCTAAAACGACACATCCCACTGCTTTTGCAGAATACACAATGGTTCGTGACACTTCGTTTAACCTAAATCCTTTACCTTAATCTTTAAAGATTTCCTGTTTGCTAGTAAGCGA
Source organism: Cranoglanis bouderius (assembly GCA_023630585.1). Lineage (NCBI taxonomy): Eukaryota > Metazoa > Chordata > Actinopteri > Siluriformes > Cranoglanididae > Cranoglanis > Cranoglanis bouderius. Next base: position 5,914,228 of record CM042546.1, on the reverse strand, counting down.
GTTAATGTTACGCTAACCGCTGTGTGTAAATACTAAAATTAGCCGTGTTGTCTAGTAATCGAGCTAACGTTCCCAATTTTATGATTTTTTTTGGAGTTCGTTTCTAAATTCAGTTATTTATTCCTAATGTTGTGTTCATTCTTAGTACTCTCAGGACAATTTCCATTGGCACGATTTCACTGCTCTATGGAACAACAGATGAAATACGTGGCACACTGAATTAGTTGCTTGCCAACTGTATGATTGTTCTTGAGTCAGTTATTCATTCTCATTCTCAGTATTCAGAGGATAATTCGGTTTGTCAGTTTTCATTTATATCTTTGTATTTCTGTAAATTTGGTTCATTTTGTAGATTTGAATTGTGAATTAACACAATACTGCGTGGTATCGTGATGCTTCAGCTGGTATAGTATCGTAAGATATGTTTACGGTGTCGTGACAATCCTACTTGCTTGTCATCATATTTAATGATCACTCTCGCTGATACTGATCTGCATGCTCTGGTCAGCCGCACCTGAGCACTCTAGTTAAACGTCATGAGATGTTTTAACAGGTTACTGGTATTGTACTGAAGGTGCTTCCTGGAAGGTGCCTCCTCTTGAGCACAGTTAACAGTCTGCTTTGCTTTGATCATTAATTGTGAAAGACTTCCAAATCACTATCATAGTGTCGTCTGTTCATTAGCTTGACAACGTACACTAGACTTATTACACATAGTGTCACGTGATGTCAGATGTTGGTATTGGAGCATTTTTTATGTTATCAAATGAACACAGTATCAGACCGATACCAGCATCAGCATCGTGTCTTAACCATGTTGACTGGGATACACTGGAGAACATTAAAGTGTAAAGCACTTTCATTTCATTTTCACAGCTTCTCACAGCTGACATCTAATTAATAACCTCATTCCTGCTTTTAGTGGTGCTTTTAATGTCTCTAGTCCTGTCTCTAGTGTAGATACATCACTGTCCACATAATCAATTCCCTCTAGATGGCACCTACATCTCTTATGCACCTTCACACACAAAAGCGTATGAAGACAACACACACACACACACACACACACACACACACACACACACAAGCTGTTTTTGGTTTGGAGGACCTCCAAATCCCCTCCTCAGCCCACTGAGCCGGATTCTTACCTTGTCACCCTTAGGTCCGATGGCTCCCTGAAAGACAGGACACACACACACACACACACACACACACACACACACACACACACACACACACACACACACCTCAGTTATAGTCTGTTATTGTGTTTTAAGCTCCTAGGCCTGTGAGATGAGTGCAGATAAGGAACGAGAGGGGACAGCTGATGAGATGAAAGCAGACAGCGTGTTGATATGGATCCAGGCAGCGTTAGAGACAACCCTGCCTGTATCCCCAGCCATCCCTGCATTGCCTGGTAATTAACATCTGATGCCGTGAAAGCAGACAGTGTCGCCTTTGTTTCTTTAATGAGAAGCGCTTTGCGAAGACAATAAATTTCCCACATCCTTTGTCCCTACAGCTGACAAGATCACATTTGATGCCAAGTGCATGCAGCATAGTTTGATGAACTGAATGAGTTACAGGAGGCTCTAATGTCAAGAGCAGTTTTAATTTCATCAGCTATAAAAACCATTCCTCCTAGTTATTCGCCCTTTTGGCATTCCACACAGCTTATTTAGACATTGTTTATGTTTCCTGTCATGACCCTTGTAATTCGTTTTACTTTCCTTCCCTCGAATCCTGTTTACCTGAAAAGCTGGAATTGAGCTGCCGTATACAGCTTAGTGACTTGACCATGAACTCAGAGTATACTTGATTATAAATTTACAAATAAGTCTCTGCATCTAAGTCCTGGCTCCTCCCAAATGTTACAACACTTGTATGATACAAACTAATACAATGCGGAAAAATTAAGTTTAAAAAAAAAAAAAAGAAAAAAGGTTATTCTTATTAACTGCGGCTGTAGGAATGAAACAGTGGATAGAAACGTCTACAAACTCATATTGAAATTGCAAGTTTTTGTGATGTCAAGCCAGAAATCAAGATAAATCAGACATATCAGATATTTTCTCCATCTTTAATGTGACCTTGAAACCGACAAAATTCAAAAGAAAAACAATGAATAATTATTAGAAAAAAATTATCAAAAAACAAACAAACAAACAAAAAAAGAAACACTGTTCCGCTGAAAATAACATTCTTTATCTTGATTTCTGACAAGATTTATCTTTATTACTGGACTATTACCTGCACTTTCATTAAGAGTGCGTATACTTTTTATACCCATTGTAATTCAAAACGGACGGAGGTCCATCGTAACTCAATATCAGCTCTTGGTTTTCAAGAGGTCACAATTAGCACTGTGTGTCACTGGCATACTTATGCATGCTTTTGCAATAGAATTTGCAATAATACTGAAAAATCTATAACTGCATCTAATCTAGTGGAAGTACTGGATCTGAGATTGTAACAAGGTTTGTTTTAATGGTGTAAAACTCATAGCAGAAGTGTTTAGAAGAAAAAGAGGAGAGGAGCAAGAAGAGTGCAGCAGAGGCACAAACATTTTACTCACTGGTCTCCCATCTGCTCCTGGGATTCCTTGAGGGCCAGGAAAACCATCTCTACCCTAAGACAGAACAACAAATAAATCACATACAGTACTAGCATTATTGAGACACATTAATTTGTAATATATTTTACAAATTTAATCACAAACGCCTGACTGTAATTCAGGGATGTGCCAATATTACATTTTTATATAATGTAAGCCTCAGTTTACAATATTATCCTGATAAATGACCATGCAATAAAGCATTATTGTTCTCAAAAATGTTGTTGTTGTTTTTTTACCTAGCTTTCATATTATCATAACTTTTATCATTCTTCTAGCCTTTTGTTAAACCCCAAAAGCAGGAAGTAGGTGTTACACATTAAAATAGGTGAATAGGTGTTGCATTAAAAACAGGCAGATTTTAAAGCAACTCTCATCCTGTGAACAGAATTATGCCATTTTATTTGCCAAAAAAGGATTTTCAGCAAATTTCAGGAAGCTTATATGACAGCTCTCTCATAAGCTTGGGATTTGGACTGCCTTTGTCTCAGGAGTGCAAAATTGCAGCTCAAAATATTGTATAATCAGGCATCTGCCTTTGAATTTGAAACACAAGGTACAATAACAATAATGCACAATAACAATCGCACTGTAACATGAATCCAACGGACAAATTTCTTCTCTTTATATTTAACTTGTTATGTTCTTACCGGAGGTCCTGTTATACTGACACCAATTGGCCCCTGAGGACCCGCAGGCCCCGTTTCCCCTTTCGGACCCTGTAGAGGTCGCAACATTAGTCAGGAAAGTGTGCGGCTTTAGGGCTTAGATGTCCACAAAACGTAACAAACCCATTATATGTGTCTCTTACCTTTTGTCCAACTGGTCCTATAATCCCAGGAGAGCCTTGAGGTCCTACTGGACCCTGCGGTGTAATTATACATGTCATGGGGTAAAGTGTAGCGGTAATGGCTTTAAGATGTCAATCAATTGCTAACACTCAAGACTTGTTTAATGCACTTACAGCAGGTCCAGGAATACCTCTCGGCCCTTGTTCACCCTAAATAGAAACAGGGTGAAGGTGTGGATTAGTGAAAAAAAGATTAAGGCCTAGCTCAGAACAGCATAAGATGATATATGTGGACAAAAAAGCTTATTTTTTTTATAATCCGACAAACCATTAACACTATGATGTAGGTGCGGATGCAATTTTCATATTTAATCCAATATCTTAAGTGGAATGGCTTCTGAAATCAGTCATGTGTCCAAAAAGCATTAGCAAACACTATAAACACTAATAAGATTAGCTTTTTATATTACCTTGTGGGATGTGTTGGCTATGTGTATGAGAATGCTGGCTCTATAGATATATCATAAAAATGTTTGCAAAATCATAAAAAAGTTCCTGGTGATTTTATTTAGCAATTTTAAATCACATTTTCATAGATATGCTACATATTCATAACCAATAGCTTACAAATTATGCTTACATCTAAATGTAGCCTCACACTGTTCTTTTAAATCCCACATTAAATCCAATACAGTGCTGTGAAAAAGTATTTATTTCTTCTGTTTTTGTATATATCTCATACTAAATAGTTTTAGATCTTCAAACGAAATACAACATAAAACAAAGGCAACCTGAGTAAACACTCAATACAGTTTTTATTTATTTTTTTAATTTTTTTTATTGAACCAAAAAAAAGTTATCCATCACCAATGTGAAAAACTAATTGCCCCCATAAACTTAATATCTGGTTGTGCCAACTTTAGCAGCAATAACTGCAACCAAACGCTTCTGATAACTGGAGATCAATCTTTCACTTACTTCTAGGACTAGGACTTACTCCTATGCTTTCAATCATTGTCTTGCTGCATAATCCAGTTGCGCTTGAGTTTCAACTTACGGACTGAAGACCGGACATTCTCCTTTAGGATTTTCTGGTAGAGAGCAGAATTCATGTTTCCCTCAATTATTGCAAGTTGCCCAGGCCCTGAAGCAGCAAAGCATCCCCACACCATCACACTCCCACCACCATGCTTGACCGTAGGTATGTTCTTTTTGTGGTAGGTAGGTAGGTGTCGCTTTTTATGCCATGTCAGCTTCTATGGCTATTTCATGGCAAAAACAGACTTACAGACATTTCAAGTGTTGTGTTCATTTTGTGGAATTTGTTGTTTGGTTTACACCAGATGTAACGGGACCCCTGTCTTCCAAACAGTTCCACTTTCGACTCATCAGTCCACAGAACATTCTCCCAAAAGGTTTGAGGATCAGCAAGGTGTGATTTGGCAAAATTCAGACGAGCCTAAATGTTCCTCTGGGTTAGCATTCTTGGTTGGCATCCATGGATGCCATTTTTACCCGGTGTCTTTCTGATAGTGGAATCATGAACAGTGACCTTTATTGATGCAAGGGAGGCCTGTAGTTCCTTTGATGTTATCCTTGGCTCTTTTGTGACTTGCTGGATGAGTCGTTGCTGTGATCTTGGAGGAATTTTGGAAGGTTGGACACTTCTGGGAAGGTTCATTACTGTGCTGAGTTTTTCCATTTGGAGATTATGGCTCTCACTGTGGTCCTTTGGAGTCCCAGAGCCTTTGAAATAGCTTTATAACCCTTCCCAGACTGATTTCAATCACCAGAATTTCTTTCAATTTTGGCATAGTGTGTTACTGGGTAAGACTTCTTGCTGTTGAAAAAAGTTCTATTTAAGTGTTAATTTGATTGAACAGGGTTTGCAGTAATCAGGGCTGGTTGCGTCTAGTCCAGCTGAACCCCATTATGAATGCAGTTTCATAGATTTGGGGAATTAGTAACCACGGGGGCAAATACATTTTCATACAGGCCCAGTTGGTATTTGATAACTTTTTTGCTTCAATAAATAACAATATCATTTAAAAACTGTATTTTGTGTTTACTCAGGTTGCCTTTGTTATATCTTAGATTTTGTTTCAGTTTCTGAAACCATTTAATATGAGATGTACACAAATAGAGAAGAAATCTGGCAATTACATTTTCACAGCACTATATATCGTGCAAAGCTGCAAAGGTGGCTGCATAGAGAAACTCACTTTCTTCCCGGCTTTCCCCACGCCACGTTCACCTGCCTCTCCCTTCTCTCCCTTGGGTCCAGGTAAGCCCACAACATCCTCCGAATCCACAGGAAGTGTCGGACAGCTGTCACAGGCATCGCCCTGGCAACAGAAGCAAAAAGACAAGAGGACCCGAGGGCTCGGTGTTTAGCATAAGCAGCTTTGACGCCACTTCAGAGGCGCTGGCGCCTGCCACTTATGTGTAAATGGGATATGTAAATGGGATGTAAGTCATTTAGTTTCATTGCTGTCACACTTTTTTTTTATTACTTTTATTTATTGTCCCAAGCGATTTTGTTGCAGTCGTCTCTGTTTACACTTCTGAAAGCATTATCTGTCAGCATTTGCTGTTCAGCACAGAGTATATTTTAATATTTCATGAGTGTTTTACTTTTCATGTCACGTTCAGTCTTTTTACGAGTTAGGCTGTGTGAATAAGCAGCACGCGCCATGCATATTGCATGCCTTCCTACTGTTTTCTCATGCACTGATCTGCTTTATACAAAGTAACAAAGTAATTAAGTCTTTTACAAGCTACAAGTGACCATTATATTTCTTATTTTTTTTAATCAGAAGGGTCAACAAGTGAAAAGTTTTTTTCAAGTCTCAAGTATCATGTTAAGTCACAGGGTAAAAAATGACCAAAGTGAAAACTTTTAGGCTTTCAGTCCTCCTAGGGCTTTGCACCAGCTTGTAAATAATTTTGAACTTAAGTCAGGGTGTAAAAATCTACTTTAAAAATACTAGATCCATGACAGAGAGGCAGGGAAACAGTTTGTGTTTGTTTTTTTCCAGTGTGATATATTTACTTTAAGTTAGACATATTTTTACCCTAGACAAATAGACAAAATCAAAAAAGGCTGTTCTCCTTTTGCTGCTTTTGTTCGTGTACCAAACACCTGGGATATTACACCTCCATGCCAGCAGAGGTCTCCCTCTCTACAGACTCTTCTTCCACACTCACAAATTCATGTTACCTTCCTGGTTTACCATATACAAGCACATGGTTCACAATGGCTGCATCCGAATATCCCTACTACCCTACTATACAGTAGGTGAAAAACAGTACGTCATAAGAGTAGTATGTCCAAATTCTCAGTATTCATAAAACAGTAGGCGAGAAATACCTGGATGACCTACTGCTTCCTCCGAGATTCTGCAGTATGCAAGCAATGGACACTGTGCTATCCCATAAGGCAATGGGACTGGCACGGAAGAGCTGTCAGAATCAAAAATGGTGGAAGACTGCGTGTTGGCTCTTTTTAAGTTGTAGGTCACATTACAATGCCAACATGGCGGATGCAGTACGTCCGGAATGTATTCATGCTACACACATATTCTGAACATTACGTACTATATCAACGGCCAAGCAGCAGGTACTGAATCGAACGCAGTAGGTACTGTCACAGTATGCAATTCCGGACATAGCCAAACACTCTTTGCAAAGTCTTGCCACCAACTTTTTACTTTATATAAGTTCTGAGCTTTGTTATCTGAGCTCTGACTGTTATTTCTTGTGCTCATGACCTTATTTTCTGTGATCTGTGAATCAAAACGAATTTGCTGTTTTGGATGAAGGTTTGTGGTTAAACCCTTGTCCGGTTTTGATCCATTGTTAATAAACCTCATACACATGGATCTTTAACACAAGTCCTGTCTTTTACATTTAGTAGTTCATAATCTCAAATAAAGTGGCCAACTGCATTCAAACTAAGCTATGATTGATCTTAGGTTCCACTGGTGACTATATTGTTGACTCCATGATGATATTTTCCGCTGCATTCGGTGTAACCGATATTCTTTACACATAACATTATTATTTGATGCTATAATACCAGTGGTGTGCCAGTTATACGCCACATATCACTACAAAGTGAAGAATGATTCCAGATGCAATTGTCAGCTGTTAGTAGTCAAAAACATTTGATGTTCAAAATGAAAAACATCCATCCCTGTATACTTCCCTGTATTTGTAGTCTGTTCATTGGATCAACCAAAGCTGTGATATTATGTGATAATATATTAATAAGCAAATTTATGACAACTGTAGCTTATCATTCCAACTTTGGTGTTACATTTTGTTTAGAAGTTTTGTAATTTTCCATTTTGAAATGTTTAATCCCCAAAGGTCTAAGAAATCATCATCACTGTAAGAGAAAAATATCATTTTTAAGTGTGCACTCACTTAAAAAATGCTCAACCCTGCCACCACTCCACACTATTACCCGTTTCGATCAGATCACTCACTAAACCTTTTCATTTAAATCTATTTATTATCACAAAAATATTCCACAATTCTAGTCCACTTTTTAGCTATGCCATTTGTTCATTGCCTTTATAACAGATACCACATAACTCTGGTGTATACAGTATAGGATCTAGAATGCTATACGCACTATATCTATATCTGTACAGCTTGCATAATATGTCCATTTGAATTTTTAAAAAAAAAAATCTAAAATCTTATTCCTGTTCCCATCATATTTTCACTTATGCACATAAAACCCCAGAGCTTTAAGACTACATCCTGACTCGCAAGACTTCATTTGAATTCAGCTTTGCCTGCGAGTTATGTTCAGACACACACTGATAGCAATGCACCATGACTTTAATCATTGGAAAGATGCGCTACAGTGCTGACAGATGGATCAAGAGTGCTTATTAGAAGAGAATTCCCGGAGTATTCAGCCACGCGCCTGAACTTCTTTTTGGAACTCATTTGAGTCAAGGAGGATGTAAAAACTCTCCTAGCACTTGTGTTCTTCTGTTAAACAATAATGATGATCAAATAGGGATAGGCAAGGGGGCAAAAGTAACCTTTTGTGATACAGAATAAATATCACAGAATTTAATTTGCTCTAAAAATACAGAGAAAAGTGAACAGATGCTCTGTTGGCTATTCTCTTTTAAAGCACTCTGTTTTCGTTGTCTGCACCTAACAAGGAAATACTCTCTAAAATGTTCTTATAACATATGTAAAGAATAAAACACAACAGGTGTGCTGTTATAGGAAGATAATCAATGACAGGATGGTTTGATATGAGCTGATACAAAGCACTGTTCCTACCACCAGGTAGATTATTTTTGAATAACATCACATCCTGAAGTGTGTAATTACTCTTTTAACGCTAACACGTTTTTATTAAAGAACTTCACATTATAGTTTTTTTTTTTTTCCATTTCTAATTACATTTAATGTTGTACAACTTCCGCAAAAAACAAGTACCTGTCATCACTTATATAATAGCAGCTACTGTATAATCAGTCATTCTATTATCAACCTGTCTTTTTTCTCTCTTGAAGTTGGCAAATTCTTTCTCGAATCAAATACAGAAAACTTCACAATATCAATAATTACACATTGTTTTTAACTGTTTAAATGGAGCGTTCACCCTACAAGTCCCTGTGTAAGTTGTTACTATATTGTATAAACAGTATCATATCAGAATGAGCGCAATGATGGAAACTTTGCAGCTGGAACCGCTGGTCTAGAAATTTAATCTACATCCCCTGACCAATCAGACTCGAGAAATAAACAGTGCTGTGGTATAATGTTACCTTCTGTCCTTTGAGTCCATCTCTCCCGGGTTCCCCTGCCAAACCCTGGGATCCTGGTGATCCAGCCAGTCCTGGCTCTCCCTGTAAACCCTGATCACCCTGAAGATATGGACATGCTCATGATTTTCTGACAATGTGATGATAACATGATGTCCAGAAGGTCATTCCTATAAATCCTGGCATTCATGTAACTCTAGTAACTTACTTTATCTCCTTTCAGTCCTCGAGGTCCCTGTCGAGATAGATTGAAAGTGGGATTAATTTAAAAGTGAGTCACTCGCTGATAATCAGGATGAGGATCAGATTATGTCTACAAGAGAAACTTTGAATCATTGGGTGTTTTCATCACCTTTTGGCTTGTGAATATTCTGATGCATGATTACAGAATTAAAAAAAAAAATGCTGGTTCAACACAAACTGCCAGAGAGTGACTTAAACACATGCTTAGTAATGTATTTTGAAAAACATTAATTATCATATCTCGTCTTGACCGATTTTTCACCTCAGCCAGGTGACAAAACATTGCAATATTTAAAATGTTTATTTTCTACTTTTGGATTTCTTATATGATCGTTTAAAATTTGCATACACATGAATGCAAGTGAAAAGCTGAGATGATAAAAGCAAGACACACCTCTTTGCCCACTTCTGACTCTCCTGGTACCTTAAACATTGGCTTGCCTTCTTTCACTTCATACGGGGAATTTGAACACACACCACATGAGTCTCCCTAAGACACACAATGAAGGTATCACATTTACATGTTTACAAACAAGTCTTTAATTTACAACACACACACACACACACACACACAAAACATAATCCAAGCTCACCTTTTCACCTTTGGTCCCTGGTGAACCAGACTGACCAGCGTCTCCCTACACAAAATACAATCAGATACAACTGGTATAGGATCACATTATCAGGGTTACATTATATAACACATTCTTTTTAACTCTTTGCACCTAAAGAATGGTCAGCAAGTGATAACTGCTCACACTTCTACCCGTATATTTGGCAGAGCCTGGTAAAGGTAAAATTTGACAATTGGATCTAGGTCACTGCTGAAAAGTTTATATTAATAGAAATATTAATAAAAATCCAATAATATGCATGGGAAAATATAACTGTGCATTTATACCTCACTTTTAAGAAACAATATATATAATATTTAACTATAACAACAGGAAAAATTTTTATTTACTATATAAACTTACCTTGGCTTTCTGCAAAGATCATGTTAGGCAGATAAGGAGCCAGTTTAATAAATGTGGCTGCAAAAACGGCTGTAGACAATGAATAAGGCCATGTATAAACTGTTGTGATTTTTTCCCCTTACATACCATATACTGTAGCAGTTGATTTTCAACAATCAGTGTGTTGGTGTCTTTCGGTAGAATTGGAATGGAAAATACAATTTTATCCCTTTTCTCTTTTTAAGGATAAGCAGACTTTACTTGAGATTGAGATAGATGTATATGCAAAATAGAAACAATAATTCAGTTCAGGAGAACCTGTGGTTTTTAGTAATATATAGTAGTAAATGTCAAAATTTCACCAGGTTAAGGGTTTTCCCAGGCCACCACACATATACTCATTTACAGTCTGTGCAACCAGGCGCATTAATTTACTGATCCACTGTGAAGCCAGGAGCCCAAGGTTGCATTTCTCCTCCAAATTTCACTCCGCAATGCAGCAAAATGTCCTCTATTCCACAGCAGTTCATCACCTTTTCTCCTTTATGTCCATCCTTGCCACTTAGACCTCTTGGACCAGGCTTGCCCTGAAAAAGATTTTCCATTAATCGTCTCAACAACTTTAAATATTTTGGCCATTTATTTAAATCCAAATATCAATATGAATAAGGCAGACGTACAGTTTTCCCCTCACTGCCTTTGCCTCCAGCATCGCCCTGAAAGCAAATAAAAGAACACCAGTGTCAGACATCACAAACAGCCATGTCAGTCAGCAATCACTTCATCTAGATATATCTTTCTAAATGATATCGTTAATATGATAATACTTTCCTAAAAGTGATATTATTCAGAAGTGGCTATATAATGTTAAATATGATGGTAATACAGAATGGCTGTAATATCTACAGCTGGTGTAGTGACAATATACATTAAAGATGGGAGTATCTACTCAGTTTATGTTCATAATGTTCAGAATACATTGCATCCACTGATCCAGTAGAAAGCATGGCCCGAGTGTTATGTCTCATGTGAGTTTGAGGTAAACGTCACGTACGCAAACAGTCTGGTTTGTTGGGTCACACTTCGGTTAAGCCAATACGTATTGACTCAGTTTGTATACAAGTAAACACTTGAGTGTAAACACTTTTCCCACAGGAATATTTAGCAGCATGGGATATTGAATTTGTAATAAAACCTGTGCTTTAAAACCTTTAGCTAAACTTTCCAAATATCATGATCACATTTCAAAAGTTAAATTGAACAAACACTGCTGTAATCTTTTCAGGGAATGTGGAGTTTGTAAAAACCAGTGAGGCATCGATACCTGAATAAGAGTACATGTTTTTTTGGTAATCATCAAAACTGATACTAAATTGAGTATTAATAGTATTAACTAACCATGGACATTACGAAAGTTTATTTAGCTCTGTTCATGTTTCCCTGGTTTACACAGTGGCCATGAAAAGTGCACATGTGCGTGTTCACGTACTTAGGCTACCACGGTCGTTCTTTAACACTGGCTGCTTGATTTTAAATGAAGTGCATTAGCTAGCTACATTAGTTACCTTTGAGTGAGTAGGTTGTAGAGGAGAGTGGGTTTTGACTGTTTTCATTGGTCCTCATTGTCAACCACTGACAATGGCTAATCGTCAAGTACAGTATACTTTTCTGCAGATATTTTCTCACCTATCTAGCGTTTGGCACAGCATTAGTTGCTGCCATGTGCAGCTAGCAATGATCTCCTCATGCTGAGTTTTATGTTTAAGATGTTTTATCAGATATTGTAGGAACATGCTGTAGTTCCTCAGGATATTTTGACAGAGCACAATTTGCAGTCTGCTTTGCTTTGATTGCCTTCATTAATCATGCAATATGTCCAGTTCGCTGTCATTTTGACAGCGGTCTGTTCATTAAGACAGCCACGAACACTAGGCTTACATTGCATCACGTGGTATCAGATCTCAGTATGATTAAGAGTAAATGAGCATGGTATCTGTATGATACCAGTATAGGCATCGGTGCATGCATAGTAAAAACCATTCTTTAAACCCTTTAAATCACATTCTGCTTTACTTGTATGTGGCTTTGTATGGAACATAAAAAGCCTATTAGAAGAACATGATTAATATGGAAGTGTGTTCAGCAGGCAGACCTTTTCCCCTTTGAGTCCAGGCAGGCCAATTTGACCTGGTACTCCCTGAGAAAGAAAAAAAGAGGACAAAAAGATCATTTAAAAAAAAAGAAATGATGATAATGAAAGTAATGGAGAAAGGATGGAAAACGAGAATATTGGAAATACACTGCACAATAACATACACATGTAAATAAAAGATGCAGCGCATGAGACCTAATATGATTCAATTTCTATATATCTACACCAATTTCTTCCTAAAATAAACAGCTCCACTCAGGAATAACATAACTCACCTGTTCTCCCTTCTGTCCAATTCCTGACTCCCCGATTCCCCCCTTCATCAGCAGATTCTGAGAGCTGAAAATACCACCATTTGTGGGGCACATAGCACACGACTCGCCCTGACAAGGACAGAACAAGACAGATGGGTTCAGGAACCTAGCCTGAGTATTTCTGCCTGAACAGCAGAGAGACGCTTCATCTTTACACTGTAATTCTGCAAAAGTCCAAACTCACCTTCTCCCCTTTGGCCCCTTCTAAGCCTCGCTCTCCCTGTGAAACAAACAGTGATGAAACATTCAGCTCTCTGTGAACACTTCACAGTTGAAAGCAAGAAGAATAAAGATGGAGGACACAATGGACATGCACGGCTTGTCAAAACACACTTTCTGCAGTATCAAGTAAGCACTAGTTTTTGATAAATGATTTAATAACAGTAGTTCTAGGAGGTGAACTTAAGACCTTTTAGACCATGTTGTATAGGTGTGCTTGCTTGATGCTTTGGGGACAGTTGTAATAATAATTTGGTACATCACAATATGTCCACTTCCAGAACTAGATAAGCATATCACTGTGCAAGTTTATAGCTCAACTTCATTAACGCATGACAAACAGACACAAGCAGAGTATTGTTTTTTTGTTTTTTTTTTCATATAGATTCAACAACCAGAAAAAGGAAAAGTAAAACTTCTTATTAAAGACGTATACACTCACCATTTACTTTATTAGGAACACCTGTACACCTGCACATTCATGCAGTTATCTAATCAGCCAATCATGTGGCAGCAGTGCAATGCAAAAATGATGCAGATACAGGTCAACATGGGAGTGTGTTTGTTTTGGCGATTTCATTACTGATATATTTTCATGCTCTAACAGTTACAAACCTCTCCTTTAATTGATGACATTAGAAATGAATCAGTACAAACCTTTTCTCCTGGTTTTCCGTCTTTCCCTGGAGAGCCCTAGAAGGAGAAAAAAAATAAAAATAAAATAATTATATATATATATATATATATATATATATATATATATATATATATATATATATATATATATATATATATATATATATATATATATTCAAACCAGACCAGTCTTACTCTCCATGATGCCACTGCTCTCTCACTCACTGATACTGTATCACTTTATACGATTAACACACATGCTCTCTCTATCTCTCTTACACTCTCTCTCCCTCTCTACAATTATCTCTCATTCCTGCCGTTCTTTGCTCTCTCCATCTATCCTCCCCCTTTTCCCCAGGCCCAAATCTGACTATGAGGAATTGACTCAGACTTTATTGCAAACTGTTACAAAGAAATGCACACCATTGTCTTATGGTGGGCCACGCAGACTCTTATTTGGCAGATTTTATCCTTCCCACACAGTGGAACAGACAGTAAGACTAAATAGGTAAAAAAAAAATAAAAAATAAAAAAAAAGATGGAAGAGACGAAAGCACACATTACGCTGCGAAGATTTCATCTCTGCCTCCTCAGGTGTCATGAAAGGGGGAAAAACCTGCTGCTGTTGACAATAGAATGGGGTTTTTGTTTAGAGAAAAATCACCAGGCCTCAACAGATGAGTTATAAAAACGCTCCCAGTAGCTATAATTATGTGAGATAGAATATGATTATGTGGCTTGGTTGGTGGCGAGTGGAATAAGGGCATCGTTACTCATTGGATATAAACCCAGCAGGCTTGAAACATCGTTCCATCGGTTCAGAAAGTAAAAGCAAAAAAAGAAAGAGGTGAGGATTGCCTCCCACAAGGTAACCTAACTAAAAAATAGGGATGTGAAAGAGGAGCATGCCGAGGCAAGATAATGTATTGACTTATTGCAGCACATGGAAAAGTCCTACAATTCAGAGAGCAGGAGTGTATGCTCTTTTTAAAGTTTAGAAAGATAATAAAAATAGCTAGTGCTCGTGGGACCTTAGGATTTCACATTAATTCACACATCTATACTTCAGTGTCATGTCAGTGTAACAGGTTTTGTCCTGCTGTAGGTGTGAATGATAGACAGAGATTTAAATTCTGTGTCATCATTCCATATGACCTAGAGAGACCTTCAAGATTAAAATAGCCACCTAGACGTCCTAGAAATTTCCAAGTGATCTGTATGTATGATAGAAAACATTGATAAACACGTTTCTTTATGTTGAAATGAACAAAAGTAAATGTAAAATACAAAAATAATGTAAATAATGTAAATAAATGAATTTATTTAGTAGAAATGAACTTACAGGCAAACCCTGGTCTCCTCTGCCTGGTTCTCCGGGTTCTCCTTTGGAACCAGGCTTCCCCTGAATGACTGTGGTGTCACCCATATCCTTTGGCAGGACTGGACAAACTTCACATGGGTCACCCTTAAATTGGCAACAAATTATATTCAGAAAATATACAAATAATCAAAAAGGTTTATATGACTGTCATAAAGTGAGAGTCATATATCATAAAGGTATATATGTCTGTCAGGGGTTTCCCACATATACACATACTTACCCATATAAATGAACTGACGACTGCCCAAGTTTACTTTGTCGACATTTTATTTTTTAATTGGTTCTGAGAAAACAATGAGCCACGTTTTCAATTTTGTAGTGACATGACTGAATGAAGCTCGGGGTCAGGGAGAGGGGAAGCAAATAAAGGAGAGGGAGGCAGAGAACACTGCAGCGTTGCAGAAACTAGAAGCAAAGCCAGATGTTGCTTGCATGTGTCATGTACACGGAGTGGAGCATTCATTTCTACTGTAACTGCTATGTGAACTTTCATGAAGTTTGGATTTTAATGGGAGCCATTCTGCTGCTGATGTAGCTCTACAGCTCCCCCATTACCTCCCTCAGTAGAATAAACCACTTTAATGTAGTCGCACAACTCATTTCCATATCGCAGAATCCAACCAATATATACAGGTAATTCAAATCAATGTTTCACAGTGCAAGTGATATGGGATGGAATGGCACTCTGAACACTCTATAAGCTGCCTCAGACTTTTTGTAACTGAACTGCACTTGAGAAGGTTAAGAGCCGTGCAGCTCACTTTCCTGTTTATTGGGAAATGAAAACATTGATATTAAAAGCTACCAATAAATTACTGTTTTTTACTCTTGCATAAGAGCCATGACTTCTAACAGTAACACATTTAGAATTGTCACCTAGACTATGTCATGGTTGGGAGGCCTGAATGATTTCAGCTTTGAACGAGATGCCACGAGGCAGCTCTGTCTCTTGCGGTTAGTGTACTAGATTAACGTTATTAAAATACGACCCAAAGGGAATACTTAAGTAATCTGGATCAGTCATATGTCCAAAAACTGTATAGAACACTGTTGGTTTCATGAATTTGAATGATGCTGGAACAGAACTTTATCACAATAAAAGCGAAATAAATGTCTTAATGAAGTAAATGTGCAAGCAGTAAACACCATAATTACTATGTAAATATTATTCTGATGTGAAATTTTAAATTGCAGACAGCAACGGCAAAAATGCAAATTAATGTGTTTACTCCTCCTGGTCAGTTCTAGGAGTCAGTCAGTGACTATGTTTACATTCACATCAATATTCTGATATTAATCGTAACTTTGCGTTTTAATCAGAAATGTGTTGCATGTAAGCACCTTATTCAGAAAATCCACTGAAAGGAGATATATGCGCATGCTCAGTCCGCAAGGAATTGTGGGTGCTAACAGATGCTTAGCTGTAGGCTAGGTATTTAGGAATGGCAACTCAGGCATACTTACAACAACCATGTATACAGGAATATTCTGATGCCTGTACACATGTAAACATCATATTCAGAAAATGGCTGCAACCCGAATATAGACCTTAAACGGAATTTGATGTGCATGTAAACGTGGCCAGTGAGACACGTGGACTGAGAGATGTGAGAGAAAGCTGAGAAGGGAGAGCTGAGTCTGGGTTTTTGTTGTTCGTAATATCTACTCAATCAACTCATACTCAAAATATCTGTAAAGATATGTATAAAAGAGTCTACTAAAATATTTTTCAGATCTGTTAGAAACACTTCTGTATCATTTTTTGTAAGTCTACATGGTTTTGTGTTGGCTCACCTTGTCACCTTTGGGGCCACCTGGACCTCTCGGACCCTGCAAACACCCAAAGCACATCACCAAAGTAAACAGTGGGTGTTCATCAACTTTTCCACTTCACTTTAAATTTACTTGTAGATTATAATTATAGAGATAATGGCAACAGTGGAAGTGGCATTGATTATGATGTTGTGCAGACAGAGTAAATTCTGAGTAGTAAAGTAAAGAGTAAAGAGTTTGAAATAAACTTCTTTACATGAAAGGATCATCGGACTTACAGGATCACCTGTCATCCCATCTTTCCCAGGCGTCCCAGAATCGCCCTGGAACAGTGAAATACTGATATTACTTTGATCAGACAGTTCTTTGAAACGTCTCATGATGTAGTCATGAGGAAAGTCTGCTGAAGAGACACAATTGTACTTCAGTCTAACAAATTCCTACAATCATCAGTCAAATTTTCTTTCACTTACACTGTCTCCCTTTGATCCAGGTATTCCTGGGCTCCCCTGAGTAAAAATACAGAAGAGGATGACAAACGGTTGATCAGTTTGTAATTCTTTTTTATAAAAATAAATCTGTATGAGTGTCATAAATCATTATGCACAGAGGTCCAGAAGTCTTTTACTTTAATCAGCCACTGAAAGTGAATGCAATGCAATGTAAGAATGTATTGCAAGTTTAATGCTAATTCTGACGAAAGCACGCGCAATGATAAAGCAAAATGAAACTAACTGAGTCTATATCAGATGTTAGCTGAAAAGACGAAATTTAATAGTACAGGTCTCAAAAGCAGGTAAAATCCTGCAGGAAATGGCTTGTTGATGCCTTGCTTCAAGCAGACAGGAAAGGCTCCAATAACTTTAATAACCACTCGTAGTGAGCAGAAAAGCATCTCAGAACCCACAACACATCAAACCCTGAGTTTGATGGGCTACAATAGTAAAATACCACAACAGGTTCCTATCTAAGGCTAAAATTGGCATCTAAACTGGACATTTAAAGACTTACAAAGTCGTTTGGTCTGAAGAATCTTGATTTATGCTGAAACATGCAGATGGTAGGGTCAGAATTGGGCTTCAACAGCAAGAATCCATGGACCCAACCTGCCTTGTGTCAACAGTTCAGGCTGGTGGTGGTGTTGTAATGGTGTGGGGAAAGATTTCTGGGTACACTTTGGGCCCCAACTAAGCATCATTTGAATGCCACAACCTATCTGAGTATTGTTGCTGAACACATGCAACCCTTCATGGCATCAATTTATCACTCTTATAATGTCTACATGATAATGATGGCTGATAAAGTCACAAAGTCATCTGTAACTGGTACCATGAACATGACAATGTGTTCAGTGGCATTCCTAGGCACCAGATCGGAATCTAATAGCGCTCCTTAGGGGTGTGGTAGAACGGGAGACTCTCAGCATGATTGTTCAACTGACAAATCTGCAGCAAGTAATGCAATCATGTCAACATGGACTAGGAATGTTTGCAGCATCTTGTGGATTCCATGCCACGTAGAATCGAGAGCAAAGGGAGGGTTCTACCCAGTATTAGTATGATGTTCCTAATAAAGTGACCCATGAGTCTGTCTATGTAATTAAGGAAAAGTGTTTTATTTGTTTTTGAAAAACGCTTTCTATGTAATACGATGCACAAACTTATCAAGCCTGAGGACACAGAGTTAATGTGGAGATATGTGTAATATGAGACCTCATGATTAAGTGCTTACAGGTTTTCCTGGTGTGCCAATGCCAGGAGGTCCAGGAGGTCCTGGTAGGCCTGGCTCTCCTGCAAGCCCCTCTGGGCCAACAGAACCTGTGTTTCCCTTTTAAATCAGTCAAACCAGTTAAAAGTTTTATATGCTACAGTGTGAAACGCAAAGCGTAAAATCAATCTTTACTTGTTAAAATCGATTGCAAAGGATCAGTCAGTTTTACCTTCTGCCCTTTAGGACCCACAACACAAATAGATCCAGCGCGACCCTAGAACAAGACAGAGCGTTAAACCACTTTACACGGCGACAGCAATGGCACACACCGCCAAAACACTGCAGAAGTTATCTATTCAATCTAAAACAATCAGGTCATCAGTGAAGGTTGGTTTAACCAGATAAACAATTTAGAATTAAAACGAATTAAAACTGTAAACACGCACTAAGCAGTGAATCTGTTAGCGTACTCGTTTCCTGGAAAAAAAAATAAAAATAGGGTGTTTAAATCTTGGTTAATACGCTCTGACTCTCCATTTAAAAGAATCAATGAAGGAGAATTGATTTACGGGCCTTTGTTGGTCTAAGGTAATCTATGAGGCATTAAGGAGATTTAAGTTCTAAAGAGATCCTGCAGAAGAGGGAGCAGGCGGCAACGAGCAGCTTAAAGGGAGGTGTAATTCCTTATAACGCTTTTAAAAAACTGTGTACTATGAACGTATGGATTTTAAAGACCATGGAGGAGTTGCTTGTGTGCACAAGCTTAAGCAGTAGCAAGGTAAATGGAGGACAATTACACTGGATATTGAATTATTTTCATTAAAAAGGGCAGGACATTTGAAATGAAGATGTATTAATGTAGATTCTCGAACATACATCTTTCCCTGGACTTCCAGTGAGACCTGGGGATCCGACCTCCCCCTTCTGTCCTTTATCTCCCTGAAAGTGAAAGAGGAAAGAATGGGTGTAAATTAAATAGTGATTTAGAGAGACAGAGAGTGAAAAGCTCCTTTAAGCTAACTGATCATTTTAATAGCTCCCCTGAACTTTAAGTAAGTAGAAATTCAATAAACCGTAGTAGCCATCAGACGTACACAAAGAAGAACAGTGCGAAACCATTAGTGCTTTATTTTTCACCTTAATTCCTAAAGCCGCCTCCCAGTTTCCAGACAGACCCTGAAATATAAGTGAATAAGGAACGGTTGAATTGAAGAGTGGAAACAGGATCAAGATATATCCCTCGGCTCAAGAAGAACCTCTCAAACAATCCATTGATCTCACACGAGCACACACTCACCGGCTCTCCTCTCTCCCCTTTTTCCCCCTTCACTCCTTCTGGACACTGCAAAACAAGCACACAGGCTGAGCAAAAAAAAAAAAAAAAAACTCCCACAATTATAATAATTATTTCCTTTAATTATACTACAATCAATAGTGAAATTGAAATGAGAGCTGTGGGGGACAGTCAGGAACTTACTCGACCAGGAACTCCAGCTCCGGTGCAGTCCAGACCCTGCAGATGGAATAAAAGGATCAGTGCACAGTGGTATAATATAATCCTCTTAAAAGGTATTCTAATGGTTTTGACCAAGAGAAGCACAAAGACAGGTTAATATTCTCTCATGATCATCTCATAGCCTCCCATTAAGGAGATGGGCTTTGCTATTAATGTATCAGTAGACAATGCCAAAAATAATGAAAGCTTGGAAAAGTCAGCCTATTCAAAGAGACGCTTTGGCAAAAAAAAAAAAAAAAGGAGCAATCTCTA
Organism: Cranoglanis bouderius; assembly: GCA_023630585.1. Classification (NCBI taxonomy): domain Eukaryota; kingdom Metazoa; phylum Chordata; class Actinopteri; order Siluriformes; family Cranoglanididae; genus Cranoglanis; species Cranoglanis bouderius. The sequence goes on along the minus strand of CM042546.1, from coordinate 5,893,874 downwards.
ATGAGCCAGAGCTTAATGATGCCAAAACAAATGAAGCTCCCTGTGCACTCGCTGACTTGCTCGTCTAATCTCGGCAGGTCTGGGCCGTGAATGACAGCTGCGCTTTTTTGTGCTTTGCCAAATGCAAGTCAGTGATAGCGAACAAATTGCTCATTCTTACCCGCTCTCCTTTTTCTCCTTTCAGGCCACGTTGACCCACTTCCCCTTCCTGGACGAGCTGCAACACAGCAGAGAACCTGTTATAACACAACATGCAAAACATCCCAGTGTGACCTGTGTATATATGGAGCGTGCTCACACAAGCCGAGTGGAAGCGCATCATGCAGCGTGACGCCGTTTTTCACATCTCGAGCTGCAAATCCATCTTACAAATTTTCTCCTAAAGCCGCTATCTTGGTTGGGTGGACTATGAAGAAGTGGAAGACTGTCCGAAGCATATTCATGCATATGGTGCAATACATGCTAAATATGTGGCAAACATTACTGTTATACCCACATTTTGATCCTCAGTGATCAACACACAGCCTGCGCACTAGGAGAGAAAGTAAAAAGCCAAATCATTTCACTGAACACACTTCGACTCAGAATTTCACATGTTGGACTGAGGATGGCAGTAAAGCACAGTTTAAAAACGAAGGACGGAGCAAAAAAAAAAAAAAGAGGGGGTAAACAACGAGGGAAGGGGTGGGGTGGACGGGGGGGGTTCCACTGGTGCGTCTCTTTAGCACGGCCTATCTCTCTCACGGGAGATAAAGATCAGTAAGAACAGCAGGATCCCTACGGCAGTGCTGGCACACGCCAGCTGGAGCGCTACACGGGCAGGAGGGGGCACATGTGAACTAAAGCAAGTCATAAATAGCCGACACTTACAGCGGAAGGCCGTAATTAAAACAAAATCTACCACCCGTCGCGCCAGTAAGTCCTGCTTCGAGACCAGGCTAAAGCAAGGAGAGACAGGCGAGCGAGATAAAACAGGCCTTTTCTTCACTCTCCTGGCACGAGTAGTGCACTTACTCATCCTTTCCAATCACGCATCTGTGGGGAAGGGGATGGAAATGTGAAATATACCATTGTACACGTCGAGCTCTAACTCTTCAGTGGTGTGCTCGTTCTAAATGACAGTCTTTGGAAAGTTGTCCAAATTAGTTTGGCTAAATAAAATGCCTAACTTTTTTTTTTAAATAAAAAATGTTTCAACCTTCTTTCATGGAGCCGTTTTTAATTCATTAAGACATGCTCACTTCGTATTGCAAAGATTGTTTAATTCATCTGAAACCAGGTAAAATGCTTTCCCTCGCTGAACCATAAGTGACTGAGAGTCTATGCAGCTGAAGTGCGAAATAGACTGACAGGAGATGTTTAGTATGCTAATTTGAAGCACTACTCAGTTATTGCACATGAGCGACAAAACAGGCAGGAAACCAGTGAGCCCCTGAAGATCGGTGCTGCATAATAACATACAAATCATTCTGCTGTCAGTGTATTATCTCAATTTTCAATCTCGGATGGTGTTCAATTTCTATCTCTGCTGCGGCTCCAGATTCATCTGCTTACCATTTATTCTGAATTATAGAGCAGGTCAAAGGTCTGTTCTTGTGTAAGGAAGAGCTTCCAGACTGAGCTCGAATGAATGTAGCACATGTGGCAGATTATTTTCTAAAGATAGGATTAAATGTTGTTTCTGCTGGCTTGGTTTATGAGACTTACTTTTTCCGCCAAGTCTTTTGATCCGTGGATTGGCTGTAAAAAATGAGAAAGGGATAAGTGTGGTCAGGATTCTTTTAAAAACTCTTCTTTGTCTATATACACCCATCTGCCATTTTAATAGAAAAATCAGTACCCTTGCCCAATAATGTGGCAGCTGTGCAAGTCCAACTTTGACCGTGGCAGGTTGTTGGTGCCAGACAGACTGGTTTGAGTATATCACTAACTGCAGATCTCTTGGGATTTTCACACACAACACAGAACTATCTACAGTTTACACAAAATTATGGGAAAAACGTCAAAATTATCATAGGAAAATGGTCAGATTGGTTTGAGCTCACCTAAAATAATCACTCTTTATGACTGTGGTCAGCAGAAAAGCATAGCAGAAAACATAACACACTGAACCTTGAGGTGGATGGGCTACAACAGCAGAAGACCACATCAAGTTCCACTCCTGTCAGCCAAGAACAGGGATCTGAGGCTACAGTTGCCACAGGCTCACCGAAACTGCGCGGGTGAAGATTGGAAAAAGATCAGGCAATGGTTTTTAGCTCTTCAACTATCCAGTTTTGCCTCAGAGATGCTTTTCTGCACACCACGGTTGTAAACAGTGTTTATTTTTTTTTGTTACTATAGCCAGATCAAACCGGTTTGGCTATTCTCCTCTGACCTCGCTCATGTTTTTCGTACCATTTTGTGTAAAATTTAATGTTGCTTGTGAAAATCCCAGGAGATCAGCAGTTTCTGAAATACTCCATGCCAAGTCATCGAGATCACATTTTTTTTCCTCATTCTGATTTTTTTATGAGAACAAATGGTGACTGAAGCTCTTGACTGGTATCTGCATGATTTTATGCACTGTGCTGCTGCCATATGATTGACTGACTGGATAACTGTATGAATAAGAATGCTGTATAGGTGTTCTTATGAAAGTGGCCAGTGAGTCCATTTAAAATTTTTAACACATCATTTGCATTACATCAGTGACATTTATATCTAATGTACATTTACGAAAATTTATCATCAGCACAAATATATTTGTTTAAAAAAAAAAGAAATTACAAAGTGAAGGAAAGAGAAGAAAAAGGAGACGACCAGAAAAGGAAGTGATGGCAAAGAATGAAATCTGATGGAGACTGAGAAACTGAAGTGTGTGTTAGATGATGTTGTGATCCTATCTGTTAACACTGGCTGCAGTTTACATCCTGAGGGAATCACTAGTTTTGCCAACAGCCATCGTATTTTCAAGGTAGAGAGATCTGATTAATTGTCGGTCTGAAATGTTAAAAATTATGAGATTTTTTTCATATGATGTGTTTTGAAAATTAAGTCATGCAGAAAACAGTGAGATAAAAGACACAATGGCAAATAAAGCTGAGCACCTAATCCCCAGTTCTGCCTGCAGGACCAAGCAACATATTAAGATCCAAGTAAAGCAACACACACACACACACACACACACACACACACACACACACACACACACACACACACACACACACACACACACACACTCAAATGCACACACATTCTGCAGTGGAAAGCAAATAGCCCACACAGTTCCAGGCATGCACAAGACTGAAAACCATAACAGTGACGTGTTGTGAACACATAGGCATGGAATGTAGGCATTAACAATGCATGGTGTTTTGTTTAAGTCGGCTGCGATGATCTCACTCGAGCCGTGTCGGCGTGGCAGCGCACAAGACGATTAATGCGACGACGCTGGGAATACATCAGTCACCAGCACGCCGCCTGAATCTCATTAGCCACAGACACGCATATGTGTGTACACAGACTCCATTTGCTGTGCAACACCGAATGCCACATTATAGCTCTCGGGTCAGGAACAACGGCGAGCATGTGTGTGCAAGCATCCAGTGCAGAGGCGGCTGACACGTCCACGGGAGTATTTCCTTTTATAAATTGCCAGCGTATAAACTTCACTTCCAGCAGGAGTTAAATTAACACTAATATCCAACAGCGATGACTGGAAAAGGTTGTACGCACAAGAGAAAAACCCAAACAAGTACAAGCATGCACACACACAAAGCATGTGCACACTGCCATAAAACACCTTTATCCTTTCATTATGTTACTACAGTCTCCTCAACTCGGGGGTCATCAGTTCCAGTCCTACAGGGCCACTGTCTAGCACAGTTTGGTGATTTTTTTCTCTTACTCAGACTAGTATTTACCTGGTAAGTTCAATCATTGTTCTTTGAACAGGAAAATCACCAAACTGTGCTGGATCCCCCTCCAGGACTATGATTACTTTCTGGCAAAATGAGATTGAATCAATATGAATCCCAAAATGAAAAGCTACTGAGCAGAAAGGTGTTTAAAAGACGATAAAAAAGGTGACTATTTAATGGGATCTAGAGTTTATTCTGAGTGAGTATTTACGATGTCTTTTGTTGACAACGTACAGTATATGTGGCCTTCTGGGAAACAACATTATATGTGGCTGAATTCTGGCAAACTTTAAATTCCCCATGAAACGTGCAGCATTATTCATGTGTTGATGTAATTTCCACTGAAACAGGAAGTCAAACGCTCTCCAAGAGAAATTTTTCACAGTTTTTGTGTGGTTTGGGGGAAGAAAAATTTTTCACAGTTTTTGTGTGGTTTGGGGGAAGAAAAAGTTTTTTTTGTTTGTTTTTTATACTTATGTTTCTCTGAACAACAAACATGGTTTCTTCCATCAATCCATGCATTTTCTATACTGCTTATACTTACCGGGTCGTGGGGAACCTGGAGCCTATCCCAGAGAGCATGAGGCACAGGCAGGGGACACCCTGGACGGGGTGCCAGTCCATCGCAGAGCACAATCACACACACATTCACACACTTTTTTTTTTAAACACGCATATCAGCCTACAATGCATGTCTTTGGACTGGGGGAGGAAACCGGAGTACCCGGAGGAAACAACAGGGTTTCTTGTGGTTGACAATTTGTGCTCTTTTGCACTATATTTGTGTGGTTGGGAAAAACATGTCTTTAAGCACATCATGTGTGTGTTTAACAACATCACACCCTCAACCTGTGCATGTCGACTGCAGTTTAGGGTGTCTTAGGAATGTGCTAGGGCTCCATTTATCATGGCTGTTCACCAGGTTGTTACTTTGTGGTGTGTAATGTCTTATCTGATCACGTGTTTGAAAATTTGTATTTTTATTATTACACCCTTGTGTGAATGTGCCAGGTGGAGATTTGGGATAACACCTGGGTGAACACTTTGTATTCAGGAGTAACCTTAAGCAGAACTTCCACCTCATCATCAGTGTACACATATTAATCCTTGTGCTTGTCATTTGTGGTTGTTTTTTTGTTTTGTTTTAGAACATTTTGCATTGTCTACTGCTCAATACGCATTATCTTAACTTTGTTATTATTGGGGTATTTGACATAACATTTTATGACACACTGTCACTTGGCTGCCATGCTCATGTTAGCATGTTTGGGTTTGGTGTGGATGGAGATCGTTTTGAAAACGCTGTTTGTGTGGACTGGGATTTTTTAAAACTGAGGAAGAAAAGCTATATTATAGAAACAATATCTGTATATGTCTGGATAGCACCTTAAAACAGAGCCAAAAAAGCAATATCAAGGCAAACCAAGACCAACCAACCAACAGACCAATAACAACAACCTTGTCTGAGTCAGACTAGACTAGCTCAGCATCAGATCTCCATGAACACTTCTGTTGTTCAATCGATGCTCTCTGGGAACAGATAGAAAATGAAGTGCTGTACTGCAGTATGTTTGTGTCGCATTCTGAGGACACTGTGTAAATTCGCAAAAATCTCAACTGAAAAACCAGGACAAACATTATCCATGTGAGACAATTTTCCTATATGTGTATATATACACACACACACACACACACACAAACACACACATGAAAAGAAATAAGAGCTTCGCAGTGACGTTTCTGAACTCCCACTATTAGCATGAGTCACAAAGTGTATAGAGTTAAAGCAGCATGACTGTAGCAGTCTATTGAATGCTGCAGCAAAAAATAAAAAATAAAAAAAATTTTAAAAAGGGGAGCAGAAATAAGAATAAATGTGAAAAATGACTCAACCTTCCCAGATCAAATTTGGACATGATTTTGTTATGAAAGAGAAAGAAACCCTGTAAATACCTATGTTTGTGCGTCAAATCTGTGCTTGTGTTTTGTGTACATGAAAATTTGACTCTAGTAAACAAAAAAAAAAAAGAAAAGAAAAAAAATCTATTTTTCTGGAAGTGATTAAGGTACACGTGCGTGTGTATTAGTGACGAAGCAAACACATGTCAGATGTGAGAGAGCAGCTGAGGGCAGGAGACAGTGTTCAAAAGCTAAACCTCTCAGGAACACACATCTTTATTAAAACGCTAAATGACCCACACTGGTTGCTACCATGTGCGGAAAAACATGCCATGAGTAACCCCTACCTAATAATCCAGTTACTCCCTTTTTCTTTACTGCACTTTGTTAGAAATATTCAAGAGGAGGACCAAATGCTTTACAAAGCAAGTGGGAAAAAAGTAGACAAGCCAAAACAAGCACAGGCAAGCCAAATTTAAATGGACATTTTGCTGTTATAAGCTCAGGTTAATTAGCTAATTCATTCCGTCTCAAGTGGTCTAGTACAGGTTGCTTGTATTGGCACTGCAAAACCACCTGTTTTTAAAAATAATAATAATAATAATAATAATAATAATAATAATAATAATAATTATTATTATTATTATTATTATTATTATTATTATTTCACTTGGTTTAACTACGGAAACCACAATATCTTGTCTCAGGATGGTCCTAGCTCCGTGGAACAAAAACTGTTCTCTAGAGCACATTACAAGGTACATGTTCATATATAAACATTCATGTTCCTTAGATTTAGAACTTAAGTCCAAATTTAATGCTCAAGATTGCACACAGTTCCACTTTCAGTGTCAATTTATAATAAACATTTTGCACATTCTTGTTCCATAGACTTGGACATAAAAAATGGTGGTTTTGCAATGCAAATACATAGAGATAATCACTACAAAAAAATTTGAAACATTAAAACCAGTCAAGCAACCAACATTCCACTTGAGAGGGACTGATCCAGCTACAAAAGCACAAGGTTACTGGTTACTATACTGTTTGCTAATGTTATAGATAGAAAAATGGCTAGTGTTTCTTTAGCAAGCTAACTAGAGCTATTCCATGATTGACGTGCTATTTAGCCCTTGTACGTTTTTAAAATTAAAACTTTATTGTTTATCATTTTTCAACACTGAATCTAAGAAAATATGTATTTCACTATTCAAAAAACTAACCCATCTCATGAAACAATCTTATTTTTCACAAAGTTTCTTTGCTGAAAATGGCTGCATCTTGCTCTTACATGAGTAACAGGCTTGATTTTATTATTGTACAAATTAGTAAATATGCCAAAAAATATCCCAAATTTTCAATGTGGTCTCACACTTTTGGACCAAACAGTACGTTTTCAATGTCTTTTACCTTTACTTAAATTGTAAATGTACTATCAGTGGGACACAAACGGCACCCCAATTGTAATCAACGTGTTACAGAAAAACAACCAAAAAGTTAAAATATCTTAATGCTAAAAAATAACTAAACTTTACTTTGCTAGCTTGTGAATTCTTTAATAACATATCTGGCTACTAATGGTCAGTAATCCTCATACTCATAGTCGCTTTCAGAATGAATGAATGGGATATCACTAACACCCCACAACAGTATTAGCTAGGCAGTAAACTAGCTAAAGTAAGCATGTGAGGAAGCTATATTGCCTACACTGTTAAAATCCTTGGTCGTGCGTATTTTAATAACAATGAGGAATTCAATTAATACTTGGAACTGTTAGAACTATCACTGGATGAACTGTCTAACACGTATTCAACAAAATTAATGCTGATTTTAACTCCCTTTAGAAATTCTTTCTCTGGACAGAGTAGCCAGTCTGTGATGTGGTATATTGTTTCTAACACCCCAAGTTCTCAATTTTCAGCCTGTGGTTGGTCCTTCTTATTTTCATAGACAACAACAACGCTTTAAATCCATTACCGCTGTCTCACTCTGGAAACGGGGGCAAACATCTATCACATGATTATAACTTTCCTCAGCTCTGCAACACACAATTCCAAAGACCTACATCCTCCAAAGGTATATTTTTGATACTTCAAGAATTCAAAGTACTGTAATTGGTGTTACGAGTTGCAACATTTGGTTTCCAGAGTCTTTGTTGGCTGATGAATAGGTTCTGGCAGAAAACAACATGCAAACAAAACAAAAAGTTGGCCTATTTAGATTGGCCTTGGAAAAAAAAAGTCTTGAGGAGTGTGGAGAGAGAGAGAGAGAGAGAGAGAGAGAGAGAGAGAGAGAGAGAGAGACAGACAGACAGAGAGACCTAAGTTCAATGGGTTTACATATGCTAATAACTGCTGAGCTGAACCTCTGGTTTGTGAAAGGCATGTTAGGAGCAGCTTTATTTGCAGTGCAAGCTGAGCCATCGGAGAACAAATAGATTGCAGCTGGGAACAGGGCACCCACTCAAGTCATTAACAGAAGGGGAGATGAGCAAGGAGCAACAATTCACTCTGAATGCAAAACAGACAAAGGTAGCAAGTGATAAAGGGAACGAGAAGGCCAGAGAAATACAAAAAATAAGGGAAGGAATTGGGGAAAAACAAAAGAGATATGAAAACTATAATCTGGCCCACACATCGCTGGTAAAGCAGATCATGCATGCCTGTAAGTCTGATAATAGTCTTCATTCATATTCAGTAAGCGCATTATCCTGTTCAGGGTTATGATGGATCATGTCATGGTGGACAGCGTCGATTATGTTAACAGCAGCATAGGCATAACTTTGGTTTTACACTCATGTCTTCAGCTCTCGTTCTAAAGATAACCAACAGCAGATTTCTCATCTGCACACAGGCTAATGCAAGCTAGAGTTCGGTTATCTGGGCTTTGTGAAGTGTGCTGCAATCATTAAACACTGGCTTAATCAAAACCTTCTGACTAAAGAAGGTCCTGGGGTTAAGCATTTCTTAAAGACACTCTGTCATTATCATGATTTTCAATGCTTTGTATGGTCCACAGTCCATTGGCCAAGGAGATGAGGCTGGAAATTTTGTCTGGTGCCGTTCTAATGAAACATATAAAGTTGACTGCCTGAAGAAAATAATCAAATTTCCCCACTCATTTATGATATGGGGTTGCATGTCAGGTAAAGGACCAGGGGACACCTCAACAGTCAATGCACAGGTGTACACTGAAATTCTGGACACTTTTCTCATTCCATCGATAGAAAATAGGTTTGGTGATAATGATTTTCAGAAGGATAATGCATCTTGCCACAGAGCAAAGAATGTTAAAGCTTTTCCTCAGAAAAGGCATATCAACTCAATGACATGGCCAGCAAACAGTCCGGATCTCAATATGATTGAAAATTTATGGTGTAAATTTAAAAAAATTGGTCCATGACAAGGCTCCATCCTGCAAAGCTGATCTGTCAACCGCTATTCGAGAAAGTCGGAACCAGCTTGACGGTATATTGTTTTTATTACTGAAGTCCGTCATAAAAGCCCGAGGAGGAGCAACAAAGTGCGAATTGTGATTTTTTTTTTGTTGTTGATGATTCCATAATTTTTTCCTCTGTTTGATCTGGAAAAAAATATGCCATTTAATTTAATTTGTTTGAGGTATGTTTCATGAAGCCAGAACGTTCAGCTATTAAACAAAAATTGTTTTGTGTCATATCTGTGCTTTATTTATTTGCTATGAAGTAAAAAAGCCGGATGAGCATCCTCTAAGTGTGGTCATTCCATAATTTTTGCCAGAGGTTGTAATACGCTTGTTGTTATTGAGGTATGATATCTAAGCTGGGTGTAGGTTTGTTGCAATTTTGTTTAAGTGCAGTCACACCTACCTGGCTGAAAGGATTGGGTAGAATCTCCACGAGGTTCTCGGCTGCTCGACGACTCTTAGGGGCATCTGCGGGGCACTGAAAAGAAATCAAAGGCTATTTAACAAAATATGTTGATCAGATTGTTCCCTATCCAAATCTGAAGTGTGGGAAGCCTGCCAAAAGTCTGTATACACAGTTACTAGCTAAATCACACCACCTGGCTCTGATGAGGGTTCAAAACAAATTTTAAAAATGTCTGCAACCCTCTCGCCATGTGACACAGACACTGCTTTCTTCCTTTTATGAAACTTGTCAAGGCAAACTGTTGAGAGATTTTTTTTTTTTCCCTGAAGTTTGTTTAGGGGCATCTGTTGCCCTTGTTTCCATTTTAAACTCTGCTCACAGGGAGCCCTGAGCATATGCCCCAACAGAACACCATGCACTGAAGATCTAGGGCTCATTAAAAAGGCTCATTAAAATGTTTGACTGGGAGTAGTAGCGTCACGGTCACAATGAACACGCCTGCCTTCCCAAATAATGCATGGAGATCCATGAATCCATGAAATATTTTGCTGTTGTACCACAGCACTGCTAAATTCTCAAATTAGAATATGTGGATTAATTTTCTATAACAGCAGCTCTGACAGTAGTTCCGGCTGTAACATAAATGCTACGTTTATGTGAATGCACTAGTTCTAATCCATTATTGTTTCTATAGTAACAACTCATACACAGGGACTTGACGAAAGCTCCTCAGAATCTAAGGCTTATAAAAATGGATTGTTATTTAACAAAGAATTTCACTGATATGGTGAAGCTTTCTGTTAGGAGACATTTATATAACATTTATGGAACAATTCCTGTGCTTTGTTTACACTTTCTGGTTTCTTGGTAACATGACAAGCTGATTTTTTTTTTATTTATTATTAACATTTTATTAAGACAGAGAAAAAAAAAAACAGGCCGCTTTGGGAACGACTGTTTATAGCAGCTATAATGTAAGCGATAACAGGAACTAACTTGTTTCACGGACATCCCATAACATTAAATGTAACGCTCAGCATTTAGTTAATAATAAATTAATAACTATTCAGTCCCTCCAGGATTTTGCCTTTTTGCGATCACAGAAATTAATGCAAACTCTTCAATATTCGGAGGAGCTTGCAATTTTTCTAAATTATCGCAGATTTTCTGCAGAATTGGGCCAAGACACGTCATGTCATGTCATCACAGTGTGCTTTCAGCCAAAGCCCTCTTCAATTCACATGCGTCGAACATGAGAACAGCTACTGTAAAAGGTCTCTATGAAAAACATCACTGCAAAACAATTTCGCCAATTCAAGTAGTTTTCCGCAAAAAAGTACAAAGAAACTCAACAAACTGCATTGCAAGTTTTGAAAAAAGCTGCAGCAAAATAAAGCATTTTGGCCGCAACAACCACAAAAAAAGATTTTCACTCTGTGAAATCTTGTATGGACTGCCTAGTTAATGATAATCAATCAATCGCTGACAAATCGTTTTGGTATCAGAGGATTAACACACTTCGCTGTTATAGGAAAATAATCTGCTTCATGTTGGGGTGTATCACACCACTCCGATAACATCACAAACCTGACATAATGTTGTATGATACTCATTGCATCAGCAGAGCTGTACTAGCTGTATCTACTTTCTGATCATAAAACACACCTAGTTCTAAACTTCAAAGCAGAACTGATCGTAAGTTCTCTCCTGTGGCCTCCTTTCCTCTCATACAGGAAGCATTTCCTGAGCTCTTTATTTCGACTATTCGTACTCTTTATTCAGAAGGCTTTTTTGCGTAGGCAGGAGCTCTATGGGAGTGAAACGTTTCTCAGAACCTTAGCAATTCAGCAAGCTGAACCCTGTCAGAATTCTGATCAATTTTGGGGGGAAAAAAAGACACACCACATTTATAAAAAAAAAAGAAAGAAATTAAAAAAAAAGAAAAAAAAAAGAAAAAAACAAACAAAAAAAACAACAACCCTTCAATAGGGATGACTCAAGCCCAGTTCTGGCCCCCAGGACGTCCTTATGTAAGTTGATGCCATGATGCAACACTGCTTGGGTCTTTGTCTGAAACAATAAAACTGACATTTTGACAGTCTGACCCCCTCACCCCCACCCCCAAGACTTCTTTCCAACATGCAGCCATGCCGGTATTCTCATCTTGCTGCATAATTCAGCAAAAATATTGTGCATGTCCAGTGCCTAATGAGACTCATTTCTCTCCTGAAGACAATCTCATATTTTCTCTAACTCTTAAACAAAAACTTTGGCTGCTGTGTGCTCAAGCGAAACTATCGATATATTGGGGTAATTTGCCAGTACGGCCTGACTAAGCTTCTAAAATGAAGTTTAAATGACACATTAGCCGCATTTTGGTCCATTTATCAAATAAATTCCATGCCAACTTTTTTTTAAAGGTATAAATAAAAAGCACTATACATTTTGTTCTAAAAGTATTTCCATAAAATATACTTATTACAAAAAATATATATATCTGTTGCACACACATACAGAAATACAGAACACTCATACACTAATGCCATGCAAGCTCACTAGCCTGTGGTAATCAAATCTATCAAAATTTGATTAACAACAAGGAAATTATCATCACATCAAGGTGTTATATGTTGTTATACACAAATACATTATTCTATATAATTTGATTGAGATAGAAACAAAACCACAGGCTCAGTAATGACTGATCATTTATTCCACAAATGTTCATTGTGCCATTTATTTAAAAAACACATTAGGGTTCAAATATGTGATTGCTCCATCAAAGGCTGTTTTATTCATCAGTTGTATTCATCGGTTATATTCATCAGTTATAAAAATAAACTAATATAATGTCAGTTGAATTATGCACAACAAATGATGACAAATTTCCGCTAATACATGGAAAAATAAAACAGCTAATAATTTAAGTTGATGAACACACACACACACACACACACACACACACACACACACACACACACACACACATATATATATATATATATATATATATATATATATATATATATATATACACACACACACACAGTGAGTATAGAAAAGAATCACCCTCCTTTAAAATAATCACATTTTGTTGCTTTTCAGCCTGAAATGAAGACGGACACATTTTTTGTTTCATCCAGCTGTATTTACTCAGTGCAACTTATAACATCCAAGTGAAAGATATAACACCAACATGTCAGATTTTTTTTTTTTTAAATTAAAAAACAGAATCACTGAATTGGAAAAAGGATCACCCCCTCATTTTGTTGAACCACCTTTTGCTTTAATTACAGCCTTTAGTCTGTTGGGATATGTCTCTACTAACTTTGCACATCTAGACTTTGCAATATTTGCCCACTCTTCTTTGCACAACTGCTCAAGTTCAGTTAAATTTGATGGTGACCGTTTGTGGACTGCAGTCTTCAAGTCATTCCACAGATTTTCAATGGGGTTTAAGTCTTGGCTCTGACTAGGCCATGCAAGGGTATTCACCTTTTTCTCCTGCAACCACTGTGTGGTCAGTTTTGCTGTGTGCTTTGGGTCATTGTCATGTTGGAAGGTAAACCTTCTTCCCACTGACAACTTTATGGCAGAAGGCAGCAGATTTTCCTCAAGAATTTGACGGTATTTTGCCCCATCCATTTTCCTTCTATCCTGACAAGTGCTCCAGTCCCTGCTGCAGAGAAACACCTCCATAACAGGATATTACCACCTCCATGCTTTACTGTAGGAATGGTGTTATTTGGATGGTGAGCTGTATTGGATTTCCGCCAGACATATCGTTTGGTGTTGAGGTCCAGTAATTAAATTTTAGTCTCACTTGACCTGAATCTTCAAGGTGCGTTTTGGCAAAGCTCAGTCGTGGGTGGCTTTTTTTCTTGCAACCCTCCCATACATTTTTGGAGAATTTGTGATATTGTTGTCACATGCACACAATGACCACTCTTTGTCATAAATTCCTGCAACTGCTTCAGAGTTGCTGTAGGCCTCTTTGTAGCCTCTCTTTGTATGCATATATATATATATATATATATATATATATATGCAATCAAAGCTATTCAATCCCCATTGGGGATTCAGGTTTATTGTCAAAATTTACAGACTTTCAGCTGTTTGCAATGAACAAATCAAACAAAAGCAATCGAAACAGTAGTAAATTAAACAAAGTCAATATTTGGTGTGACACAAAAATAAAAATAAAACCCCTACAAACACCCCCCCTTATTATTATGTGAGAGTTATTGATGTGCGGATGCTTTATCTTCTTTTTCTTGTACAGTACAAAATTAAATTTTCATTTAATTTTTCTGTTCTCTACAATGTCTGGGTATTTTAGGGAAGTAATGGGCCAGTGGTTAAGGCTTTGGGTTACTGATTGGAAGGTCATGAGTTCAAATCCAAACCTTGCCAAGCTGCCATGTTGATTCCTACTCAGTTGTATCCTGTCCAAATTATTTTTTGGATAAAACCATCAGCCAAAATGTAACTATAATGGAAAATGTTAAGTTTCACTGCTGTGTATATTTGAGACCTACTTACCCGAGCTCCTGGAATTTCACAGCAAGCTTCCTGGATGGCCAAAGACGGGTCACAGTACACCACCACCTGCTGAATGTCCATCTGACAGAAAAAATACCCCAACAAACATCAGTTTAATTTTTGTGTTTCTTTTTTTCATTACTGGTGATTAATTAAGTTGTAATAAGAACCAATCGTACTTTGTTATGTGTTATTTGAGAAGCAGAAATTTGCAATGAATGAATGAATGAATGAATGAATAGACAAATAAATACATAAATAAATAAGTAAATAGAAACCTGGGAAAGAAAAGTTTAATGAAGAAATATTCGGCACAAAAGTAGAACATGGAGAAATTCAATTAAGCGCTCAAGTCACAGGCTGCTGGATGCATGGTTCATACATACTACCTCTACGTGACATGAGTAGGTGTGGAACTTCTTGCTTTTCATTTATGCGAGCTTATTAGCAGGTGAAACAGATTCAGACAGCTTGCATAAGCAGCGCATAATGTTGCGTCCCTGAAGCAGCACTGCGTCAAGAGCTTTCATTTTTTTTTTTTGCATGCTTCGAAAATTCAATATGCAAAAATTCATATTTTTTAGGCAGATCTCAGACTCTAACTATGGATAACTTAAGGATTACTTAGATGGCTGTGTGGATGTGCATGGGAGACGTGGGACAGAGTCAACAGATGTGTCTCATGGTGTGTCTCAGTCAGCTCCCTAGTTCAGTAATCACGGCACTCAGGAGTCGGGAATTAGGGAGAAAGCCATTTTAAGGGCTGTCTCAATCGCAAAATCCTTCCAGTGCACTGGAACATTCACTCCCTAAAAAATCCCACAATGCACAGCAAAAACCAGGGAGCATCGATGCTCACTATATTCCCTTACTGGAAATGACGTTATGTTTTGTGTAGCCTCTCAGCTCGAAAAAAAATGGCAGATGAACTCCTAGCCAACGTCGTCAACAAATGTAAGTAGCTTGTTATCATTGGTGTAGCTCTCAAATGATTACTTACATTAGCGATTTTTAACTGGTTTTAAAAAAAATCCACTAGCTAGTCTATGATACTACTTGAAGTACCATGACAGAAATATGTGGGATTAAGGTAACAAATTTATATGACATATAAAACTTAAATATTTTTAAGTTTTAAATTTTTGGTGATGTTTTACAATGCGAGTATGTATTCATGTAAGTGTAGTACAAGTGTAGTAAGCCAGGGTCCTTACCAGTGCCCCAGCTCATGTACGCAATATACTGATTCACGACCTAGGGAACTAGGGAGCTGGTTGAGACACATCACCAGTTACATGCAATTCCAACCTTGGACTTGCGCGATATTGGCTTGAGTGAGGAGCAGTATTAAGTCCAACCCCACTGTCTGACAGAGTGATGTAACCACAATATGTCACTCTATAATTTAAGTTATGTTTTAATTATACCCAAAAACTATGGATTGCCATTCTAGGCTAATATTAAGTACACAAATATGATACTTTTCATTAAATAATAGTTTTGTCCCTTAAACCACATCTTAATGGGAGACACTGCTTAACTCGAGGACTGAAATAATATTTTCATGCATAAAAATATTAATTAAATT
The DNA here is from genome assembly GCA_023630585.1 of Cranoglanis bouderius. Taxonomy (NCBI): domain Eukaryota; kingdom Metazoa; phylum Chordata; class Actinopteri; order Siluriformes; family Cranoglanididae; genus Cranoglanis; species Cranoglanis bouderius. Next base: position 5,878,093 of record CM042546.1, on the reverse strand, counting down.
AACTAGAGCTGTAAGGGTAGCAGATATGTATTCAGTCAGCATATCCTTTTAAACTGTGGGGATGATCTCTTTATCATGAGCACATCAAATTAAGGAAAACATTGGAAATATTTTATTAATTTCATAATTCAAAATAGCAAGATAAAATAACCTTCAGGCCACAAACACATTATGATTCTATGACCTTGATTTAGTATCTCATGACATTAATTTGTGTTCACAATTAACTGTCATCCTACAGTATAAATTATAGGACATAATGGATCAAGTGCTATTTTATAAATTGCTGAATAATGAGGGTAGGAGCCATGATGCTTCCACAAAAATCTGCCAATCTCAGAGACGTGAACTACACTTAGTAATCTGAATGGGGTGCCCAGAACTTAAGCAGATGCGTAACATGATTCTGAACACAAGGAACTTTCCCAGCATAAAAATATTGATGGAATTTTTTAACTTAAGTGGCCGGCTATAAATACATCCCATTGTTAATTATTTTGTTTGTTTGCATATTTCATATATACACTAATTAGCAAACTCCAGTCATCATCAAAGAGAAAAAGAACTACAGTGGTGCTTGAAAGTTTGTGAACCCTTTAGAATTTTGTATATATCTGCATAAATATGACCTAAAACATCGTCAGATTTTCACAGTTCTAAACGTAGACAAAGAGAACCTAATTGAACAAATGAGACAAAAATATTATACTTGGTCATTTATTTATTGAGGAAAATGATCCAATATTACATATCTGAGAGTAGCAAAAGTATGTGAACCTCTAGGATTAGCAGTTAATTTGAAGGTGAAATTAGAGTCAGGTGTTTTCAAACAACGGGACGACAATCAGGTGTGAGTGAGCACCCTGTCTTATTTAAAGAACAGGGATCTATCAGAGTCTGATCTTCACAACACATGTTTGGGGAAGTGTATCATGGCATGAACAAAGGAGATTTCTGAGGACCTCAGAAAAAGAGTTGCTGACGCTCATCGGGCTGGAAAAGGTTACAAAACCATCTGTAAAGAGTTTGGACTCCATCAATCCACAATCAGACAGACTGTGTACTAATGGAAGAAATTCAAGACCATTGTTACCCTCCCCAGGAGCGGTCGACCAACAAAGATCACTCCAAGAGCAAGACGTGTATAGTCCGCAAGGTCACAAAGGAACCCAGGGTAACTTTTAAGTGTCTTGCAATTGGATAATTTTCCTCAATAAATAAATGACCAAGTATAAGTTTTTGTCTCATTTGTTTAATTTGTTTCTCTTTATATACTATTACGACTTGTCAGATGATATTTTTCGTCATATTTATGCAGCAATATAGACAATTCGAAAGGGTTCACAAACTTTCAAGTATCACTGTACATGCTGTGATCTACTGCAACACAAATTATATATATATATATATATATATATATATATATATATATATATATATATATATATATATATATATATATATATGAACAGTCAATTCATAAGTAAGCAGCCAGATGAGCCACTCATTTTCCTTTAATTACGTGTGAGCCAGCACTTACACTGCATATGACCACCTAATTGATCATTCAACCGAGCATGTGTCTGGACTTGATTTGATTAAGAAGTAGGGATTGATTAATAAATCATAGGTGATGGGTGATGCTTGTTAAGACAGTCTCTTCGGGTCTGGTTTCATCGTGCTTTCCTTTGACAGAGCTGACTAACATGAGCCCAAAGGACCAGCGCCTGTGGTTATCCTTCTGCAGACATTTCCTTAGATAACCTTCCAGAACACACACATCCGAAAGCCCAGGGCTGAGCCTGCAGGTAGCCAGTGCACAGGAAGCAACATTTCTACACCATTAGTAATGTTCTGCACAATTAGCAGGGGAGCGGGAAGTCAGCTGCCACGTTTTTTTGTTTTTTTTTTTTTCGTTTTTTTTTTTCTGTCACACAAGGCAACACAGGCAATTCCACTCCATGTTAACCGTTATTCTGGGTCAAAGTGGCTAATTTTTTATTTTTGCTCAACATGGAACAATGATAATTTTTTTTTCAGTTATGAAACTTGATGTGCTCTAAAAATTCTCTAAAATCATGTTTATGTTTAAAAATTTCTCATTATATTTTTTGCTCATTCTCCTGATGTCTCTGCACCCACTTTGCCATCATCTTAAAAATGTCATATTTCGTTAATTACTGAGATATATATATATATATATACTTTTTTTTTTTTTGCCCTTTCCTTTTGTGAAAAACAAAACAAAAAAACAACCTGTCAAAAATTTCTGATTGAATTTCAGGACGTTTTTTGAACGTTGTTTACTAATTATTTTTTGAAGGTCATTAACTACATTGGGAAAAGGGAAAGAATAAAACGCAATTTGGAACACCAAAAAAAGGAAAATCCAAAAATCGTGGATTTGGAACCGTAATGTTTAATTTTGCCCCATTTTGCTTTATTCTTTTCCATTTCTGCCTTTCAATTCCATATATTTCCATATGTCCAGAACCTTCGATGTATTTTAAAACACATTACAATTGTGCCAAATAAAATAGGATAGCAAATGGGACATTCTTTGCTGCATAGTAAACAGAGCATTATACCTCGACAGGCACGGCATTGCTGGCCCTCATAAACATCAGCGTGTGTCCAGTAATTGGGACATGGCCCCGAGGCTCCAGTGGCTTCGTCTCAATAGAGCTGCAGTCTACGTGAAGTGATGCTGCGCTCTTCTGCACACTCAGAGCTACTTTGTGCCAGCGCAGGTCCATCAGAGACTCCACACCTTCTCCATCGAACACACACCCTGTTGTCGAAACATCCTCATCCGCAGAGGATGTCCGCAGTGCCAGCGTGCCCTCCGGCCCGTTCAGGTCCAGCGAGAGCTGTGTAAAGGTAGGACATCAAAAAAGTATTTAACTTTAATTCCTTAGGTTCGTTTGTACGTTTCAAACAGCACAGAACAGCCTGAATAAGGGTTAAGGATAAGTTCTAGCTCATTAGCATCAGAGGTCTTTAAGCTCTAATTATCAGCAAGGCAATAAATGGGCACCTGTTGTTTTACTTCACATGATGAGGTTTAATGAAAGACTCTTCTCGAAATTAATGGTGAATGTTGGAGTGAACGATAGAGCATGAACCAATAACCTGTATCCGTATCATAGAGAAAGACTGGATTAATTTTTTTTGATTAATTGTCACACACGTAGCTGCGATTAAAGATTTGTCTTATCTGTTGATTTAATGCCACTTTTAAAAGTGCAAGCCTGAAAGTATTGTAATAATGTACATACACAGCAATTTATCAGCAATGAATATATACATATGTAAATAAAATTTCTGTTGACTCTTATGCCATTTATTTCAAACCATTTTTTGGTTGTGCTTTGTCCCGCATTGTGGTTCATTTGTGCAGGTGAGAACAAGGCAATCACACTCTGAGAGCGAGGTGGTCTCAGTCTGGTTCTATGTGAACTCTAGCATGGTCCGATTGCACTGAGAAAGCGATTTGACCCTCAATTGACCCGACTGCAGGGAGTGATCCAAAAGTTCTGTGTATTTTGAGTGTGCTTTTTTGTAGATCTGAACCACAAGGTGCAAACTGAGCTAAGCTACAGCTACTGACAAAAAAAAGAACACTGGAATTGATAAATCAAATGTTTTATACTTGATATTGACACAATATCTAATCATTTATTAAGCGCAGACTCCATATTGTCTGTGCTGAGGTGATGTCTATGCACAATTGGTTTGTTTACCAATTGTTCATTATTGTCATTTTCAGCTCTATACACATCTACAGCCACAGTGGCTTAGTGGTTAGAATGTTTGCCTCACACTGCTGGGGTTGGGGGTTTAAATCCTGCCTCCACCCTGTGTGCGTGGAGCTTGCATGTTCTCCCTGTGTTTTGGGGGTTTCCTCCGGGTACTCAAGTTTCCTCCCCAGTCCAAAGACATGTGTTATAGGCTGACTGGCATCTCTAAATAGCGTGTGAGTGTGTATCTGATTGTGCCCTGCAATGGGCATGGGTCCAGGGTGTCACCCACCTTGTACCCCAAGCTCCCTGGGATAGGCTCCAGGCTCTCCTCGACCCAATGTAGGATAAGTGGTACAGAAAATCAATGGATGGATGCCCTCAGCTAAAGTTATTTTTTTGCTTTTTGGTTCCTTTAATTATGTGCAGTGTGAAACCAAACCAAACCAAATAGCAGATGGATGAAAAGAACCATTTTCGCTGTCATCTACAGTCAGGTAATGGACTGCTATGTGTAAAAACACATTTAGACTGCAAGTGCAATTGAAAGACATGACCAATAATTACTAAACTATATAAAACCTCTTACAAAATTACACATATAGGTTATGTAATAAAGAAAATACGATGAGGCTTGCTGTTATAGGAAAATAAGCAACAATGGTTACTATTACCACTACCACGACTACTAAGTTCATTATTTTCCAGTGCTTTATTCCTTTTATCCATCCATTCCATATTCTTTAACACTTATCCTACACAGGGTTGCAGGGAGCTTGGAGCCTATCCCAGGGGACTCGGGGCACGAGGCGGGGGACACCCTGGAGGGGGTGCCAACCCATCACAGGGCATAATCATACACACACTCACACACCCATTCACACACTACAGACAATTTAGAGATTCCAATCAGCCTACAGCGCATGTCTTTGTACTGGGGAGGAAACCGGAGTACCCGGAGTCGGGAATGGAACCCCCAACCGTGTCAAGTAACATCACTTATTTAAATTGTTTCTTATTAGTATTAGATTATGTAGATTGTCTGCCATACAAGTCCATTGGAAACGATATATAGAAATGATCACATGTTGGAACGAGCACTTATAGTAATGTATAAGACAACAGTTTATCGAGATTTGGCAAGTTAAAACTCCACGTGCTGTGTTTCAAAACCAAACATAATTACAATTAGTTCATGCATAGTCCTTTGATCGAGAAAACACGATTAAAAAATGATGGAGCAGTAATGTCGTTATAAAAAGAAACTAATTCAGAATGGATGTTTACTGATTACATAAATTTATGTGGAAGCAAATTACTGTGGGATCTAACAGCTAGAATAAGTTTAAATAATTGATTTAACCAATAATTGGGCGATTATGTACAAACTGTGACCGCCATCTTAGCAGAAACAAGACTGAAGGAATATGATTCTGTACCTTTGGGTACCCTTGCTCATCAGAGATCTGAAAAAGGTAGACGTTATCCCTCAGAGCCTTGGCTTTCAACAGCAGCGTGAAGACCAGTGTGAACTCCTCAGGCAGTCCATGTGGAAACACTTGACTGTGGAGAGATTTGATGAAATGAAATTACACACAGACGCTACAGAATTGCATCAGCAAGACGTTTTCAGTGTTTGGCTGCACAGACGACCTCTGATCCTGGTTTTCATAAGAAACACAGTTTTGTCAACCTCACATCTATTCCTATTGCTGGATGCAACTTTACAGGTCATGGGTAGCCAAACTGTGAGAATGTGTTTACAGTAGCAAACACACACGTTCTCTCTCAATCACAGTAAACTTGAGTGCAGTACATGTGTCATGGGGTGAGGGTATGCATAAATAAGTGCACACACACACACACACACACACACACACACACACACACACACACACACACACACACACACACACACACACACACACACATACAGCGGGAAGGTGGAACACACAGATGAGTACCCTCACATGGTAGTAAGGCAGCTGGTTCATGTCTTTACAGCAGACAAGTATGACAGTGATGTACAACAGACTGGGGGAATCCAAGGAAATAACAGAGCAGCTGCCAACTGAGGCCTTTTTTTTTTCTAAACACACACACACACACACACACACACTGAGGAACAGTATGATTTTTCATTTTCAAAACTTTTGTTTGTTGACACTATTACTCTTTTATGACCCCTTTCAGACTTTCTTTTTCTCACAGATGTACAGAGGCAGACAAACACACACACACACACACACACACACACACACACACACACACACACACACACACACACACACACACACACCACTCCTGGATCAAATGAACAAAGCCTGGTAAAGTCAGGGAGAAATGACAATAAAGGGTAGCACCTTTATTACAGTCTGGGGTGACAAAATAACTCACCCACAAGGGGCGTGAAGGCCAAAATACAAGTCAACTACTTCGTATAATCAGAGCAAGCCTGAGACGACAACGAAAAACAGAGATAGAAAGGATGGGATAAAAAAAAAAAAAAAAAACAGAAAAAAAAGGAAAAATGAGAAGGGAAGAAACAGTCAAACGGCGGTAAATTAATTCAGGCTGTGTCCTGTGTTAGGTAAACACATCTGACAGTATGAATTGTGAACACAAGCTCTCCAAGGCCCTGTCTAGAAGACAACGAGAATTTTGAGTGTGTTTGGGTGGGGGTGGGGTGAGAGAGAGAGAGAGAGAGAGAGAGAGAGAGAGACAGAGAGAGAGCGAGAGAGAGAGGGGGGGGTCAGCTTTCAAATGGGAAAAGCATCTAAGGCTGTGAAAATCCATCCTGATTGAGGGACAGCCTAATAGCTAGAAGTGTGTGTGTGTGTGTGTGTGTGTGTGTGTGTGTGTGTGTGTGTGTATGGCTACCTGTCAGTGTCTATCTGCAGCTGGGGATTTCATATAGTGTCAGACATCAGACTACTTGAGTTTTGTGTAAATTTCCCTGCAGCTTCTGCACAGCACTCACAGTTCTGTAGCTTCACTACAAAAGATGGTATCTTGATAAAGTACTCTGTCATCCAATATTAAGGGCAGACGAGGACCAAACACTTGCTTTGACAATGTTTATGAAAATATACTTTCTGCCTTAAAGAGAAAACTGCAGTCTGACAGCACTTTCACTGGCATTGTGAAAAAAGTCTGTCTGATCTGCTCAGCATTAGGTGTAATTGGGTCAATGCGATGCAAACCAGCACTGAACAATAGGCCAGAAAAAGACATAATTTTGTATATATCACAGTTTGCCACATGAGCCAGTCAATATAAATGTAAATCAGCAAATGCAGTCATATTTATACTAGGTGTACTGGAAAGTCGTGGATCCTGTATGGTCTAAAAGTTTGGTTCGATTAACTACAACTGTTTGTATTTACTCAGCTATAGAAAAAAAAAAGAATGATTTCGGCATGCAGTATGTCTACAACAACAGGACATCAGTCTTTACTTATATCAGACAGAATATCGTCTTGAATATTGTGATGCAAAATACTGGTGAGACAAACTGTACTCAATCAGTTTCAGATGTGGGGGAACAGAATGTCAAGGGTATCTCTTCTTGCTCTTAATTGGCTTAATATGCAATTTATGATTCTGTACTTGCATGTTATATTGTATATTGCCCTGTATTATTTAAATATTGCAAATAGTGTTTAGTGTACATTGTATTGCATATACATAGCACAAAGGATGTAATATATACTTGTGTATTATGAATGATTTTGTTACACTTCTCTTCCTTTTCTATTGAATTATATACAGTAATGTAAAAATGGCAGGGTTACACTTTTTTCCCCTAATATTAAACTGCTGTATAACGATTTAAGTTATTATAGCAGCCTGTTATGACTCAGTCATTGTATTTATAAAATGAAAATGTGTTTTATTCTATAATATTTCTATTAATATTTAATCAACATTTGTAACATGCAACGCTGCCTGATCCAGACATGTGTAATCCATGCAAATCCCAATTCAACATTAACAATTCACCATCTTATTCTAATGTGAAGGACTCAGATAACACATCTGTAATAAAAATAAATACGCTACAAAAGAGTTTGAAAATAAGTGCACGTTTGTTCAGGACTGCGGGTAGGCTAATATTACCATCAAATCTTGCTAATTATTCATCAATGGAAATAGGCAGCGTTTAAAAAGAAATATGTAGCAAATTATTCATCATTGTGCAACACGAATACCACATGCCCAAATAACTTACACTGCTCGACTTAGTAAAAAAAGGAAAGCTCATCGCGACCTCTGAGCACTCAGCGCAGGTGTGAGCATGGGCGTGACACGTGACCTGAGTGACCAATTGTCATGGCAACATCAGGTCACGTAAAGGCTTATAGACACGTACACGTATAGAAATCAAAGATGCACAAATTGGCCATGGCCAGTGAAAAAGTGTGGGGAACGAATTTACGTTTTATTAAAAGTGCCCCGCACTGCGCCGCGGATTCAACGCCCATGTGTGACACGCTCATGTATATAAGGTGTAGTCCCTCCAGGATGTTGCGATTTTGCAATCGCAGAAATTAACACAAAATCAAGGAAACGCCACAATATTCTGAGCAGCTTGCGATTTTTCAATATTACCGCAGATTTTCCACAGATCATCACAACACGCATCCAGCCCAAGCGCTCTTCGATTCACGTGCGTCGAACATGAGTACAGCTAAAAGGTCTCATTTACCAGCAAACATCACTGCGAAAGACTGTGCAAAACTATTTTGCGCAATTGCAATTTTGCCAATTCAAGTAGTTTTCCACAAAAACGCACAAAAACTCCCCAAATTGCATCACAACTTTTGAAAAGAAGCCACAGCAAAATCAAGCATTTTTAGCAATCAAGCAATAATAAATTATTGATAGTGCAGTGGTTCGATTTGTTGTCCTTACAAAATAAATGTATTAAATTTGTATATTTTATTTTGTAGGCTGAAATGTGCTAGCTAACATAATGTAATAATGTATAGCAAGTGAGTTTGTTAGTTAGGTTGCTAATAGAGACATGTACCAGAAGACTTGTAGCTGTATTGCAGCCATAGGTGGTTCTACCGAGTATTGACCCGGAAAGGTGAATACTTCTGCAACCAACAAATGTTGGTTTTTATATTTAATTAACCTTTATGTCACAATGACAAATTGTCTAAATTAAATGGTAAAAATCTCAAATAAGTCCATTTCAGATGGATTGTAAGACTACAAAATGTGGAAACGTTCAAGGGGGTGAATACTTATGTAAGGCACTGCAAGACAATGAGACAGCAATGATTAATGATGTGTGTTAGTACTGAACACACATACTCATTTTGTCCAGAGCAACTTACAAGAACGACTGAAGCAGTATCCAGTCTAATCACAGAGCCAAGTTAAATGCTAAGTGTTTTGTTCAAGTGCTCTCTGTGAGTCCTGGAATTTGAACTCACAGAATTATAGTCACTCTTCCCGAACTTACACTAGCACTGCACACCACCAACAGACAAAAACGGGGTGCTGAGGGTTAAACAATGAGTGGGCTGTAGAAAATTATAGGAAAATTGTTTTTTAAAAGCCCTGCTCCAGGTAAAGCCTGTCTTAGCATGACTTCTTATGTACTGCTGAATAAGTACCACACGCTGATCAATTGCAGCACTGAAGCTTGGAAATTAAGACTTGCCAACATGCATTCTTAGAAAATAAGTAACAACCAACCAATACATTTTCAAGAGTAAATCAGTTTTGCTGGATGTTTTGTAATAGCCTGAAATAGTATTTTGTGTTTCTGTATGGATTTATATCACAATGTAATGGAGCCTAATGGTTTGCCAGATGGCATGTTTAATGCTGTTCATATGTGATTATACGTTGACCACAGAAGTCTAGTGGTCTGGTGATGGTGACAATAAGGGGTGGAGAATAAATGTACTGTATTGTATAGTAAGGGGGCACGGTGGCATATTGGTACTCCAGTTTCATCCCCCAGTCCAAAGACATTGTAGGCACTGTAAGCTGATTGGCATCTCTAAATTTTTCGTAGTGTGTGTGCACAATTGTGCCCTGCAATGGGATGGCCCTCCCAAGTCCAGGGTGTCCCCTGCCTCGGGCCCGAGTCCCCTGGGATAGGCTCCATGCTCCCTGTGACCCTGTGTAGGATAAGCGGTATGGAAAATGGATGGATGAATGGATTGTATAGGAATAAATTGTACCTTGCTATTATACTTATTATACTATTTATTTATACTTATCATACCTATTATAATATTATACTGTTTTCAGGCACAGTTTATAACAGTTAACAGATTTATATACATAATAACAGTTTTCACATGAAAACATGACATTACTTAAGTTCACTTTTTACTTTTTGATACTTTATACATTTAAAAGTAGTGCACGAGTGTATTTTTGAATGGATACTTCCACTTTTATGTACGATTTTAACACATTATTTACTTAAATATAATTTCTCAATGCTTCTTCCACCCCTTTTGACCATTAGGTAACAGGCTGTTGTTTAATCGTGGACCTGAGCGATGTCACATATGTAATAATCTCTAACTCTGCAGTACCTCAAGCTGCCTGCAAGGAAACAAGATAACATTGACACAGCATTGTTTGGTTATCTTTATAAAAGAAAATATTCAATTAAGATGCAAAATAAGCCACTGGCTGTATCCTGAATCTGTAATCCATTCAAGGAACCACTCTTTTTTAATGATGTACAGTGAGTGAGCAAAGCCAAGCCAAGAGCCAAGCTGAGCAAAGCCAAGAATGTGTAGATTTTTGTCACCAGTGTTCTAATGACTTGTCGTACTGTACCAATGCACCATAGTGTGCATTTATCTTCCTAAAACAACACAGTAAACAATTTGCGTTATTTTGGCTATTTTATTTTGGCTGTGTCCTTATAAGAAAATCCCTCTAACAGAAAACTATAGGCAGCATATTTTGATTATTTTATGATCAGAAAATCCCTCAACAATTAAAATATGTTAAACATATTTTACCATATATATAATATACAAATGTTTTATATATATATATATTTTTAAAAATATATTACCATATATAAAATATATGCTAGGATATCTCTATAAGTAGGCCAATTTATCAGAACACTGTCACTACTTTGAACAAGTAAACAGATGTGCAGTATATGCTATATGTCACATTTAATCTCACTCTTTATTGGTGCTTTTATTCACATATTGATTTCAATCAAAAAGCTATTAATGAGCTGAATTCAGTTTTGAATGCAAGCCTGTTCACTTGTTCAATAACTGCTGCTGCATTATGATCCCTTGTTACAGAGAAATACAAGGTTAGAAATAAAAACACTCAGACTTTACAAATAGTTGCGTTTTACTAAGCCAAATCTAGATACAGTACGTACCCTGAGGGCTGTTGTGTTGTACTTTGCATGGCCTATTGATTCACATGTTGAGAATTTCTACAGTGAGAATGTAATTGTTTTTGGCAAATAATTTTTGGCAGATAACATTCGGTGCATCTTTAAATTGGTGTATTAGTTCTAACTCATTAAATAAAAAGAGTCATCGGTTCTTGACCGAGACTATAGACCTGTTCTAGCAGCATATGCATACACCCACAGGCGTTTTCTTTGAGAATTTCAACAGAGCTCCTCAGCATCAACATCTGACTTAATACCATAACCAAGGTAATAAACGTTCATTTCCGCTCTCTCATCTCCATATTTATTTATGAGTGTCTAAAAGCTTTCTCGCAAAAGTCAGCCAAGGGCTCGTCACCATCACATCCCAATCAAACTGTCAGATCACACGCTCAAATATCTACCGACCAAACAGGAAGAAGGCAAGAGGGAAGATTCCAGCGAGGAAACTCAGTGTCACTCAATGCATCTTCATCTTCAAGGGACAGTGCTTTCCCAGAATTCAAATGGCGTGATACATGCATGACAGATTAAAGGTGATGTTGCGTCTAAAAGAGTATGAAAGTGTTCAGAAACCTTTTATCTGTAGCCAATGTTTTGACCTCCTTTTATTGCTTTGTCTAAGAATGCCATGAAAGTCTAAAAACAAACATGTGAATTAGGGAGGATGGGGCTGAGGGGTTTAACACAGTGCCACTAGTGCATCTATTACATCTGCTTCTGTTTAATGCTTCAAATATCTGTATCTGTATTAGTATTCAGATTTAAACCCAAAGGCTTAATCAGAAGACTTTTTCTTTCTTTCATTGTTCTTTTCATCCATCCATTTTCCATATCACTTATCCCAGGGGTTTTCAATCCTGGTCCTGTGGACCCTCCGCTCTGCACATTTTGTATGTCTCCTTTATTTAACACACCTGATTCAGATCATCAGCTCATTAGGAGAGATTCATGAACTGAGCCGAGTGTGTCCGATATGAGAGACATACAAAATGTGCAGTGCTGTGGGTCCCCAGGACCAGGATTGAAAACCCCTGACTTATCCTACACAGGGTCGAGGGAGAGCCTGGAGCCTATCCCAGAGAACTTGTGGCACAAGGCGGGGGCCACTTTGGACAGGGCACTATGGACAATTTGGAAATGCCAATCAGCCTACAATGCATGTCTACCCAGAGGAAACCTCCAAAGCACAGGGAGAACATGCATACTCCACGCACACAGGGTGGAGGCAGAAATCAACCCCCCAACCCCAGAGGTGCGAAGCAAATATGCTAACCACTAAGCCACCCTGCCCCCCACATTGAACTTTCTTTTTTTTTTTTTTTATTCAGTATGCACCCTACCACTATGCCCCTGGAACTACTGGCCATTCTCAGCTACATCACTCGAGCTCATACTAGATACTGTATTTTTTACTGTCTGTACCATCCCATGATATTCATTTAATTAATTTAGCTGGTTCTAGTATTTCCCAGAATATTAATAAACTAGTAGGCTAACTAAAAAAAATGTGACCCTGACCAGGTAGGTTAAGGGTTTTACTGTATGTTCTACATACTAACGATGTACTACACATTTATTTTAATGAATCCGGTCATTGTTTGTATATCACCTATAGTCAGAACCAGATGCCTTGTGAACCTTTCTGGCAGGTTTTCTTTAAAAGAGAAAGAAAAAAAAGTTAAACTCCTATTCATATTCATTTGGAGCACATTATCGATTTATTCCAAGTAAAAGATTAATATTCAGTCACATCTCCAAAGTACAGTCTCAGTTTTCAAACGCAAGTTGTTAAGGTGAGCACTTTATTGTCAGGAGAAAACTAAGTAAAACGTGTCAATTCAAGGCCATGCATGGTGCAATAAAACTGTAGCCATAAAATGTATTGGATTGTACTGTGGTTTACGGTCACACCAAAAAAATGATGGGTCCTTAATATTATTGTTAATAAAAAATTTTACCGCCCTGGGCTGTGTGCAGAGAGCTAAGTGAGTGTGCCAGTCTGATTTTCAGAAGTACACTATTGGAACGAGTGTAGCTGAGTCAACCTCCAGATGGTTGTCACAGTATTTGGATGTTTTTTCCATGCTTTAGGCCTAAGTTATTAATCAACATCTAGCTGTCATGGCCAGGTTTACAATTCAGACACAGGCTTGTGCTGGCGTGTTTTATTACTGTGGAAATTTTGTATATGTACAGCTGTGCTAGCTAGAGGTCAGTGAGTGAGTGGTTTGGGGGTGGGGGGTGGGGGGTGTCAATGACAAAAACAGACAAAAACAAACTCAGCCCTTTTGGATCTAGGTTGACTGACTACAAGCTGAAGCAGTTTATGGGTTTGTGAATGCTAACTTCTAGAAACTAGCCAAGAAATCTCAGGATGTTTTATGGAGAGAGAGCGCGAGAGAGAGAGAGAGAGACAGAGACAGAGAGAGAGAGAGAGACAGAGACAGAGAGAAAGTGAGAGACAGAGCAAGATCAAAAGCTTACTCAGTCGGCTGGATGAGGCGAACTTTTCCCAGGCGTAGGATGACGGGCCCTCGCGGGTTACGTATCTTCTTCACATCACTGTTCTTCATCAGGGAAAAGCGCCGCACCAGATTGAAACCTGCGAATCAATCGATCAATTCATTAAACATCCAGCAGGCTAATCAATCAGCTGTCTGCCAGGCGACAGACACCATGCAGTGTGTCTCTATACGAATTCAACTAGAGCAGAAAAGCCTTTAACTCGCAGAGAGATCAGTGCAGGATCACATACGACAAAATCCCTACATTAATGACTTTGTCTTTAGCAATTCTCCATGAGAGAACAGAATGAAGATTTTGAAATGCATCATGTGCAGTATGCAGCTTCAAGCGTTCTTGAAGTGTTTGGTGAATCATTAACAGCTTCCAAACTTTACACAAAGGATATACAGGAGGATACAGGAATTAACAGGAATCACTGACAAATAGGGTAACTCTACATTATGGACCACTTAATGTAGTGCTAAAAGGCAGAAAAAAAGGTTGGTGGGTTGACTCTATGTCAACTGCATAAATGATAAAATGTATATGGGTTGAACTGCAATCTGCAGAAATGTTTAGACTTACAAGCAACCAGCAAAGTGTATATGCTTACATTATACAACTGTTACAAAATTAAAGTAGTCTGGTCGTTGTGAGATGTTTTGAGATGTTGTACATGATAAACTGTATACAAATGAAAGCTGTAGACAGTTGCGAAAGATATTTACTGTTGATTAATGGACTTTTTTTTTTTTCGTAGCTCTGAGCATTATAATCCCAAAATACAGATAATGAAAAAGAAACTCCTAAATCATTAGTAAAGTTAGTTTTAGAACTCACATTTTGTAGCTATCCAAAATATTCCCAATTTGATCTGATTGGAAGAGGAAGTTTCACTCCAGTCTCTAGCCTCTACTATTTTGCTACTAATATATTACACTAATATTATCATCACAGGGAGGCCCTGCAGGCTGAAATTTATGTTGCCAGCTGCAATTAGGGAGAACTACAGTATATCTAAGCCCTGTCTTGTGTGTAAAAGGCTCAAAGCACATTTTATTAGTATTCATTAACACCAAAGCCATTGCTAATTAACCAAAAGCTACAGGTTGTGGTTCATTAACAGCAAGTCATGATGGGAACAGGGCTAGGCTATGCTCATCAAATTCAGCTAGCAGCCTGTAAAAAAGTGAAGCAGTAAATTAACAGAAAGTTATGCAAGAGACAGTGGTAGCAATAGTTATGTCGGGGACTTCATGAAATCATGCATAATAATGGAAATAAACAAAAATCAATGCTAATAAACATTGCAGTTAATGATAGATCATACACCAATATTTAGGTCGACCGATAGTAGATTTTACCGATACCGATAACTAAGTTGGGCAGTCCCTGCCAAAAACCGATTAATCAACCATTTTTAAAATTGATACTGAATGAAAGCATAACACCCAAAGCAAAATACTGAAAATGTACTGTATTTTTTAAATGAAATAAATCTATAAATCATTATTTATATATATATATATATATATATATATATATATATATATATATATATATAAATAATGATTTATATATATATATTAAAGTAAATAAAACATATACATCCAAACTGAACCAAAGTCACACTCCAAATAACAAATAAAAATTTACCATCCAAAATGAATCAAAAAGGTTACTGTTTCACCATGTTGTGCATATTCTCCTTGTGTCTGTGTCGGTTTTCTCTCGCTTCTACTATCTCCTCCCACCCCCAAAAAAACGTTATTAGGTAGACTGACTACTCTAAAATGCCCCTAGATGTTCCCAGTCTCACTATCCAACAAATATTGGCTGTCACCCAGCCCTAAATATTGCTTATCGACCACTGAGTCCTAAAGGAAATCCATAACCAGGCACACTGTACCTGTAATGTTGTGTCTGGCTGTCTGAGGAAACTTCCAGTCTTCAACCTGTACAGATGGACACTGCTCACCTATTGGAAGAAACAGACATAAAATGAGAAAGACAAACAGACAGACATGCAATTTGTGTCCTGAACTTTCTATGATAAAAGTTTTCCAGTGGAAGTTGAGTATCTAGCTAAGGACAGCTATGTCAAATGTTAGACCTGAGCAAAGGGCAAATATGTTGCAGTGATCAAAGTTTGTGCAAGGAAGACAGACAACATCTCAGATACGAAGCCAAAAATAAATTCTGTCTGTCTGAAAGAATCACTCCATAAACCGAAGACAAGGCCTCTGACAGCCCGCTTGACATTCCATCGATGGGTGGACGTCACATGATTGATCTACTCATGCTGACACACCGTTGTGGGCCAAAGTGCTGTCTGTCATACAGCTAGGAAAGGCGTCACCTCAGAAGAGATTCAGCGGTAGAACATCACGACAAATTCCAGAAATATACATCTGAAGACATTTCTAGCAGAGTGCTTTAAGTGACGGTAGTTTTACAGTACCATGTCACCTAAGGATTACAGTTAGGTCAATGCATGCTGTGATGGGCTCAAAAACCTGTTCATCTCGGTATGTGCCATCATGCTAACACAGTGTGGCTCTGAGTGCAGCTGTCAATTAGACGTTTTATAGATGAGAAGCATGTCAAAAGCTGAAGCTATAACTGAGACAGCAAGCAACTCTGCAAGATTTTATATGGGAGGTGAGAGGAGGAATAATGAGAGAGCTGGAGCTCCAACCTGGTTCTCCTTGTCAAGTCCTATAAATCTCTTTCTCAAACTCAAGACACCTGAATCCCTCTTCTGCTAACACAGCAACCTGAGGGTTTGTGAGGAAATATCTCGCTCACAAAAACTAATCTGACAGACAAAGAGATCATTTTGCACCGTTCTCACATTTTGGGCTTTTTGAAGACAACCAGGACTACTCTACAAAGCTCTCGCTCACCCTCTGCTACCAAAAAGATGAATTCCTTAATTCAGAGATTAGCACAGAGGAACCGTGGGGCCTGAAGGATGATCAGCTGCAGAGGAAACTGAGAAAATGAAGCAAAAACATTTGGCCACCGGAAGAAACATGCTGACGTGACATATTTAATTTATTCATTCATAGTCATTGTACTTGTAAGAAGAGGGTTTTTTTCTCTCTTGTTTTTTGAGAGGACTCATCAATCTGTCCCAAAGTCCTAGTGAGCAAATCAAGGGCAACCGTGGCAAAGAAGAACTCACTAACAGAGCTAAGGAGGAAGACACCAGCAGAGCAACACATCTTTCTCTGGCTGACAATGTGAATCATGCAATATTTTTGTCAGGTCGTCTATGAATTCTAGTTTTAAAGCAATATACTGCAGGTTAAAAGCAAGCAATAAGGATACAAACATACTAGGGATATAACTGAATATGAATACATTATTCAAATCGAACAGATAATGTGTTCTAAACAGACACAAACACAGATATGAATAAGAGGAGCACTATTTGTTTTCAGGGTTTTTTGGGGGGGGATTCGGGGGCACCACAGAAAAGTGGTCAGATATGAAACTAGAGGGACAAAGAAAGATCACATTTGTGAATTCAAACCCCAATGATGCTACAGCCATCCATGGCCGGGAGCCAATGAAGCAAAATTGTTCATTCTCTAGGTGGTATGGCATACTCTCTCTCCCCTGTCAATCACAGCAAAACTAGGCAATCATGGGCCTCTCTGTGAGCTCATATATGTGGAAAAGCACAGATAGCACTTTCTTCCAAGTGTGTTACGCTGCCCTGTGATGCAGCATGAAAAGCAGTTCGAAAAGATGCATTTGGCAGCCTTCACATATCTTGAAGGAAGCACATGTTAGCCTTAAATCTCCACAGTTGGTAGTTGTTGTATTATTGGCAGAAGAGCAAATTTGTGAGAGGATGGAGGAAGACTACATTCACTAACTAATAGATTGTTTAAACCTATATTTTGGGAAAAAGAACCAGCTACTATTTTCTTTAATAAAAAAAAAAAAAAAACCTACTGGTTTAGGCCACACCAATTTAAGGTTTCAATCCGCATACAGATACATGTTTGCTCCGAATACAGATACGTTTGCCTCGCACATGCAGGGTTGGGGGTTTGATTCCCGCCCAAGCCCATGCTTCGGGGGTTTTCTCTGGGTACTCCGGTTTCCTACCCCAGTACAAAGACATGCGATGTAGGCTGATTGGCATCTCTAAATTGTCCGTGGTAAGTGAATGTGTGTGCAATAGGTTGGCACCCCATCTGGGGTGTCCCCAGCCTTGTGCCCCGAGTTCCCTGGGATAGGCTCCAAGCTCCCTGCAACCCTGTGTAGGATAAGAGGTACAGAAAATGGAAGGATGGAGCACTAAACAGATACAGATATATGTAGCGTCACTGAGTTACACAACTACAACTGTTAGGACTGACACCACTATGCCATTTGTCATGAAAAATCTGCATGTGATTACATTATAGCTCTAACCTTATTAGGAACTATAAGAGTCTTAAAATGAAAAATCTTAAAATGAAAGATTGACAAGTAATTTACTCTTGCCTAAATGGTCACTTTTGTGCAAAATTAACTTTCATGCCATTATTTCACTGGAAAAAGATGTTAATGAAACAGTGTCCCTGATACATAGAACAATATGCACCATTATGAACACTTATTCTGAGATATCATTAATTGAAAACTGTTGATTATGTTTGTGCAGATAGTGATCTGTTTGCTAAGTAGGCTTATACTCAGCATGATTTTAGGAGACCCAAAAGTCAACACGTATCCTTTTATCCCTGATGTTACAGAAAATTTCACAGAAAGCATCACTCCACTTTTCTCTGGATGGCAGATCTCACCAATGACTCTCAGCCTGAACAGGTGTAAAGACGGTCTCATGCAGGGTGATGGGTTCTATCTCTAAGCTTTAAAGAAATGGATGAACTCACACCTACTATCTTCCATCACAAAAAGAGCTATATTTCCTGTTTCAGACAAACCAGCATTGAAGAAAAGGTGATTTTTTTATCTGGATTTGGGATCAAATGCAACAAAGATATGGTGTGACATACTGGATACACTATGTAATTGTAATTAATTAATCAACAATGTATGTATATCAATGTCATTTAAATATAGTTGCAATATATCTAGTAATACATACTGTATGTGACAGTATTACATAAAATATACACTATAAAGCCAAAACTATGTGATCCCTGACCATGACACCCATATATTATTGCCCAGAGTGTCTTTGTATGCTGTAGCATTATGAAGTCCCTTCACTAGAACTAAAAGGCCCAAACATGTTCCAGCATGAATAATGCCCCTGTGTGCAAAGTGAGCTCCATAAAGACATGGTTTGTCAAGGTTGGTTTAGAAGAACTCGAGTGTCCTGCACAGAGCCCTGACCTCAACCCCACTGAACACATTTGGAATGAACTGGAACGCAGACACGAATCTAGTGGAAAGCCTTCTCAGAAGTGTGGAAGCTGTTAAAGCTGCAAAGGAAAGGCCAACTTCATATTAATACCATGCCTTGGGAATGGGATGTTCAGCAAGTGCATATGGGTCCACAAACAGTTGGTCATATAGTGTATGTGTTACAGAACATGTCAGATTCCCATTTATCTATCGGGGGTGGATGAATTAGAAATTCATTAGCTAGTAAAAGCTCCATTAATACAATGCCTGCAAACTAACTAGGTTAAAACATAAACACAATATAATAATGTATGATAAGCTAGTTAGCTAGCTATGATAGCTATTATGTTTGTGCCATCGACAACAAATCAGCTGGCTAATGTTTTAGCTGTGAAACAGTTGGTGTTCTGTCCATCTGAAATATTTAGGTCTGGCTTCTTTATTTTCTCTCAATATGTTTAACCACAGAGTGACTGTTATCTACTATATAACAGAAGAGTTATATTACAGTATTGCACATACAGTACCTGTGTGTTCCTGATTCTGAAAAGATTATTCATACATGCTAATAAATACAACTAAGTGGGAGGGGGGTTTACATTTAAACATACAAATCAAATGAAAACTTTTTCGTTGTCCACCAACAGCTATGAATAAAAATATCAGGCACACAGCCAACTGATATACATTTTTCTTGTTGGTATACAGTTTGGTGCTAATTTTTAATGCTACTTTGAGTAAATTGTCCCCTAGCCTTTCATGATTGCTCACTTTCTGATCACAGTACTGCTGTGGGCTGAATATATCAAAGTATAGGCTATTCTTAAGTCGGCTGTGATAAAACCTGTGTATCAGCACCATTCTTATGCTTGGCACAATGGCTACTACCATGTCAGAGCGACTGCTGTGCTGAAAATGATCCACCACCGAAATAATATCTGCTCAGGAATGGACCTATTGTGTAAACGACCACCAAGTCACTTTGCTACTCCTTCATCTATTGATCGGTTACAGCTGAAGGGTGGATGATATGTTGCAGTGGTCTCAAGAGGTCAGTGGACAGTCTCATAAATTTTTGTCTCTCTCTAAAGTTAAGGACTTCTGTTCAGTCATGCTGCCTTTTAAGGTGAATGCAGCCATATAGTGTTCCGTTGTTAACTTAAAAAGACCAGACTAAAATGCTATTTTTAAAAATAACTAACTGATAATACATGTCTTATACACTCACCATCCTCTTTAATAGAAACTCCTGTACAGGTTCAGTGAGTCTGTGCCAACTGTAGCCTCAGATTCCTGTTCTTAGCTGACAGGAGTGGAATCTGGCTATTTGAATTACCATATCTTTCCTGTCAACTTGAACCAATCTTGTCATTCTTCTCTGACCCCTCTCATCAACAAGGTGTTTCCATCCACAGAACTGATGCTCCCTGGATGTTGTTGTTGTTGTTTTTCGCACCATTCTGTGTAAACTCTAGAGACTGTTGTGAATTAAAATCCCAGGAGAGCTGCAGTTCTGAAATATTCAAACCAACACATCTGACCCCAACATCCATGCCACGCTGAAAGTCACTGAGACCACTTGCTGACCCTTGTTCACTGCAGAAAGTGCCTACAATGGGCATGTGAGCATCAGAATTGGACCATGGAGCAATGGAAGAATGTGGCCTGGTCTGATGAATCACGTTTTCTGCACTATAGGAAGAAGGCAAGCCAGCAGAGACAGTGTGATGATCTGGGAATTGTTCTACTGCAAAACCATGGGTCCTGGCATTCATGTGGATGTTACTTTGTCACCTACCTAAACAGTGTTGCCAACCAAGTACACTCCTTCATGGCAACGGTATTCCCTAATGGCAGTGGCCTCTTTCAGCAGGATGATGCGCCCTGCCACACTGCAAAAATTGTTCAGAAATAGTTTGAGGAACAAGGTGTTGACTTGGCCTCCAAATTCCCCAGATCTCAATCCGATTGAGCATCTGTGGGATGTGCTGGATAAACAAGTCTGATCCATGGAGGCTCCACCTCGCAACTTAAAGGATTTAAAGGATCTGCTGCTAACATCTTGGTGCCAGATGCCCAGCACACCTTCAGAGGCCTTGTGGAGTCTATGCCTTGACGGGTCAGAGCTGCTTTGGTAGCACAAGAGGGAGCCCATATTTAAAAAAAAAAAAAAAAAAAAAAAAAACATTTCACATTGATTTAAATTATCTTAGCAGATAAAAACATCTAAAGCAAATGATGTATCTAATATGTCTCATTTTGACATTATTATTGTTAAACAAATAAGATTATTAAGACTATTTCTGCATATTTTCAAGCTTGAGATTGTCAGTGCATTGGCAGATAAATTTGCTTATATTGCTAGAAAGAACTAAAACTAAAGACATTTTTTTTCGCTTGATATTAGTTAAAATGTCTAGAAATATATTACTTGTATAACAATCTCAGAAGAATAAATATATCTCCTATTACCATACAATATGATACAACTGTACATTACAGTACATTTATATTTGAATGGATATATTTTTTATAACATATAACAATGTATAAAGGAGATTACAACTTCCTTTGATTTTTATTGGACATAGTATTCAAAAATATAGTCTTAATTAAGTTCTGTCTGAATTTTGCTTAAGCCTGGTCGATACCCTGCACCTACTGGGATGAGAATTGAGTATCTCTGCTTTTTATTTCCCTGAGCACATGCTGTTTACTTCCAGAATTGTCTGGAAAGACTCATTATAGAGGAGGCCGATGGGTGCTCAGCACAGCAGGAGGAGTGAAAAAGGAGCCTCAGAAGTGTCTGATCAGCTTTATCGGTACAACATAAAGCTTTACAGTTTGATAGGGCTGCAGAAATGGTGGAAGCTGTGTTTGCTGGTGTTATTGGAATCTGAGCCGTTCTCCCAAATGTGAATTCTAGCTTGTGCTGTAACAGCAGGATGCATTTACCAAGACAAATTGTGAGTTAAAAGAGAAAGTTTTAGTATACAAACAAAAGGAAGAGGTCAGACATGTTCACATTACATTTAATGAGATTTTCTGTATCTGAAGGATGCACAGAACAGCAAAAAGACTATGAACCACAGTCAAGTACCTCGGCAGCTATCAGTACTGAAATTATTTGAGTGTAATATAACAGGTCAGAAAATACCTACCTTCTCCATTCTACCCCTTTAGAAATTTCTAATATTAACCTCTAGACCTCATAAAACTTGGTAGGCTAAAGTTATTAATGCCTGATACACAAGCATGTAGAGGTGCAGGTGAACACCTTGAGGCACGTCTCCTGTTTCTCAGTCAAGAAAAGATGTGTTCAGTTTGAGATAAGCTTGATAAAATTTAAAGCAACAGCCCAATCTGGGTTTAGTGACTGCAATTTACGAAGGTAAGTGTGGAGATCAGGGGCCTCATTTATCAACCATATGTGCAAGTAGTTTTGTGTGTAAACCATGTGTGCACACGTTTCTATGCACTGAATGGGAGTTTTGCTTATGCGTGAGAATGTGCTTATATTTTCATACACTCGTGACCATGCACATTCAAGAACCCCTAGTGGTCGAAAAGTGTAATAGCAGATAAACCGACTATGCGACGCTTCTCTATCATGTACTGTCTATCATTTCAGCATAGTTGAGAAAGTAATTACTGATTTCGGTGCTCACAAGATGCAGACAGATGGATTGTAAAGTAAATTATAAAGGCACATAAAGACTGATTGGGATTATGCCTTGTTTGAAGCTTTGGCTCATGCAGCTTTGTGGAGGAGCACCACTGGAAACTCCATGCTGAGAGTGACGAGTGGATCATCAGTCGATTTTGTCTGCCCAGTGTAGTTTTGTTTGATCTCTATTCTAGGGCTTTTAGCTACAGGTATATTTCAAAGAGAACTTGGAGAAGGTGCTAGCATTTCCCAACCAACTACAAGTTGAATAATGACACGTCTTACCAACATTCATATCACTCATACTGCAGTACATTACATTTCCAAAACCAGCAGTGGAAAAGACAGCAGAAGTGACGGATTTTTCTTGATGTTTCTAAATGTAATTGGGGGAACAGTATACATCAATCCATCCATCCATGCATTTTCTGTACCGCTTATCCTACACAGGGTCGCAGGGAGTCTGGAGCCTATCCCAGGGAATTCGGGGCACAAAGCGGGGGACACACTGGACGGGGTGCCAACCTATTGCAGGGCACAATCGCACACACATTCACACACCACAAACAATTTAGAGATGCCAATCAGCCTACAACGCATGTCTTTGGACTGGGGGAGGAAACCCCCGAAGCACGGGGAGAACAAGCAAACTCCACACTCACAGGGCGGAGGCGTGAGCCACTATGCTCTCTCTCTCTCTCTCTCTCTCTCTCTCTCTCTCTCTCTCTCTATATATATATATATATATATATATATATATATATATATATATATATATATATATATATATATATATATATATATATATATATATATATATATATATATATATATAGTACACGTATAATTTAAATAGTATCATTTATTTATTTATTTGACAAATGATTGTAAAAGTGCCAAACAAATAATTTTTGTTTTGCTCTACTGGATGCATGCAACAGTATCTTTACTTCACTGTCTGTATATAGTCCATATTTTATATAAAATGAATAATAATATTTTGCATTTTGATTTAAGCCACAAATGCAATTACCATGGAGCCAATTCCAAATATCATCAAATCCTCCATGTCATTGCCTCCTAACTTCATGGTGTTTATTTTTTTTTCACACATGACACATAAAAGGCTTAATCTCAGCCGCATACTGAACCCAAAAGAGAACTCATTCCTTTCAAAAAAAAAAAGGAGAGTGCGGAGAGTGCAGAGAGTTGATCATGCGAAGTAATGTGACACTGGAACGATCTGTACTAAGAAGTGCTAAGAAAAAGGTTAGCTTCCAAAATCCCTCCCTCTTAGTAGCCTCTTTCTCTTTCCTAGACAGCTTGCATTAGACAGCTTTTTAGAAATTTATCTCAGGAAAAAAAGTTATAAGAGAAGTTGAGAGGTGATGATCACTGTGACACTGTAAGTTCGCTTATTTTAGTCTGTGCAATCTTTAGCACCAAGAGTGGCTCTCCTGAGGCAACACAGACAGGTTTAGCCCAGAGTGTACACGCTAACAGAATGATTTCCCACAGGAAAAAATCCCCAGTGCTAAGAAGTCTCATTCCAAAAATAATAATAATAATAATAATAATAATAATAATAATAATAATAAATACAATAAAAAAAACACAACAGTACATCAGGAAAGAGCTAAATGTAACCAGAAGGAACAAATTTAAATCTAAAATTTACTCAAAATATATCATAACAAAAATATATCTAGCAATTAGCATGTACGGAATAAAACACAAAATTAGGCATATGCAATATAACAGTATTATCGTCTCTACAACATACAGTATTACATTGCCACAATATCCAGTGATGTTTATCAATGATTATGTTATATTATTTGACCTGCCAACCAGTACACATTTTGTATAGGGGCTTCGCAAAAACATCGGAGTACACTGGTACATGTTACCATTCAAATAAACACCATATGAAAAAATGAGATATGAGACAATCGACAATGACAGTTATGTCAATGTTTACATGTGGAAAGTATTCAGAGATGGGTTACACAGCTGCCTAAGTCAATTTTCTGATTTCTCCATTCAGATAAAATTACCTGAGTTCATGCCTCTGAGGTAGCCAGATTTTTCTTCAGTAGACTGAGGCAAACTACACCATCTATTTTCTAACAACAGCATATCACAAATTGTTTTATTCCCATTATACCACACCAAATTTGTCAACTATTACAATTTTTAATCTAATAATAAACAAACAACACATCACACATCATAGTTATGTTTAATGTTGTGGTACCTGGTTGTAGTTATATCAATCCATCCATTTTCTGTACTGCTTATCCTACACAGGGTCACGGGGAGCCTGAAGCCTATCCCTGGGGGCTCGGGGCTCGGGGCTCGGGACACCCTGGACGGGGTGCCAACCCATCGCAGGGCACAATCGTGCACACACTCACACACCCATTCACACACTACAGACAATTTGGAAATGCCAATCAGCCTACAACGCATGTCTTTGGACTGGTTGAGGAAACCGGAGCACCCAGAGGAAACCCCCAAAACATGCGGAGGACATGCAAACTCCATGCACACAGGGCGGAGGAAGAAATCCAACCCAACCCTGGAGGTGCAAGTCACCGTGCCCCCGTTCCTGAGATCACTTATGTTATAGCAGTTATAAACAGCCATTCCCTCACCAGTTTCTGTTTTTACACTGTCTTGAAGTTAACAAGACAAAACAACTCGACCATGTGGGAACTTACCATTACCGACCAAGGATCCTTCCATAACTGTTAAATAAACTTCTCCTTACAGAAAACTTCACCATATTAATGTATCATACGTCTTTCTAACAAAACCTAAATCTGTTTATTCTTAGGCATGACCAATCAGATTCGATTAATTTAATGAAGGTATTACATATGTTGTAGCTTCTTACCTTCAGCAGTCTCCAGTCGAACTCCATGACCTGTCCAGATGGTCAGCAGTACAACAGAGCACAAGATGATCCTCATGGCTCCCTCTTTCAACTCCTACGAGAAAGAGAATACATAAACATTGCAAAGCTGAAGAGATTATAAACATTAAGACCTGAATCTGTCACAAACATTAACACTGCAAACTCTTTGCTTATTATACAGTTATTAATCTTAACTAAGAGGAAAGATCTCTAAGTCTAAGGGGTTAATTGTAGCAGTCAAGCAAGAAAAAGTGGAAGATAAAAGTTTATTACATGCTGAAAATACATCCAAGTTTAAGGACATAAATGCTAATGCTAATGTTCTCTACTTGTTTCTATTAAGAAGCTTTGAGGGTGGATTAATGAAGGTGGCTTTAAGGTTAGACAGGCCCTTGGAAATGTGTAAACTGGCCTAATTGCCCATAACAGGTTCCTATAAAGCTTTGTAACCCATGTGCTTTGAGGATTGTCATTACAATGCCCATCTGTGCCTCTCTCAGTGTGACTGTCTCAGTATGAACTGACACACACACCTGGTATAAATTTTAATGAAATGGTTGTTTAAAATCTCACATGGCAGTCCTAATCTAATGAATCTAATATTAAACAGTATGGTGCAAAAAGATAGACATGTTTTCTACTGCTTCTGTCTCCACAGCTATATAATATCGATGCATGTTACATATGAATGTATACAACTACACATACATTCAGTTTACACCACATCCTTCTGTATAAACAGGCAAAGGTATGCGGTAAGGATTTGTACACATTTTACATATATGCCTCAAGGAATGACATTACACTCTTGATAAAATGCACATGTTCATACTCAACACACTTGTCAATGGAAAACTCCAATTAACTAAAAAATCTATAGCTCCTGTCAAGGTCTGGACTTACATTCCCTAGTGCATTTCTTAGACTCAAAGTGACCCAGAATAACATGTCTCATGTCTCAAAACACACCTGTCAGAATGACGGATGGCCATGGAACAAGACTTCATTGCTGTCCTGTATATTACAGCCTGGATGTCACAGATAGGTAATCTGCATCCCCCTGACTGAAACTATAAATCCTTCACATACTACTACTTTTTTCTGTAATGGCTAAAAAAACAAAACAATTTTGTCTTGAACATTTTGGACTTGGCACAAAGTACATATGGCGGAAACCCAACACTGCTCCTCTCCCTGAGAATACCATCCAGATCATGAAGTATGGTGGTGGTAGCATCATGTTTAGTGTTACCCTTGGGCTCTTGTTTGCTTCTCTGACTATGCCCTTCTTATCTGGTCATTGACTTTTGACAGAGTTGTGGTTGTGCCATATTTATTCCACGTGTTAATAATAGATTTAATAAGGCGGACATGTCTCATGTCTGATCTATCCTGTAAATGACAGATTGTATGCCTCAGATAGGTAAACCTAATCTGCATCCCCTGACTGAACCTATAAAACCTAGGGTGAATGGCATACTACAACTGACAATGTAATGGTAATCAATGGCACAAAGTGCTACATGTTAGGGTTCTCATCACCCTGAGAACACCATCCCTGCAATGAACCATGGTGGTGGTGGCATCATATTGAGTGGAACCTTTAGCCTCTTCTCTGACTAATACCCTTCTTATCTGGTCACTGACCTTTGGCAGAGTCACGATTGTGCCATATTCGTCTAATGTGCCATATTATGTTTTAATAATGAATTTAATGGTACTGGCACATCTCAAGTTCAAGTTCAAGTGGCTGTCAAGTGTGATGTCTCAACACACACCTGCCAGAATGAAAAATGAAAGGAAACAAGACTTTATTACTATTTTGTATATTACAGCCTGAATGCCATAGATAAGCTTCAACCTGCTTCCCCTGACTGAACCTATAAAACCTAGGGGAAATTCTATACTACTTAATGTAATGGCAGAAAAACCAAGTGTGCCAGTCCCAGAGAATTATTTTGCTGTTCCTAACTCAAGGTGCTGAACGCCTCGCTTTCTGATGTCCTGTCCAGAAAGAGAATTTCTCCACAACATTGTCAACATTAGTCTTTGTAAACAAGACAACATCCATTAGGAGCGAGAAGCAGCTATATCGCAGATTCTCAGTGTGTCAGAGCCATCTCTTCATTTTAGTTTGATTCCATGGGGGTACAATAGAAGCTCGCAGCTGCTTTGTTCTCCTCCAATTTGTTTTCAATGTAAGAACTAAAAAAGGAGGATCCATCTGGTCTGCACAGATAAGTGTCTCTCACACTCTTGGCTTTCTGCCTGGCATGGTCAAAATTCAGAATCATGATGGCACTGCACAAGCAGTCACAGACTCCAAAACAGATATCTACCGTGATCCACATGCACCATTTGCCATCAACCCCGTAGTTAAAATCGATCACTTCCGCATGGAGAGTACTTCAAAAAGCCAAGGATTCAGCAACTTCAAAAACGAAAGACAAAGCCCAACAATCAATAAACAAGTAGTAAAATGTAATGAGCTGCCAAGCTCAGCATGTGGGGATTTTGTTTCTCAGCGATGGAGGGCTGTCACACACCATGCTGTTTTTATGTCACTGCCTAAGCATTACTTGTTGTGCTCTTGACTCACTGCCAAGTGATGAATGCTACCCGAAAAGTACTTTTTACAGATGCACCCCACCTCTCTGTAATTTTGATACGCTTCGGTGCAAAATAAATTGGATGTCTACCTCGTCGCTCCTGAGAAAACAAGTGGAATAATAAATCCAAAACACTGAAGAAGTAGAAAAAAAGTATACTACTTTCAAATGTCCTAATATGGACGATAAGGGGGGGGGGGGGGGGGGGAATGCATTGCACAAACTGACCCAGATAAGGCCCAGTCCCAAATGCAGGATCTATTTCACATGTGACTCACTATCCAAACAGATTTAGTGTAGCTAGCGAAGCGTGGGGGCTGGAGAAGTGCTCATGAATGCAAAGAGAGAGAGGGAGCAAAAGTGTATATACATGCATAGCTCGCTGGACCTTAACTATATATATGAAAATAATCAACAAGGTGGTGTGAAAGAGTTAAATCAACACTCTATGTGTTAATTCAACACTGGGGATTTTGCTGTATACAGCCAAACATGAAGGAGGATTACTGTTACCACACCACAAGTGTTTTATTCCACTTATTTTACACAACAGCAATTTGTTTTATCCGATATCATTTATGTTTAATGTTGTGCAACATCAAAAAAATTCAGCTTGTCATATATAAGAAACTGGAAATCGAAACATACTCTCCCATGGCGGAAAACTTACTAACTCTTACAAAGCACTGACACTGGAGACTCCTTCCGTAAATGTTTAAATAAAATTTGCTTTCTGTTTTATTTGTGAAATAACAACACATTGTTTAACCCATTTATTATCAGCTTTAGCAAAATCATAAATCGTAGTTCTTCTATCGCATTGCTCTGTTTATTTAAGATTGTAGAAAACATTCCTAACCAGTTTGATTCAGCTGCAGAAACAGAGGAAGGCTTGCTTGTGGTGTAATTGGTATCTAAGCCGTACTCCCAAACGTGCATGCTAGGCTGTGCACTAAAAGCAAGATTAATTCAACAGTGCGAAAGTGGGAGTTAGAATAGAAAAGGCTTAAAATTCAGACATAAATAAGACATTATTCATGCTCATGTTGTCTTTAATGAGGTCTCTCATGAATGTAGGGATGCATGGAACATAGAAATAAAGGCTTCAAACCACATACTAAACTCATTCTCTGATGAGAGGGTACAGTGAAATTGTTTTAGTTAAAACTAAACAGAAAGAAACAAGAAAGAAAACGACAGGAAGAAAGAGTACCAACGAATCTAGACACTAAATTATGTCACAGTATACTGTTTCTGGGATACAATGAGTATTGTGATATAATTTTCTATCACTATTTACTGATCAGTCCGTACAGGATTTTGCTGAGGTTTTTTTTTTTTATTGTTGCTGCCAAAAATGCTTGATTTTGTTGCTGTTTTTTTCAAAGTTTTCAAAGGTTTTTTGTGGAAAACTATTTGAATTGGAAAAATCGCAATTGCACAAAATTGTTTTGCACGGTCTTTCACAGTGATCTTTGTTGGTAAATGTGACCTTTTAGCTGCACTCATGTTTGATGCATGTGAATTGAAAAGAGCTTTGACTGAATGTGCATTGTGATGACATCACGACACGTCTTGGCCCAAACCTGCAGAAAATCTGGGGCGGCTGTGGCCCAGGAGGTAGAGCGGATTGTCCACATGCTGGCTGAAGTGTCCTTGGGCAAGACACTGAACCCCACGTTGCTCCCAGTGGCAGTCTAGCGCCTTGCATAGGTGTGTGAGTGTGTGTGTGAATGGGTGAATGAGAAACAGTGTAAAGTGCTTTGTAGAACCGCTAAGGTTAAAAGGCGTTAAAAGGGCAGACCATTTACCATTTAGAAAATCTGCAGTAATTTTGAAAAATTGCAAGCTACTCTGAATATTGTGTAGATTGCTTGATTTTGCATTAATTTCTTCAATCGCAACATCACAAAATCCTGGAGGGACTGACCGATTGGAAGTTTTGCACTAAATTTTGCCCTAAATCTTTAAAATTGTAAAATGTACAACTGTACAAACATACGTCATAGAATTGTTTTTACATATTGCAATATGATATTTTTGTCATATTGCCCAATGATTGTAATTAGCTCATAAAACAAATATCAATAGTGAATTTGATCTCTACTGAAATTAATTTCAGACTTTTGTTTTAAGTTCACCATTAAAAATGAACATGGAACGGGGTGGAAATGAAAAACACTGTTGAGTGAATGACATGTGCTCAAAACTGCCAGGATGGTAGCCTTTGAAAAAGTAGCTAGTTTTGTGAGTTATTAAGACTTTTTTTTTAATTCACTTAATTAATTAAATTGGTACTACACACACACACACACACACACACACACACACCATACACATACAGTGGGGGAAAAAAGTATTTGATCCCCTGATGATTTTGTACGTTTGCCCACTGACAAAGAAATGATCAGTCTATAATTTTAATGGTAGGTGTATTTTAACAGTGAGAGACAGAATAACAACCAAAAATCCAGAAAAACGCATTTCAAAAAAGTTATAAATTGATTTGCATTTTAATGAGAGAAATAAGTATTTGACCCCTTCGACTTAGTACTTGGTGGCAAAACCCTTGTTGGCAATCACAGAGGTCAGACGTTTCTTGTAGTTGGCCACCAGGTTTGCACACATCTCAGGAGGGATTTTGTCCCACTCCTCTTTGCAGATCCTCTCCAAGTCATTAAGGTCTCGAGGCTGACGTTTGGCAACTCGAACCTTCAGCTCCCTCCACAGATTTTCTATGGGATTAAGGTCTGGAGACTGGCTAGGCCACTCCAGGACCTTAATGTGCTTCTTCTTGAGCCACTTCTTTGTTGCCTTGGCTGTGTGTTTTGGGTCATTGCCATGCTGGAATACCCATCCACGACCCATTCTCAATGCCCTGGCTGAGGGAAGGAGGTTCTCACCCAAGATTTGATGGTACATGGCCCGTCCATCGTCCCTTTGATGCGGTGCAGTTGTCCTGTCCCTTTAGCAGAAAAACACCCCCAAAACATCATGTTCCCACCTCCATGTTTGACGGTGGGGATGGTGTTCTTGGGGTCACAGGCAGCATTCCTCCTCCTCCAAACATGGCGAGTTGAGTTCATGCCAAAGAGCTCGATTTTGGTCTCATCTGACCACAACACTTTCACCCAGTTCTCCTCTGAATCATTCAGGCAAACTTCAGACGGGCCTGTACATGTGCTTTCTTGAGCAGGGGGACCTTGTGGGCGCTGCAGGATTTCAGTCCTTCACGGCGTACTGTGTTACCAGTGGTTTTCTTGGTGACTATGGTCCCAGCTGCCTTGAGATCATTAACAAGATCCTCCCGTGTAGTTCTGGGCTGATTCTTCATCGTTCTCATGATCATTGAAACTCCACGAGGTGAGATCTTGCATGGAGCCCCAGACCGAGGGAGACTGACCGTTATTTTGTGTTTCTTCCCTTTGCGAATAATCGCACCAACTGTTGTCACCTTCTCATCAAGCTGCTTGGCGATGGTCTTGTTGCCCATTCCAGCCTTGTGTAATTCTACAATCTTGTACAGTCCCTGACATCTTTGGACAGCTCTTTGGTCTTGGCCATGGTAGAGAGTTTGGAATCTGATTGATTGATTGCTTCTGTGGACAGGTGTCTTTTATACAGGTAACAAGCTGAGATTAGGAGCACTCCCTTCAAGAGAGTGGTCCTAATCTCAGCTCGTTACCTGTGTAAAAGACACCTGGGAGCCAGAAATCTTGCTGATTGATAGGGGATCAAATACTTATTTCACTCATTAAAATGCAAATCAATTTATAACTTTTTTGAAATGCATTTTTCTGGATTTTTTTTGTTGTTATTCTGTCTCTCACTGTTAAAATACACCTACCATTAAAATTATAGACTGATCATTTCTTTGTCAGTGGGCAAACATACAAAATCAGCCAGGGATCAAATACTTTTCTCCCTCACTATACAAACAAAAAAAACCCTTTATTTTCTGCAGTGATTATTGCTGCATTTATGTTCAAATCTAAATTTATCCAAGCACATCTGCCTTCACACTTGCGCATAACACACAGCTAATTAATCTCCAGCTGTGTAAGTCATGGTGAAAATTGCATATGATGAAAAAAATAAAGGACTTTTAGTAAGTCCACAACAAGGAAGAAGAATTTTTTAATTGCTGTTACTGATGAACTCTGCATCACCCAGATGAGACCCTACTGCATTTCCATGCTTGGACAAACATGTGATTTGAAATGATTTGCTCTTTCTATGTCACAGTGTTAACAATGAAATGCATGTGCGTCAGAAGAAATTCCGCTAACCCACCTGTTCTGCTTACTAGCAATTAAATAGTAAAATTGTAAATAAAATATACTTAAAAGAATACACACAATAAAGACTAGTATGTTATCCACAATATAAATAACAATTGTGGAAACAAACATACAAAATTCCTTCATGTGTTTGAGAATTCTCCCGATAGCAGATTTGTGCACAGGTGAGAGTATATATAAGATATAAGGTGATAAAGTAGAAAAAAGAAATCATATTTCTGCCTCACATTTACAGTACAAATATCAGTCATTTTAATCACTTTTATACAACCTTGTTACTCTGAGTCTTGAAGATATTTGCTGTATTATACATTTACATTTACATTTGCACATAGCATTCAAAAGTTTTTTTTTACTCAGCTTTATACTTTATTTACTAGAAATGTATACAAACCAGATCGTACTTACATAAACCATATGCCAAAATGTATTTTTGGACATTTTATTTAGCATTTCAACTTTTTTTGTCCCTGTGAATTTGTTGTTACTATAGAATTAAAAACAAATTAGAATGAGTGCATTAATATACACATCTGCTTTGACTTTTGACTGATTTGACTTCCATATTTAAAAACAAATTACTCTTCTGACCAGTCAGAACTAAGAATTCAACTGTGCAGTGGTATAAACGTAATTATCTGTGCTAGTATCATATAGGAATCACTGGAAATGCTTCATATTAATGTTCCATTAACAAGTCATATAATAAAAACCTGGTCTAAATGAGATCCCCATCCATGAGTAAAACTAAGTCCACAGTCACCACTATAAACTAATTCCTTAATGAATATATTTGTGGTGATTAATTAGCAAAACCTATTAGTGAGGCTGAATGGAGGGTTCCAATATTTATGTCCAGTGACCTGAATGTAGTGGATTATCAACATTTAGGAACATGCTGTAATTTACAATTTATTTTATGCTAAATGTTGACATTTTGGCTATAATGCAGTAAACAATTTTAATCGAGGTGTATTTCAACACTCTGGGGCCTTAGTGTTATATGGTTCCATATGGGTTAACAATGTTTTTTTTTGTCATTATGGTTACAAAGTTCAGAGTAGAATAGAGCAGAAGAATCAACAGAATAGATAGACCTGATTAGATCCTGATAGACCTGGAGGGAAGAACCAGATAGACCTGGAGAGAAGAACTTAATAAACCTGGGTAGAACTCAATAGGCCTGGAGAAAAGAACCTGATAGACCTGGAGAGAAGAATTTAATAAACCTGGGTAAAACTCAACAGGCCTGGAGAAAAGAACCTGATAGACCTGATTACAACCTGACAGACCTGGAGAGAAGGGCCTCATAGATGTTATAACATAATATACCTGGAGAGAAGAACCTGATAGACCTGAAAAGGTGAACCTCATAGACCTGTGGTTACAACCTTATAGACCTGAAGGCAAGGGCCTCATAGACGTTGTTATAACTTGATATACCTGGAGTGAAGAACCTGATAGAACTGGTTAGAACCTGATAGACCTGAAGAGAAGAATCTTATAGACCTGTGGTTACAATCTGATAGACCTGTAGGGGTGAAACTGATAGACTTCAATGGAACCTGGAGAGAAGAAACTGGTAAACCTGGTTAGAACCTAATAAACCTGGAGAGGTGAAACTGGTAAACATGCTTAGAACCTAATAAACCTGATGAGGTGAAACTGGTAAACCTGGTTAGAACCTAATAAACCTGGAGAGAAGAAACTGGTAAACATGCTTAGAACCTAATAAACCTGGAGAGAAGAAACTGGTAAACCTCCTTAGAACCTAATAACCCTGGAGGAAAGAAACTCATAGACCTGGTTAGTACCTGACAAAGTTGGAGACAAGAACCTAATAGATACTCTATGAGTTTCATTGCTAGATAGTAATTCTGAGCTGTGTATTAAAACCAACATACTAGGTCTCACCTAAAAACCCATCCAACCACCTTCACCACACCTGGCATCCACCAAATTGTAACTCCACTGCCCCTACCCCCTGCAACTCCACCCCGGTTTAATTTAAACCTGTAGAAATAAACAGTGATTGGCACTTAACTGAGTAACGCAGCTTTGCCACAACTATATACAGCTATGCAGTCTTTAAAGGCAACTGTGTTTTGAAAGGATACCCAGCTAAAGTTTAGAGACAGTTTTAAAATCCACAGAGCCGTTGCCTCTGTTCTGCCCCATTCATTTCCATCAAGTTTACAATGGATCACAATGCTTTAATTGTGCCAGCCTGAAACAGATGCCAACTTTCCATCTGCAGCAGAAGCTGGAACTAAACAGCTCTTCCTTAAGGCACATAACAACTGTCTCTGCACCTTATTTACTAAAGTGTGGGGAATTCCACAGGGGGAGTGGATGTTATTCCCATTACATCATTCACTTGCAAGGAAGGAAAGGCATATATCAGGAAACATTCCCAAGAACACATTTACCTTGAGCTATATAGTGTGCTGGAAGAAAATGGTTTAGCCAGAAGGCGAAGGGCATGAGGAAAGTCTAGGTTATCTTTCAAAGAACCAGCCACAAACATATCACTCGTTTTATCTTGTTTTATTTCTAAAAA
The DNA here is from genome assembly GCA_023630585.1 of Cranoglanis bouderius. Classification (NCBI taxonomy): domain Eukaryota; kingdom Metazoa; phylum Chordata; class Actinopteri; order Siluriformes; family Cranoglanididae; genus Cranoglanis; species Cranoglanis bouderius. Next base: position 5,843,007 of record CM042546.1, on the reverse strand, counting down.
AAAAAAAAAAAAAAAAAAAAAAATCCCAACCACCTCATCGATCAGGTACTGGGAATAAACTAAAGAGTCTGCAGTTACAAAGAGCTATCTTTCCAATCCTACAGCAGTGTAGCCAGGAAGTATCTAATACTGCTTTTACACCAAACAGCGGCACAGCGTGGCTCTGTAACAAATCCAGAGTCAAGACTATACATATAGTTTGAGAGATTTAAGATATAAGATTTTACTGGAGGCTATCTGGTAGTGACTAGTGGTATGTACAATTAGTAAAACATTTTAATCATAGCCAGGCGTACCTCATTTAGCTTAAAATTCTAAAGTCTTCTTCACAGGGTAAGAGGGCAAATGTTTTACAGAAATATGGACGCAGAATTATATCCCAAATGAGCAAGCCAGAGGTGACAGTGGAAGGAAAATCCTTTTGGGGGAAGAACATGGGCAACAGAAGAACGTGAGGAAGAAACCTTGACAGGAACCAGACAAAAGGGAAGCCATCCTCTTCTGGGTGACACTAGTGCGATTATAAATCATTACTGTAGAGCAGTGGTCAACCCTCTTCCTTGAGATCTTCCTTCCTGCAGGTTTCATCTCCAACCAAAATCTAAAACACCTGTTTTAGTTGGTCAAGAACTACTTAAGGCAATGGTTAGATGGTCAGGTGGGCACGATTATGGTCAGAGCTAAAGTCTTCAGGAAGGTAGATCTACAGGAACAGCGTTGGTGACCACTGTTGTATACTGTAAAGTCAAACAGTACTAAGTTTGTTGAGAGGATATTCAGTATGAGCATACTGGGATGATCACAGGACAGTCTTTATGATTACAGCAGCTGTTGAGATTATTCACTGAACCAAGTGTAAGACTTTGGCATAAACTATTTTTGGGGTATGCCTGTGGGATGATCCACAGCAGTGGTTTGTCATATAGATGATTGTTGTCTTTAAAATAAAATGTTAAAATAAATGTTTTCTCTGGGTCAATTCTCAAATGCCATCCTACTCTATGCATGTAAGTCAGTAGGTAGGGTCTGCTGTTCCAGTATGTTGTAGCCAGTGTAGGGAACTTACTTCAAAACTGGCTCACGGTAAGAGCCCAGCTAAATAGCTACAAGAAAATATCACTGGTGGTAAATAAAATAAAAATGAATCCAAACTTGTGATGTTGCTTCTTATATAAATTAAATGAAGATTACTATTCAGTTAGACAAGTGATTCTAGTCACATACTACAGTAAATGATAAATATATTGAACCAATCAGTTTTGCAAATTCAGCATGGGTTCTTGCATGTAGCTCTGCTCGCTTGATGGTAGAAATAGCGACAACATGTGGGATTACAGTTAATATGCCGAGCTGAATCGCACCGTCTGGTGGGAAAGTGAAATAAGAGTGCTCCAGCTAGCCACGTGTATAGTAGGCTGATCAAGCCTTTCCTTCCTCATCTACTGTACGTCTGCGTCTAAGACACATGTGATAAACACAAAAAGCATATGATGTAAAGTATTTATCTTCTGTATATCTAGCAGTATGTGTCGTTTTGGCATCACTTTCATTTAAACAATTCTTCATACATATCCCACCACAAAGACAATGTCTATTCACTTCCTGCCCAAAATGCACAAACAGTAACAACCATGACTCAAACTCCGCCAACTAAATGGGACTAAAGAACATTTCTTTTAATACAAATCCTTTGTCAATCAGAGCACAATCACCAATGATGCACTGATGGCCAGTGGTAAGTATTCTCATTTTAGGGTTTGGATTGTAGTTCAATATAGTATATTTTTTACTTAGAAATTAGCCTATAGCCAGAAATATCCAAAATTCTACTCACCTGTTTTTGAAATTGAGTATATTAGTTTTGAAATAGAGTAGACAAGCATTTGCAAATGGCTGCAGAAAACGCAAATGTAAATTCATTCGAAAAAAAAAAAAAATTGTTCAGTGGTTGCATTTTAATCAGTGAAAATCATTCAGTTTCATTAACTGAGAACTGTTGAGCTGTGTGAACGTGTGAGGAGTACTGAAAAAGTGAACTGACGTTTCTTAGCAGTTATAGTTAAAAACAAAAAGCTATAGAATTATTAGGCTAATGAATAGTCACTCTCAAACATTCACCAGCTTCTTAGATAAACACAAAGACAATTTGTATGCATTGTATGCAACATCATCACATGCCCATACACAGTGCAAGGCATCTGTAATTTAGCTTTACATTTGTTTATTTGGCTGATTTACACCTGAAACAGGATACAACTGAGTCTTGAGTCAGTAATCCAACCGTGGCAGCACTGAGATTTGAACTCACACCCTTCTGATCAGTAGTACAAAGCTTTAACATGTAGGATAAGGCCTGCATCTGTGGCCTCATTCACGATGAAATTAGAAATACCGTTATATATTGAGAAATGAGAAAAATTAAGACGTTTATTTTTACCCAATCTTTGTATCAAACCGTGCTGCTTGGTTGCTTCTACTTTTGCCACAATGCCGCGTCTGGCCACTAGGGGGAGCAACGCGTCAAAAGTTTTAACGCCTACCTGTATCAAAGTAACGTTTTTATTACATACAGAACCGCCAATCACACTCAGTGGTAATTCACACTAACACTACCGATTTTTGTATTAAATGTTTTCTGCAATGGAACATTACATTAATTATGAGCAAAGTGTTTTTTGTTTTTTTTTTTGTTTTGTTTTGTTTGTTTTTGGGTTTTTTTTTTTTTGCAGGAAATTACATGATAAAGGAATGCAGTGGTTAAAATTTCCGAAATAAGATAAAGCAAAAGAGAAACTGCTACAAGCCCATAGAGAAGCCAGCCTTTCCTCTTCACTGAGGTGGACACAGGAAAGGAGACTCCGGCCAATGCAGTGATGGGAAAAAGAAGTGTGTCCATACCTACAAGCAATCGATAAATCCACTCAATATGGACAACATTAATCCACAGAAAAGACGATGCGTCCGGAATTTGAAACCCTTTTTCTTTATCTTTTTTTTTTCCTTTCTTTTTTTGGTGCAATCCACTTTTCGCTCTTCAACACTTTCCCCCAAGTCCTTTTAACGGGGGAAGGGGAAAGTTAGAGCCTAGGAATCCTTCTTGTCCAACTTCTATCGTCTCCCCTCCCCTCACTTTGTAAAAAAAAAAAAAAAAAAAAAGAAAGAAAGAAAGAAAAAAAAAGTTTTCCTTCTCTACCTCCTGCGCGTTGCTGGAAGACGCGCCACTTTATGGAAGGCCAAAAGGGACCAGCGATGCCAATAGAAAATAATAGATTGCAATTTATTTCTTAAATAGGTTTTCCTTAGAGAACGAAGTCATCTTTGGTCATGGCACTACAAACAAATCTTTTGTGCATTTACAAAATATTATCCACTCGATCAAAAACTTCTTTTCCTTTTGGCTGTTCCCTTCAGGGGTCGCCACAGCGAATCATCTGCATCCATCTAGCCCTATCCCCTGCATCCTCTTCTCTCAGACCTTCATGTCCTCCTTCACTACATCCATAAACCTCCTCTTTGGTCTTCCTCTCAGCCTCCTGCCTAGCAGCTCTAACCTCAGCATCCTTTTACCGATATATTCACTGTCCCTCCTCTGAACATGTCCAAACCATCTCAACCTGGCCTCTCTAACTTTGTCTCCAAAACATCTCACATGTGCTGTCCCCCTGATGTACTCATTCCTGATCCTATCCATCCTCGTCACTCCCAAAGAGAACCTCAACATCTTCAGCTCTGCTACCTCTAACTCCTCCTCCTGTCTTTTCCTCAGTGCAACTGTCTCTAAACCATACAACATCGCTGGTCTCACTACTGTCCTGTACACCTTTCCTTTCATTCTTGCTGGTACTCTTTTATCACACAACAGACCTGACACTTTTCTCCACCCATTCCAACCTGCCTGCACACGCTTCTTCACCTCTTTTCCACACTCCCCGTTGCTCTGGACTGTTGACCCTAAGTACTTAAAATCCTGCACCTTCTTTATCTCTTCTCCCTGTAACCTCACTGTTCCACTTGGATCCCTCTCATTCGCACACATGTATTCTGTCTTGCTGCGACTAACCTTCATTCCTCTTCTCTCCAGAGCAAACCTCCACCTCTCTAGAGTTTCCTCCACCTGCTCCCTGCTCTCACTACAGATCACAATGTCATCCGCAAACAGCTCTCACTACAGATCACAATGTCATCCGCAAACAATCCACTCGATCAAAAACGCAGACCAAAAAGCAGTAGTCATGAAATGCAATTAACCATGAAGGAAATGGGCTCAATTTTATTAGTGTTAAATATCACCAAGAAGAGAGTTTAAAACAAAAAATAAAGTAGTGCAAGTGTGAGACAAACAGTGGTGATCAGTGACTGGTTACTGGGAAATAGTGGTGACCAGTGATTGGTTACTGGGAAATAGTGTTGACCAGTGATTGGTCCTCGGGAAACAGTGGTGATCAGTTTTTGGTCCTTGGGCAACAGTGGTGATCAATGATTGGTCCTTGGGCAACAGTGGTGATCAGTGATTGGTCCTTGGGGAAAATGGTGATCAGTGATCGATTGCAATTACAACACAGACAGGCATTACACTGATGGTATGTTGAGCGAACCTGCTGTCTCAACTTGTATAACAGCAATCAAGACAGTCACTAGTGTGTGCTCAGGAAGTCGTGAGATTTGTTGCTAGGGCAACACTGAAAGGGACAAACTTACATAATAATTGAATGAAATGACACTTGCAGTCAGTTGTGCCTATGGAGTTAAAAATTTGTTTGTAGAGGTTAAAATTTTCTGCTGAAAAAAATCCAGCTTGGTCTAAGCAGGTACAAGCTCCCAAACCACAACCTGAGCAGCTCAAGCTAGTAGACCAGGGGTCATTAACTGCTGGACTGCAGTCCAGTTTCAGACCCAACAAAGTATTTCAGTGGACTGAATCAAATGCTTGAAAATGTACTGTAACAGAACAGAAGTATAATAAAATAGCTAATTAAGTGACTCTAGACTCAGCTTCTGTAGCAGATTCTCTGTTGTGGCTTATCCAGTGATGTGTATTTTGTAAATTATTTAACTGAAGGCACCTCATCAAATCAGAGACTTGCTACAGGCCTGGAGACAGAAAGTCAGAAAGTGGAGAGTTTTCGTAGATATTTCATTTCATTTACCCTCTCTAGTCTGATTAGTGAACTGCTGACTTGTTTAAAAAAAAAAAAAAAAAAAAAAAAACACCAAAATAAGAATGTTTAATGAGTGATGGACAGAGACAGAGTATGTGTTTGTGTTCTCTCCATGTCAGTCTCAAAGCAGATGTCTCATCTCTTCAGAGTCTGTGGTGCTTGTCAAAAGTACTTGCATACATTTTACATTTACAAAAGTAGTAAATGTGGAGAACAGGAAGAAACACTGAGAAACAGTGTCTTATTTATAGCAATAAATTAATCAAACTGGACCTAGAAATTTTATTTGAATACCCCTACGGTAGACCATTTTTGCCAGATGGTCAGTGCTGGTAGGTAGAAACAGCTTTTTTGAACTACTGCTGCTAATGCTACATTATAGGCAATTTGTTTTTAAGAAAATAGCAGTGAGGCAAGTAGATAATCCCATTTATTGATCAATTTAATCAAGTAATAATGAAGCTGGAAAATAGCTTACCAGTAGGCAACGATGGTCTACCAGTTTGAGCAGCTCAGCATGCATTTTGGCAGCTGCTAAATGGTCAGACCAAGGGGATTTTTCAGCAGGGTTGTTTACACAATTTTCTTCCAATTTCCTACATAGAAAATCACATTTTAAAGCAACAAATGTCTTTGCTGATGTTACAGACACGTCTAAATTAAGACCAGAGGAAATGTTTTTAATATTTCTTTTCAAAGACATAGTAAAGATGATTTGTGGCATCATAGACAAGCTGACAAACTTAATATGGGTCACTGGGCTGGACTGACCTAGTAATGGATGTCCATGGACATGACTGCTCAATCAGTGTTCACTGAATTCACTGTGGATTTTCACAACTAATGGAAAGTAGTAAACTTAGCTTTGCCGTTGTACTCCAGCTAAGCCTACATGCGGTCTCTAACTGTGTTAGCTAGGTACCTAAGTATACAGTTAGCTACACAATAGACAGCAGTTAGATATGACTGTCATTTGCTTGGAAGAATCTTACAAAGTGCAACAGCAGTGGGCATAGACCCTCAATCAAATCATATAGTTGCACACAGCTAATTCTATAAGTTCAGTTAGCATAGATATTGCTAAGTTTTTTTTAATCTGGAATCAACTGTAACTACAATGGGTATAGAAAAGAATCACCCCCCTTTAAAATAATCACATTTTGTTACTTTTCAGCCTGAAATGAAGATGGACACAGTTTTTGTTTCATCCAGCTGTATTTACTCAGTGCAACTTATAACATTCAAGGGAAAGATACAACACCAACATGTCAGAAATTTTTTTTAAAAAAATTAAAAAAACAAAATCACTGAGTTGGAAAAATGATCACCCCTGTTACAATACACGGAGGGAGGCAGGATGCATGCGCAGGGGAAAAGTCAGTTTATTAGGAACACAAGATTCAAAAGTAATGGAACACACAAAACAAAAGAAATAAACAGTAATCCACAAAAATCTTGTGTCAGTATTTTGTTGAACCACCTTTTGCTTTAATTACAGCCTTTAGTCTGTTGGGATATGTCTCTACTAACTTTTCACATCTAGACTTTGCAATATTTGCCCACTCTTCTTTGCAGAACTGCTCAAGTTCAGTTAAATCTGATGGTGAACGTTTGTGGACTACAGTCTTCAAGTCATTCCACAGATTTTCAATGGGGTTTAAGTCTGGGCTCTGACTAGGCCATTCAAGGACATTCACCTTTTCCTCCTTCAACCACTGTGTGGTCAGTTTTGCTGTGTGCTTTGGGTTATTATCATGTTGGAAGGTAAACCTTCTTCCCAACTTTCTGGCAGAGGGCAGCAGATTTTCCTCAAGAATTTGACGGTATTTTGCCCCATCCATTTTCCTTCTATCCTGACAAGTGCTCCAGTCCCTGCTGCAGAGAAACATCCCCATAACAGGATATTTCCACCTCCATGCTTTACTGTGGGAATGGTGTTATTTGGATACTGAGTTGTATTGGATTTCTGCCAGACATATCATTTGGTGTTGAGGCCAAATAATTCAATTGGCCTCAGAACCTTCAAGGTGCGTTTTGACAAAGCTCAGTCGTGACTGTATGTGGCCTTTCTTGAGGAATGGCTTTTTTCTTGCAACCCTCCCATACAAGCCACATTTGTGGAGAATTTGTGATATTGTTGTCACATGCACACAATAACCACTCTTTGTCACAAATTCCTGCAACTGGTTCAGAGTTGCTGTAGGACTTTTGGTAGCCTCTCTGACCAGTTTCCTCCTGGCTCTTTCATCCAGTTTGGAGCGACGTCCTGATCCAGGGAGGGTCTGTGTTGTACCAAATACCTTCCACTTTTTAATAATAGACTTCACTGTGCTTCTAGGCATTGATAAAGCCTTTGAAATTTTTTTGTATCCATCTCCTGACTTGTGTCTGTCCACAACTTTATCCTGGAGATTTTTTGACAGTGCCCTGCCACCCATAGTTGATCGCTTGCTTCAGTTGCACTACCAAGGACTGAAATGTTCCAGGAAAGCACTTTTCATGCTGAGCTAATAAAAATGACCACAGCTGATCACAGGTAAAAGTCAAATGGCTTTGTGTGACATTGAGAAGGTGACTAGCTACACCTGATTGAGTTTAAAAGTCATTTTTAGGAAGGGGGTGATCCTTTTTCCTACTCAGTGATTCTGTTTTTTGTTTTTTTTCTGACATGTTGCACTGAATAAATACAGCTGGATTTACTCAAAAACTGTGTCCATCTTCATTTCAGGCTGAAAAGCAACAAAATATGATTATTTTAAAGGGGGGTGATTCTTTTCTATACCCACTGTACATGTTTGATGCCCTGCTCTGCTGTACAATCTGCTGTGCATGTGCATGGCTTTAAAGGGAAGGGATCAGAGAGAGGTTTGGATAGAGGGAATTGTCTTCTTTGATGAATATGTTTGGCAGAATTTCGCTGTTTACTGCTAACATCATTTGCAGCAGCTGAGTTTAATAAGTTTCACACTTTTGTTTGCTGAGATTGTCCTTTTTTGTTATACTGCTTAGTTGGTTTCACATTGCAGCAATTTTCAAGCATGCCAAATTGTTTGCATTCATAGTTTGTTTTTGATTAGTGAGGAATTTTACATTTTACTGGACATTTTTATTTGAGAACATATAACTTACCATTTACTAGTGTGCCAATATTTTAAGGTCAGTAAAACAATCTCTGACTTTTTGACATGTACTTACAGTATGGAGGCTATTTTAGCCCCATTTATAATGTGTGAACAGCCATTGCCTGTGGTCAAAATTAATTTCTGATATTTCTGTTATGGCTGAATATGGGTGGAGTGTTCACATCTATCAAAACAAACTGAACTAAAGAAAGAGTTTGTCTGGTCCGCACCAAACAAGGTATGTGTGAAAGTTACTTGCATAATCAATTAATAAGCTTTGGTGCACTAAATCTGATGGAACAGATGGTGTGATGGAAATCATCTTAGTGGACATTTCTTGTAAACTGGTCTAAAATGTGATAAATTAAATGATCTATTATTATAGTAAGGGAAGTAGAGCTGTACAATGTATAAAGAACATCAACACCATCAAAACATTTAACTTATATAGCATAATATAATATAACTATAAAGTGTAGAATCAGTTAAATAAGTAAGTAAGGGATTGGCTTCCTGAATGGTGAAACTGTCTAAATATTTGTGATATTGTTGGGAGACACTGAGTTTAAATTCTGGTCATGTCCACAGAGAAAAGGAAACTCGAGTTCGGCTCGAGTTGAAGGGCGATGTGGGGTGAAGCAGTCTCTGTAAAATACAAAACAAAAAAAGATTTAAACACCACATTTTCACAGATGTATAGGGATTTCTTTATGTCAAACCAATTGCAGCACAATTGGGAGTGTGGTTAGCAATCTCCTCCAAGCATGTTCATGCTATGACAGTGCATGAACAGTAGGAAAAAATAAAATAAAATAATGGAGCTTCTAAATGTGTCTAGTGAAATAAGGTCACCTAAAGAAGACTTGCCAGCAAGGTGTTTACCCTGTTAGCATCTGTTATTACCACTGATGCATGAAGCAAACTAATTTAATGAATCTGGAAAAGAAATCAAACCAATACCGTTGTTAAGAGTTAAACAAAGTCACACAAACACTGGTGAAGAGAAGCTGAAAATAATTTTGAATTGTTGGCAAGTACCATAACCCTCTGTGTTCAGTCATAGACAGAAGGCAGTTGTTAGCAATTATCTTACCAGATGTATTTGGAGTTTCCATTACTCTTAGTTTATTTTCCTTCTCAAATGGCATTTTATCCTTTCAGCATCCTAGAGGAAAGTATACAGTCTTTGTAAAGATACAGCCGGGTCTTTAGAATAAGTGTTTATGCAGCATCATCTGTCTTATATACACATATACATTGTTACATACTGTATTTGTTATATATACTGTACACACACACACACACACACACACACACACACACACACACACACACACACACACAAAATGGCTTATCTGTTTCATCAGCAGTTGTTTTTAACCCAGAGCTCTGCTGCAATAACACTCTAAACAAGAGAAAATAAACCTGCATATGTTGTATAATTTATAAGGAGAAAAAATGGAGGATTTTTAATAAATCTTAGTGAATGTTGTAACTCAACAGATCCTCAGGTGGGAAAGATAAATAAACAGTTTAAACCACATTTGTATTAAATTAAGAATAAGTTAAATAAGTTAAAAATAAGGATGACGTAAACAGATCCTAAACATGTTTAATCTGTAGTTAGACTATTATATAATGTAAAATAGACCAGTGGTTTTCCAATGGTCTTAAAATATATACCCAGTGATAATTATATAATTTTACAACTTTTTAAATTATATAATGTGTTATATAATAATGGTTTATATAATACCAATTATATAATATAATAATAATGGAAACCGTTTGGCAGAACTTTAGTTTATTTCACACTTTCAGAATTATGTATAAGTTTGATAAAGATTATTATTAACTTTCAGTATTGGCATGGTCATTCATCCTGTTGATGGCTCTAAGGAAAGAAAGATTAAGGAGACAAAGTTGCACAAGCCTCCATATTCCACTAAGATTATAAAGTTTTTCCACAATCATCCTGCCAAAGCTCTGACATTATCTCCAGGCATCATGCCATTAACTGAGACTAGGGTGGGTGGGATTTCACAGTAGGGAGGTTTTCAATAGTGAAAAACACCAAAATGAATTTCCTGTCATTCAAAATCACCCTTTGGTAAAATACATCAAATCCCTAATCATTTACCATATTCCTTTTTACTGATAGATTTAATTAGATAGTTAAAAGATTTCAGTCATCCAGAAATCATCCACAGAATGATTTACGTGTCTGTTAATAATTCAAACTCTTCAGGAAGACTCTAAACACTTTTGACAGTGGAACTTCAACAAGCAGGAAGTAGTGGGTGAGTGCACTGACTCTTAGGGCATTCAATCTTTAAGGAAGAAGCCATGTGGAAATATGTTGACAGTATACAGGTATTACTATATGCAAATGGAATATATTGTAACAAATTGTAAATATATTGCATTTTTATGGGGAGTGAGTAAGTAGATGTTCTCCCTCTCTTGCTCTCCTCTCTCTCTTGCTCTCTCTCTCTGTGTGTCTTTTCCAGTTTGAGAGAGTGGCAGCCTTTTTATTGGCCCTTTATTTTCATTCCATGCAGTTTTGCACTCTTAAGAGGATGAGAGATGGGGGACACAGGGATCAGCAAAAGCATTAGGAGATGGAAGAAAGCAAAAAGGAGCATTCTTGCTCGCCTCCCTCTCTCAACAGCTATGGTGGATTTCAAAATTGGATAACACGTGACAGTCAGAGATCATGAACTACACCAGCCATGTCAGTGCTCGACTGGATTTCATTTCAAGACTGAGTGCACAGTGATATGAAGTACACAATTAATGCACATGGACACAGACACATGCAGGCACTCCATGCAATAACAATTGAAGAATTGCAAAAATTCTGAGATCAGTCTGGCCATGGCTTTGATAGGTTTGTGTAAGTAGGATAGGTCAGTGCATGGTAACAGAGAAGAGACAATGCTGCAGCTCACTGAGCTGAGTTATTGCAGCAATAGACAGTGCGGTTAGCATGACAGCTTGGTTCAAAGAAGTCAAGACTGAGTCAACAATCGCAGATTTACTACATAAAATGCACCATGTCCTCCTTTGTATTAAATAAAGCAGCTGAGAATCTGGAAACTACACAGTCTGGAAAGAGGGAGGGAGAGGAGGAAACAATGAATGGAGGGTTAGTCCTTATGCCTCATCATAGCTGCATGGTCTACAGCCAGAGCAGAGAATCATGGGATTTATATGGCAAACTGACAGACATTTGAGCTGGATTTTCCCATCCATCCATGAGTAGCAATAAAATAGAAGGGGTTGGAATATGCTGAGTTTGCAGGAAAGATCTGGATGAAGAGTGCTTACAGGAGCTGTGACTCAACCATGGCTACAACTCAGCAATCTCCTCATTACAGATTATGCTGAATATGTGCATGAACTCTTCTACTTGTAATATTAATGCGCATAATTTAATTATAATTCTGTATGAACGATTGTAGTGGGTTGGGTGTGCATAGTCTCACATTGGTACAGAAAATGTGAACTGCTGCTGTAATAATAAAGACTGTCCTGTGCTCATCCCAGGACACTTATTCACAATGTGCTCCCGCTGAACATCCTTTCAGTATTGTTATACTTTATATTATACAGTTGTAGGAGAGAAATTATTTATAATCTCATTAGCTGGTGTCACCGAGACGAGGATGGGTTCCCTTTTTCTTCTCACAGTCATATCAGGGATGTCTCCTCTGTCTTGCTCATTAGGCTTCTAAATCTATATCCAGATTCCTATAAAGCTGCTTTGTGCCAATTTCTATTGTTAAAAGTGCTCTACCATGTGCGCTACATGTGTGTGCTGCAAGGCAGCAAAGAAAAAAGGAACAGAGTTTAGGTCTGAAGGAAACAAATCACATGACTGGCAGACAAAAAAACCTCACAGGCACTCTGGGAATTCTTTACTCACTCTAATTTCTCCACTTTCCACAGAGCTCTCCAAACATGCAACGCAATGGCGTTCCAAACATGAAGCCCTACTACTCCAGGCTAAATGCATTTTCCAGCCCGCTTGCCTTACAAACTCTTTTCCTTGCCTCAACTTTTAACACGTGTCCCACCTGAATACATTTCCAAAAAGAATGGGAGTTATTTTCCAATTTCAACACAGCCACACAAACACATTCATATACAGTTAGAAGGAGATGGCAAAATGGCTGTTGTGTCAAAGCTGGCCTGTTTCTATGTTACCTTTCTGTGCCTTAGGGAGATAAATTGAGAAATAGAGTGAATGCTGAGAGCCCCACGTCGATGTGGCCTTTTCCCTTGATATGAGAGAGAGAGAGAGAGAGAGAAGCTGGTATAAGAAAATAGCAATGAAGAGTGGAAAGAACATAGAATCTCATATTTCCTGCTGTCAGATAGTTTGCTTTTGATTTACCCTGCTCGACTCTAAATTGTCTGCTTTACTTGTTGCCCCTCACTGCAGCAGCAATAAAAAAACAAGCTTTAAAAGGTCTGAAAAATGTGCCGCACCTCACATATTCATCATGACAATACAGAAAATCAGTTTTGACTCACCAAATTAGTATTGGCCGCCTGCAAAAATTGTGCTTTTAAGAAAAGGCTCCTTTTCTCATGTCTATTTTATCAGCCGAATAAAAGCCATTTGCATACTTCCTAACAGGGAAAAAACCCACAGAGAGGAAATAAATGAAAGAAATCTTCTGCGGAGCCACATAATCTTTAAAGACAGCTGCATTAACGAAGTAAAGGACACAAAGGAAAGACATGTTTATGACAGGATTATATGTGTAGAGAGGCCTGGGATGGTTAAACCCTACACACATTAGATTTTGACATTTTGTATTGCGATAGTTCTCAAAATGACATGCTTTTCTGATCTAAAATATGTTTCAGTTTGAGCATTTTAAAATCTGGTTAAATCCACCCAAATAGGAGAAAATCACATTTAAACATTTCATTAAAATTCCACAGAAATATGCCCCTCTTACACTCGTACCATTTATAACCTATGGTACTAATGGGAAAAAAAATAAAAATTATATATATATATATATATATATATATATATATTACTGTCGAATTTGAAAGAAGAGCTTGGAGCCTATCCCAGATTCAAGAGGCAGAGACAAGATTCAAACCCCCAACCCTGGAGGTGTGAGACAAGCGTGCTAACCACTAAGCTACCTTAGTGAATAAGCTATTCACCATCCTACTTTACACTCACACAATGATATCTTAGGAAGTCAAAGTATCTTGAATATAGGCAAAGTCAACTTTTTTTTTTAAGATTGTTATTTTTTAATATATGATTATTAAGATTTATTATATAAGATTTAATTATAAGATTTCAGGCTTAAAACGTTCATATTCTGTTTTCCTTATTTCAAGAGTTTATGTCTAGACATGGTAACACTTCTGTTCTGACAACAGAACAAAACAATTTTAAGCTTGTAATTATTAACTTTATCTAGTAATAGGCTTAATTGTCTTATATTTGTTATAGAATAATTTGATAATGAGAAATATTAGATGGCTTTTCCTTTACTCAAGATATCTTCACCTTCTAAGATTTTCTGCAGTCTGTTAAGCAAGTAAAATGCATGACATTTTGGCCACTCGACAATATTTCCACTTTTTTGAAAGTTGCCTTTAGTGGATCAATGTATCATTGCCCTCTTGAATAAACAAGTGTCTTCCAGTGTGGATGTTAATTACTCATATACTGTACATTTATGATTATCCTGATAGAAGTTTATTAGTTGACTGTTATGTAAGGTGAAGGCTGTGGAATTTGGCTCATTGTAATCTCTTGTGAATCTATATGCAAAAATGTTAAGCGTCATTGTATAAATAATGAGAATAAACAAATGAAAGGGAGCCCAGAACAAGACAACAGCAACATCACACAATACTTATGAGAATTTCTTGGATATTCTCACATTCCTGCAGAGAATCTGGTAGAAAGTCACGTCTGTTCTTGTTGTTGGGATCCTGGCCGTCCCTCAGGTGCTCCGTGGGGTTAAAGGTCTGTAAAGTTTTGCAAGGGCAATCGGACTTTCAAAGCTCGTTTGTCCTGCTAGCCTGCTGAAACCTTTTTATGGTAAAGTCACCTATTCTTATTAAAAAGAATCACTGTTGATAATGATATCAGAACATGTAAATCTGATGATTTTTCCGGAAAAAAAACATGTGAAGGTGCAATCCGTCTTGTTATGGCCTGACATTGCCATGACATTGCAGGTGAATTCAAGTACACACATGATGTGAAAAATAAAACCACATAACATATATGTGAAGAATTAAAATATGAGAATGAATAAATTGTCACACAATAGAAAATCAGATGTGGAAATAAAAACATGCAGTACATGTGAAAAATCAAGAGAGGAAAAATCATACAATGAAAAAGCAACATGCAATCATAACAGGAAAAAATAATATGGCAAATGAAAAAAAAAGAAGAAAAAAAATCACGAAAATAAATAAATGTCATCTGAAAAAAGTCACATAAAGTGAAAAATTATTATTATTTTAATTAATTGAGGTTTAATTAATTAAATCACATCATAAATGAATAAAAACAAATCATGTTAAAAAAAAAAACAGCCTTTATATGCCAATAGTTCTCTTCCTTCCCTTAAAGCAGTGGTCAACAACCCTGTTCCTGGAGATCTACCTTCCTGAAGACTTTAGCGCTTAGCTCCAAACATAATCGTGCTCACCTGACCATCTAATCATTGCCTTAAGAATTTCTTGATCAACTAAAACAGGTGTGTTAGATTTTGTTTGGAAATGAAACCTACAGGAAGGTAGATCTCAAGGAAGAGAGTTGGTGACCACTGCTAAATATTTTTCTTGCAGCAAGGCCACAAAAGGTTTATACAGTAATTCTGTAATTGTTACATACTGTAGCTCAGAGCTCATAGAGTTCCTCTTTTGCTTTAACTATATGTAAGAGCTTTCTGTTGGGTGCCATCTTCTAACAGTAAAATACCTCCAGTGGTTGGTGAATTTCCTTGTGTTTCTATTTACTGCAGCTGCAAACAACTTTGCTGTCCAGTAGAACATTTCTTATTGGCTGAATTTGGCTGCTGATGCTCCCTCTAACTGCCTCGAGGTGGCATGAACACTCAGTTATCATTAAAATATAAAGCTTCACTTAAAGGAATTAGTCAATTCACACTCCTGGTTAATTACTGCATGACCATGCAAATAAAATGACACATGGAAAGACAGAGATAGACAGAGAGAAAAAAGAAAGGTGAGGAAGAATGTACAGAGTTTGCTTTTTATCTGTCTGAAGAAATCTTCAGGTTTGCTCTCTCTCTCTCTCTCTCTCTCTCTCTCTCTCTCTCTCTCTCTGACACACACACAGAAAAAGAAAACTCATCCCTCTCGTATATGGACAGGAAGTAGAGCCTAAAAGAAAGAGGGAGACACACTGATTCTCTCATGTCCAAAACACAGCTGCTCTTCCTCCACGTCCACACACACACACACACACACACACACACACACACACACAGAAAGAAAAAGAAAGCATGCTCTCTCAAAAGAGTGTAAAGGAAGAGGGAGGAACACAAGTTCTCTCATGTCCTAAACACATGTGCTGTCTCGTTCTCTCTTTCTTTCTCTCCATTTTATTTTCTCTTAAACCATCAACCTCTCTTGCTTTCTCTCTCCTTGTCTCTATGATTTTCTCTCAATCTCTCTCTCGCTCTCTCTCTCTCTCTCTCTCTCTTTCTCTCTCTCTCTCTCTCTCTCTGTCTGTTTGTCTGTCTGTCTTTCTCACTCTCTCTCACACACATAAGGGTAAAGAAAAAAGAAAGCATGCTCTAACAGAAAGAACGCAACAAAGAAAGAGGGAGGACACAGATTCTCTCATGTGCTAATCCCTCTCTCACTCTATCTCTCTCTCTCTCTCTCTCTCTCTCTCTCTCATGCACACAGGAATAAAGAGGGAGAAAGAAACCATGCTCTCATTACTCTCAAAGAGGGAAAAGAGAGAGGGAGGGGCATATGTTCTCTCATACATGTTCTCTCTCTCTCTCTCTCTCTCTCTCTCTCTCTCTTTCACTCACTCACTCACTCACTCACTCACTCACTCATACACACACAAGGATAAAGAGAGGAAGAAAGCATGCTCTCTCAGAGGAGCGAAAAAGAAAGAAGGAGGAACACAGGTTCTCTCATGTCCTAAATACATGTGCTCTCTTTCTCTATCTCTCTCGTTCTCGCTCTAATGCTTTCTCTCTCAGTCAAACACAAGGAGAAAGAGTGAAAGAAAGCATACTTCCTCACACACACACACACACACACACACACACACACACACACACAAAGAGAGGTTCTCCATCTTGCAGAAAACAGACACATAGAACCAAATTAAGCAATAGATAAACGGGTGTAATAAAACGCTACCAAAGCAAAAGACAAAAGGCAATCTTCTCTTCTGACTGGCGCCATCCATCCCTGTCTAATGGCCAATAAAACATACAGTTGTAGTCTAATCAAATCAATATGTGTACACAGCAGTAAGCCTAGCATGAAGGTTCTGTCCCCTCCGTCCTCCTCCTTTTGTCCTGCTTGCAGTGGCTAGGCCCTGGCAGCACCACACTCTGTATAGGGAACAGTCTGATAAGAAGTCAAAACGCAGTGCTTGATAAAAGGTGACCTTATCCAGACACTGCAGGATGTAATCTGGAAGTCTAAACCAAGAGCAAAACCTATTTTTATTTCCTTTTCCTCTGAGAAAAAAAAAGCTTTCAGTTAAAGTTTCCTTTCTTGAACTCAGGGCAGTACATTTTGAGATGGCACAGATATGTTAAATTTGTAGCCGTATTAAAACGGTTTCATTTTGTGCTGGCAAAAAAAAAAAAAAAAAAGTCACAGCAGATAATTACCTACATGATTTTTTTAATGGGACATGATGTGACAAGATGGCTGCATAGTGAGTCCATGCTTGAATTTCTATTAGCATTTATTTCTATTAAATTTGTTATGCCGTTTAGCCTTTTCACCTCACACTGCAACATTCAAAGATTTAATTACATCAGATTGATATAACGACAACAAGTAGTACACATATTCCAGTGAGAAATAAGATCTTTTACATTCATGGATACGTTGGCTTTGTTCAAAATCATGTACTGTGACAGTACCTACTGCGTTCGATTCAGTACCTACTGCACATATACTGATCAGGATGTGTGTAGCATGAATACAATCCGGACGTACTACATACACCATGTTGGCATTGTCATGTGACCTACGACTTAAACAGAGCTGATGTGCTGCCTTCCACAATTTTTTATTCCGACAGCTCTTCCGCGCCAGTCCCGTTGCCTTATGGGATAGCACAGTGTCCATTGGTTCCCTACTGCAGAATCTCGGCAGGTCTTTATGAATATTGAAAATTCGGATATACTACTCCTTTGGTGTACTGCTTTTTTTTGTATAGTAGGGTAGTAGGAATATTCGTCTGCAGCCATTGTTGACAGATCAGTGGACATTTTCAGTGGAAATTCAATCATCTCTTCAACAAACGAGAAAGAAATCTGCAATCTGACATTCAGCAGAAATGTCTCAACTAATTAAAAAAAAACAATTGAGCAATTTAGAAAAATCTAACTGTGTCTCTTTGGGGAACTTTGAGAAAATGCTGGATTAAATTGAGGCGAAGATGGATGATGGAGGACAGAATTTTCCAGGATAACTTAATCTTGGGGCGAAAGGAAGCTCTGAAGGGAATAATGTCATTTCATATGTGCAAGATAGGCTTCCCTTCTCTGTCCCATACAAGGCCCCTGTGGAGATTATGTGAGGTCACTGTACTGGCAAGAAGAAGGCACCTTCCTCAAGACCTCTTATTTTTAAATGCCTTAGACACTAATGGAGTCAAAATCCTCTGAGCACAGGGATAGATTGGGCCTATTGGGCATATCTAGGCTACTAGGGGGTCCTAAACAAGCCCAGATTTAAACTGAATGACTCAACTGGTTGGCCATCATACTGTCACACCACACCTCATCGAGTTCTTAGAACATGAGACAATGAGAATCTGAAATCAATTCATAAATGTTATTATTGTGTAGGTCTAAGTTTCTAACAAATGGTCAGATTTAAAAAAAAAATCAAACAAACATGGATAACAGTAACTCCACATTAAGAAAACAAAACTTAAAAATGAAAGAGAAGCCAGGGAGTTTCCCCCCATTTTCCCCAATGGGTCAGGACTAAAATGGCCAAAGAAGACTCAATATGCTGTCACAGCTGGCCACTGAGTTAAGCTTGTTGAAGAGCTGGACAAGTTGGTGGATGAGTTCTTTTCAAAGGCCAGGTTTGGCCAGGTGGGAAAGGGGGCTCTGCATAGGTTCCTGCCCAGGGGCCCAAGATTTAATAACCCATCCCTGCCTAAGTGGCAAGAAGAAGCGCAGTAGAAATCAAAAGTGGTTATAACATTTGCTATAACATCCCTGCTATGTTATCATGACCAGAGATTGTACTGCTGGTTTCTTCTAGTGGTAATTTATCCACTGCCACATCAGAACTGGGCAGCTGAAGTTGGAAAAAGGCTAGATTTCTGTTCTTGTCTGATAGGAGTCAAACCCAATTTGGTCCTCTGCTGTTGTAGCCCATCTGCCTCAAGATTTGACATGATGTCCATTCTGAGATCCTTTTCTGCTCACCATGGCTGTAAAGAGTGAGTTATCCTAGCCTACCTGTCAGATTAAACCAGTCTGGCCATTCTCCTCTGACCTCTCATCAACAAGGTGTTTCCACCCACAGAACTGCTGCTCATTGTATGTTTTTTTGTTGTTGTTGTTTTTCACACCATTCTGTATAAATTCTAGAGACTTGTGTGTGTGAATATTCCAGGAGCTCAGCAGTTTCTGAATACTTAAACCAGTACTTAAAGCATCTGACCCCATGTCATGGTCAAAGTGGCATGTGAGAAATTCAGTGAGATCACATTGTTCCCCATATTGATGTGGAACTTGACCTGGATCTGTACGGTTTCTTGCACTGCTGCCACATGACTGGCTGATGGATAATTGCATGAAGATCAGGCTCCTAATAAAGTGACTGGTCAGTGTATGTTTAAATTCTGATCCTTCTCTGAATAATCTCTGAATCCTCTACATCATTCTCATTTTCATGAACATTCTGCCTTGCATTACTGTAGATACCCGTTTAACCTTGGCTGAGCTGCACCAAGCTCTAATCTGTATGAAGAAATGTATGTCTACATGGTTAGATGGAATCCCACTGGAATTTTATTTAGCCTTTCTACTTGAGCTTGGTCCCATTTTATTAGAAAAAATGAATTCAGCTATTTCAGATAGTTAATTTACCAAATACAGTAATATATTATAATTTCTGTACTACTTAGAAAAGGGACCCTTTTATCAATTCTTAACATGGAATGACCAAACAGAACTAGTGTCAGATAATGTTCACTATCTTCTGCATATCACTGAAGCTTCCAATGACTCTTAATTGGCCATCATGGCTCTTGATGCCCAAAAGGTTTCAATCACCATGAGTAGCATTTCTTTGGCGATACCTTTTATCAATCTGACAGCAATAGCAATGATATATGTTCTGCTCAGCTTCCTATATCTAGAAGTTCTGTCCTCATTTCCCTTTATGTTTCTATTTTCTCAGGATGTCCTACAATCAGTATGCCATGATCTTATTACTGCGCTTATTACCTATAACACTATATTTAGCCATATGCAGCCAATCTCTTTCAAATCTTTTATTTTATTCAGATCTTAGGCAATAAAATATATATAAATTGGGGAAAATTTGTATTACTTCCAGTAAATATTTCAGGTAAGCAGCCTGCCATTTCTTTTAATATCCCTGTGCGCCAATACTTAAAATATTTAGGAAAATGAGTACTGTCATTGCTAAGTTTAAGAAATTAATTTCTCATTTCATTCACCTATTTCTGTTATAAAAATGAATATCCTTCCAGATATAAATCCGTTATGCTTTTTTTTTATGCTTCCACTGTCTCTGCCTAAAGGCTACTGGAATAAAACTCTCTAACATCTATATTTGTGTGGGTCAGAAAGACTTAAAATATCAATTCTGAACAGGCGGAAAACCTTTGGGGGGGGGGGGGGGGGTAGCAAACTTCTAATAGTACTACTCTGAGAGTAATACTTCTTGGTTGAACCCTGACACTCCAGCGTCTTGGTGTCCTATTGTGGAAACCATTGTTTATCCTCACAGATTGCAACTTAAAATATTCAAATATATTAAAAAAAAATTCTACTAGACAGTCCAAAAGAAAATTTTGGTTCATTTGTCTTTGAATTTGTAATCTTGCAGAGATTTTACAATTGACTTAAGGTGGCACTGTTATTCAGCTATTTTTTATAATGCTGGTCTTCATCTGGGAGAACAACCAATTTTCCCTTCCCTTGTTATTTATAACCCAATAACAATGATTACCTTTACATGCACATATTTGGGTTGCAGCCATATTCCGAATATGAAGTTTATATGCATACAGGCATCAGAATATTCCTGTATACATGATTCTTGTAAGTTGCCATTCCTAAATACCTAGCCTACAGCTAAGCATCTGTAAGTACCCACAAATTTCCGATTAAAACAGGCATATTCCAGGGGTGGGAATCAGAATTTGGGGAATCAGAATATTGTCTTAATCTGAATCGGGTAATCAGACTGTGGCATTTAACTAATTAGAATATTGCCAAATTTTGATTAATGTTGGAATATTGATGTGCATGTAAACTTAGTCAGTGTCTATACACTTTCTGATCTTTGTGGAAAATGGTCTCTGCTCATCTCTAGCCATTCAGAAAGTTTCTATGTGACACTTCATTTCTCTTTGTGTATGTGGAATACCACTAGTACATTATGTGTACATCTCATTTTATAAGTTTATGAATTTACCAAAGGGTGTTGTCTCTGGATTATATATTCAATTCAATTCAATTTTATTTATGTACTGTAGCTTTTTGTCAAAAAGCAGCTTTACAAAAGTCCAGATGTAGATTTAGATCCTTAATGTGCAAACCAGAGGCTACATTGGCGAGGAAAACCTCCTTGACATAACCTTCAGAGGAACCAGACTCAAACGGGAACCCGTCCTCTTCTGGGTACCCTCCTTTTGCAGCCTTTTTTTTGTAATCTATTATAAATGGAAATATTGTGGAGTAAAGATTTAGCATTGAGATGTAATAGCTTGAAATCATTGGACAGAACTTATTTATCTTCAAGACAACTCAACCACCAGCTTACCAGGGGTTGTTCTCTGGAAAATCATTTCAATCCATTATCCTTGCTACTGGCAAACTGTTACTGGCAAACAGATTTCATATTCTCCCAATGTTATTTTGCTTAACAAGAGCTCCAATACAGATTCATCAAAAATGACAAACATGTTTGGTTAGCTGATCTAGAAACCTGCAACCTTTTAGATGGAAACTTTTGTCATTTTTTTTTGCCTACACAAGCTGGCTGTTTGAGTTTATAGATATTGCCAGCCTGGAAAGTCTCTCACTCTAGGATAAAACTATTGCATTAAAAACTTCTTGTAAACTTTTTGATCACCTATAGGGTGATAGGTGGTTGGGTTCAGGGTGATGGGGGGTCTAGGATATGGGGAAGGAGTGAGGTGGATGAGGAGGATGATAGGATCAGATTGGATTAGACATGTTTTGGTTACGTAGGTTTATGTAGGTTATGTAGTTGCTTTTTGTCTTCATCTTCCTTTCTTTTTTTTTTTGGTAAATCTGATAACATGATCAACATGGAGCTTTGAATAGACATCTGTTTGTTTTGTTTCCTTCTATGCTCAAAACATGACTGTCATGTATTTGGCCTTTTTTGCTTTTTATGCAGCCTTTTGTAATTGTATACTCCTTCCCGTATTAATACAAATGATAACTAAATACATACATAAATGTATATTTTTATTAAATACTACTACTACTTGCCTTGCACCTCCAGGGTTGGGGTCCGATTCCCGCCTCCGCCCTGTGTGCGTGGAATTTGCATGTTCTCCCCGTGCTTTGGGGGTTTCCTCTGGGTACTCCAATTTCCTCCAAAGACATGCATTGTAGGCTGATTGGCATTTCCAAATTGTCCACAGTGTGCCAACGAGTCCCCTGGGGTAGGCTCCAGGCTACCCGCAACCGCCTGTGTAGGATAAGCGGTACAAGAAATGGATGGATGGACTACTACTACTACTACTACTATCAATAATAAATTACAGGAATTGTGAGGACACTGAAAAAGTTTTGTCAAAAACTTTTGGACATTGCCATCAGAGAAGTCATTCGCCATAAGAGGACCCTTGCTGGGACTTAGCAGAAGAAAGCTCCATGATGTCTTGGCACATGAGCTGAGAAACAAAGCCAGACTGTATTAGCCCTCTGTGCAAACACTATTTGGAAGAATTCTCCAAAGGATTGCCAAACTAATAATTATTAACTAATTATTAAAATTAAATATAACATATTTAATTATAACATATTTAAGCCACTCCATGGCAGGGCAGATGCCTACTTCTGTGCTTTACATAGGAAAAAAAACATAAATACCAACTTCCATCAGATGTTTCAGGATTAAGTCTACCCATGTCAGATCTAAAATACAGGCTCTGTTGAAGAAGGACCCCCCCCCTCCCCTACAGAGTAATCCTATTCACTGGGTTTGCAGGAACAGGACTAATAATATTTGGCAGCTTTTTTTGGTAGCTTAATGGTGGTTTGAGCAGTCATGGATTCTGCAAAACTCTTCGAAGATCAGACCACATTGTACAATTTGTGCACATTTTAAAACAAAATCTGGCTGTCAATGATTTTCAGGAGCAGACTGAGACTCTGCATTGCTCAGTTAACTGCCCAAACAGTCTCTGATTGATCTGTTGGACATTTGTATGAATTTCAGACATGCCTGACATCTTGAAGGGTGATCAATCTCTGCTGTGTTTCCTCAAGTCATGAACTTTCTAAAATTCTTGCAGAAAGTATGCCTCATATGGATAAAGCATCAGAAATCATGTTGGATGAGCTGTGGCAACAAAACACGTGACACATTGAGGGAGTAGCTGTGCCCTTATAACCTGAACTGAGAGTTGTTAATGGTATCTCATGGGTGATCAGTGCTATTTGCTCATTCTGATAGATCCATCAAGTCTGAGAGGGGGAAAAAGCAGAACTTTTAACTACTGAAATTTTTATACGCTGCATTTTACATATTGCATGGCACGTGCACAGATAAGCCCTAGGGCTGCTTGAACCCCTGCCCTTTTTCCTCGGACTATATGTGTCCTTTTTGCTGGTGTGTATAATTTATATGGCCTTCAGAGCAAAGATATAGCCTGGAGTGAGCCTGAGTCTGGGGACACAACCCTGGCAGCACCGCTTCAGCACCCCCTGTGATGCAGTACCATTTTATGTTTACTTCAGCTATTGCAGATTGAAACAGATTCCTAAAGTAAAAACGAGAATGTTGTGTTTACTATTGCTTACCATTTGATACCATTAAGCAATATAAAAAAAGTGTAAAAAAAAAAAACTCCAACAAAAACAAACAAACAAACAAACAAACAAACAAAAATAACCTAGTTTATTAGAAGTTACCTCAGAGCAGTTTAAAAATGTAGGCTTTTATTAAATGTATGCATGTAAAGTTGTATCTATGTGATGTACCCTCTAATCTCCACATTTCTAGTAATGCTAAAGAGCATTTGAACATTTTATTTTGATACATTTATTTTGTCTACATCTGAAGTCTGAATGTGGAATGTTTGCAACACATTGTTTTGGACATTGGGAAATATGAAGCAAATATGAATATAACACAATTTTAGTATTTAATGAAAGGTAAAATACAATTTATGTTTGTGTAATTCAGGGTATGAGTAGTGGGGATTGTGCATTTGTGGAGAAACTCTTAATACCAGCAAACTAATCATTGAGAGTGTTCAAAAATGCAAAGGACTACCAAAGGACTGTGTTTTTTAAAATTATTTTTATTTATTTATTATTATTTATTTATTTTTGGACAGGACTGAGGCACACAGGAAGCTATCATTGAAGGAATAAACACCCGAAAGATTTTATAATTAACATGTGATCTTCAATGGTGTCCAAGATTTATTGTTTAATAACATTCAAAGTCAATTTTTAAAATTTAAACTTCTTCAACAGCATGTTGTTCTATTTTCACTTTGGTTAATGGTTTCCTACTTTACCTATAATGCTGATTGACTACTCACTGATAATGGTACCTGTAGGATTTAGCCTTCTAGTATAACTTTTTTTCTACCTAAACAGAGCGATGCAACAGGGCTTTAGTCCTTTAGTCTGTTCTGCTCTCTCACTCTGTATACGCTACTCCAGGGGTGTCCAATCTTATCCAGAACGGGCCGGTTTGGGTACAGGTTTTCAATCCAACCAAGCAGAAGCCACACCTGAGTCTATTGAAAGCCCAGCTCTGATTAAACAGGTGGAACCAGGTGTGGCTCCTGCTTGATTGGAATGAAAACCTGCACCCACAGCGGCCCTTTGCGGATAATTTTGGACACCTCTGCTCTACTCAAACACATCATGTTCCAAATGCTTATTATCTCATAAGTCGCCAACAAGTCTCTGTTCGAACTGTTGGAACATTATCTGTATGTTGGACTTCTTACTGATATCACATTCCACTCCACTATGGTTAGGCTGCACTGTCTGAATAATCAGTGCAAAATCAGTAAAAAAAAAAAAAAAAAAAAAAAAAAAAAAAAAAAGAGTTGCTGTTGTACTGCAGTGGCAGCATCTGAATTTGCACAGAGTGTATTGCAGGTCTTTTACTTCATACACACACTGCATGCAAAAAGGTACATTTGGCATATCATTCTGATGCAAGTTCATATCAATTTCCTACCTTTTAGCAATGATCCACGCAAAATGTGCTTAAGTAATAGCTCCCCCTTGTGGAGGATATTCCACCTGATAAACGTGAATCAGTGAGTGTGTTACAAGCCAGGTCTATGATGTGCTTCACATCTAACAACGGTACAAGGTGAAAGCCAATAGCCAGTTACACAACAAACTAGGAACAGATCACAGAAGCACTGATTTACTGAGGCCGAACTGCAAGCAAGGATTAAGAAAGGCTACACTGGGAGAGGCTAATGAGTCGACATATTGCAAAGAAGTGAGTGTAATGCATGGGGGATGAGGTCCATGACAGAGCACTGCAGGAGAAATTGAAGTAGAAAACCTGGAATAGAATCCAGATAAACCCGTGGCTGTGGATTCTATTTAAGTCGATGACTTACTAATTATTAGCGCATGACACCTATTGTGTTCCATTCATACTTCAATATACTGGGCAGAAGTTCAATTTTACACCCTGCCATTATTTTAATTCCAGCTACTATTAAATTAACAAATTAACATTTAGACTGGAATATTTTACTAGTGATTTCAGTTATTCATTGTGATCTATGAAACCAGATTTTAATAACTAAAATCATTAGTAAAATATTCAAGTCAAAATATCCATTTGTTCAATAGGAACAAATGCTTGAGCCATGGCAACTAATGGTGCCTTCATGCTGAGTTGATTTATAGAGTCTTGAAATGAAACATCAAGGGACACTAGGCTATATTGATAAGGCTGAGTATGCACTAAAGATTTATCTTCTCCATTTTTTGCTCAAATTCACCCTTCTTTACAATTGCAAAGCTGCCTCACTTTCAATCTGGTTTTAAAAGTTCTTTGGGGATTTCCAAATAGAGTAAGTCCGGGAGCTCCTGTACCTATGCAAGTCATGTGCTCAGTAGATTTTGTAACTGAATTGGATTGTCCCAGCTGATATTTCCTTTCCTTAGATCTTACACCAGCATTTATGGAGCTTGTTTAAATAGGTTTATGGAACCTTTACTGCAGTGATAAGATTTATTACATACTATATGTTCCTCAAAGTTGGCTCAAGATGCTCTGTGGGATTATGTCGGTATATGGAATGATGTCATGTTCACAGGCTTTTGTGCAACAACAGTGTGTTAGCCTGTCAGTCGTGGCTCAGTGTAATTAAAGAAGATTGTATACACACACCAGCCACTTTAATAGGAACACCTGTACAATTGCTCATTCATGCCGTTATCCAGTCAACTGACAGGAAGTCTACAGTATCTCAAATAACCACTCTTTACAACCGTGGTGAGCGGAAAAGCATCTCAGAATGCACACACATAAACCTTGTGGTGGATGGGCTACAACATGAGAAGACCAATTCGGGCTCCACTCCTGTGAGCCATAAACAGGAATCTGAGGCTGCAGATCTCTGTTGGCATAAGCTCACTGAAACTGGACAACTGAATCTTGGAAAAGGATGATTGTGGATTACTGTGGATTCATCTGTGGATTCCTGCTTTTAACTGTGCAGCTGGTGCAGCTAGCTGCCTAGTAAGAGACCGTGAATTAACATTTATAATTCACTGCAAGTCAAACGTCAAATGAAACGTCATATGCACATGTGGTGTTTTGTTTCCTGGAAGGCTATGCATTCTTTGGCTGAGCAAACCTCATGAATCTGGAGCAAGCTTTTTAGGATTTGAGCAGAAATAAATCAAGAGTCAAAGCCATTTTCCAATATACAGCTTTGTTTAAGTTGAACATATATAAAAGAGCAGGCCATTGTCATTGTTGCCCTTTAATGAAGCATATTAAAAAGTTTTGAGGTGTTAGACTAATGGAAAAAAAAAAAACCTAAACACACCAGAGGGCTATTTCAGAAGACAGTTGAGCATATTGGCTTGATTAAATCAAACAAAAATATTGGTGCTATGGTAATAAAAACAACCCACTTTGTTCAGACACTTATGTTAGTACTTTGTGCAAAGTTTCATAGTTTTCTGAAGATTTCACCAGCATCAAGAGTGAGAGAAAATGATTGGAAGCTTTTAGTTTAATTGAACCATCTCAAGTGTAAATAAACTGGGGGTATGAATTTGACACTATTTTGATTGCGAGCAGCTGCCGGCAAGGTGGAGGTTTTGGTGCATGGTGTATCTGTGTACCAGGAGACAATACTTGGCAGCTCAGTCTTATGCAGAGCCATCCAAAAGAACTTCATTAAATGAATGAGAGAGAAGGAAGAGTACAACTCTGAGCCTTGGTTTGCACAGAACAGGTGAGACAACATCAATACTTGTGTCTGAATAAGTCTCAACATCAGAACTGCAGCCAAGTAAGTGATGAGAAATCATCCAAAGAGGAAGTAAAGTAAAGGTCCAGAGTCGCTAAATTAACTGCATTGCTTATTGTAGATTCTTCTTGGATGCACCAATACAACAAACCACTGGTTTCTAGGTTTTCCATGAAATGGTGGAAAATGGAAGAACTTTAAATTCTACTGCTATTAAATATCAGCTCATTAGCATTCTTCTCTGCATCCCTCCATGTTCTTTGTTCTTTTGATTCTGCCGAGGTCAGCAGGTCAGGGTTCAAGCTCAGAAATCAAGAGGTCACAGAGAACAAACAAACAAAAAAAGTAACATAGGCCGAAGAAAATCTTAAAGAAAACTAGGCATGCTCAGAAATGGATAGATTACAGTATAAGTGAAATAAGATTGAAAAGAAAGGAGTTCAATAGAATGTAAAATTCTATCAAAAAAATTCTATAAAATTTGATCCAATGAGCTGCCTTTAGCTAAACATTTAAATAAATGCATGTCATTGGATAAACTGTAACAGACAGCTTGCTACAGAAGCTGAGCTGGTGAAGAAGTATTTGCAGGGTAAGTATTACACTGAGAGAAAAAGCTCTTCATCTTTTATGCATTTCTTCAAGCAAGTAAATGATCGATAACTCACTAAAGAAAATCAAAACCACACTCTCAGCCTTGCTGTACGCCGAGCAGGTGAGAACATGGCTGTTCATATCTGCATCAGTTTCAACAGTGGAACTGCAGCCAGAGTAAAAAAGTGTGCAAAATCATCATGTTGAGACATAATACAAAGGAGATACAAAGGATGTAAAGGAAACTACCCCTGGCTTCTAATTTAAGTGCATTGCTTTCCTGGATGTATGTGTAATAGTTCTTCCTTGAAATTGACAGAATAATTTATTCTATGTCCCCTCTATCTGTTCTACTGCCATTAAATATGAGCTCATTGGCATTCTTCTCTGCATGCCTCCATTTTCTTATGATGGTTCATTTGGTACTGGCTCTGTGTGTGTGTGTGTGTGTGTGTGTGTGTGTGTGTGTGTGTGTGTGTATGCACATTTTTTGTGTGTGTGCACGCATGTGTGTGCATAGCAGACCAAACCTCAAGTTCGGAGATCAAGAGGTCAGGAGAAAATGGGATCCAGGCAGGACAGAGTACTGTGCAGATAAATCGAAGGTCAAACAGCCAGAGAAGATAAAGAAAAAGGCAGAAGAAAATATGAAAGTAAACCAGGTCTCCTCAGAGACATACAGATCGTTCGCCTTGAATATCAAGTATCCACTCTGACAAGGCTACAAGTAGTAGTGGGCTTTTGATTGCAGTGCATGATTAAAAGCATATTAAAAATGATGTCGTTGTCTCGAGTGGCTTTGAATAGCATCGTAACCATTTCTGTATGTTAAAGGTGAGTTTCATATAATACTATAAAGAAGGGGGAAGTATAGTAAATGGCAGAATAGTGGAAATATTGCTATAATATATTATAGTAATATTATTATAATAATATAGTAATATTAATATAATATTAATATAATAATAATATATATTATGATTATCCCTTATTTTCGGTAAGGTAGCAAAAAAAACCCACATTTTTTCTAATATATTGTACATAAATAAAGCTTCAAAAAATCTACATCTACAATTTACATTACAAGCATTATGAATAGCAGCGTCTAATTGTAGCTCAAATGAATTCATCTCTTATTTCCATCCACAGCTGTGCACACCTACACTGTTTTTTTTTTTTTTTTTAATTTTTTTTATTATGTTTTGATTATTACCTGATTATGTGTAACACATAATACAAGTTTAAACATGAAAACACTCATAGAAATAAATATGGAGCTTGCCTGGATC
This sequence comes from Cranoglanis bouderius, assembly GCA_023630585.1. NCBI lineage: Eukaryota > Metazoa > Chordata > Actinopteri > Siluriformes > Cranoglanididae > Cranoglanis > Cranoglanis bouderius. The sequence goes on along the minus strand of CM042546.1, from coordinate 5,813,666 downwards.
TTTGAGTCTATATTTAAGGCAATACTACACATGAATAGGGTAAATTATTATTATTGTTGTTGTTTTAAATAAACAACAGATAACACTGTAATGTTTTTCCAGTTGACTGATAAATTCCTAAAGTAATTTTTATACTGGAACTTTTCCAGAAATGTACATTTATTTATGCAAATGAGGCTTTGCATGATTAAATATACATACATTTCCATACTTTCCCTACAAATTTTCACACACACGCACACACGCACACACACACACACACACACACACACACACACAAACCTATATAAAAAATCAAGTTTTCTGAAGTTGTTAGAATTAAAATGTCTATTCCACTGTGAGGAGACTCTGAAGAGAAAGACTTTTGGAGAAAATGCTTTTGTTGGAAAATCAGTTAAAATTACACAATTTTTCATGATAAAATAGCAGCATGTAAATGCCTGTAAATAATCAACATTTTGGGAAATTTCTCTGTAATATACTTCTAATTAAGGATAGGAATTAATATGTAAAATTAGGATTGTAAGATTTTTTTATTCTGAATATAGAGAAAATGGTCATAATAGAATGTTTTAGGTTTATAAAAGAAATTGACATGTATGTCAAATTGACACATACAGTTACATAAATATCGCAAGACAAGCTTTTCAAGGATATATAAAAATAACATGATTGTGCTAAGTAGGCAGAGCTTCTTCAAAGCTGCTACAGTTGCAATCAAAATTATTCAACTCCCATTGCAAATCAGGTTTATTGTCAAAATTTCAGCTGTTTCCAATGAACAAATCAAACAAAAGCAATTGAAATAGTTCAACACAACTAATGCTTCAAGTGGTTTCCCCAAATTCAACTGAAAATGCAACTTATAATGACTTCTATAAAGACAGTTTCAAAATTATTCAACCCCTTCATGGCAAGCATCTTTAGTACTTAGCAGAGCACCCTTTTGCTGTTATGACCTGCTGCAAACGAGATGCATAGCCAGACACCAGCTTCTGGCAGCGTTCCTCAGGAATCTTAGCCCATTCCTCATGAGCAATGGCCTCCAGTTCAGTAATATTCTTGGGTTTGCGTGCTGCAACCGCCTTCTTCAAATCAAAAAGTCAGGTGACTGTGATTGCCCTGTAGAATCTTCCAGGTCTTCTTCTGCAACCAAGCCTTGGTGGAATTTGAGGAATGCTTGGGATTGTTGTCCTGTTGGAAGGTCCAATGATGCCCAAGCTTCAGCTTCCTCACAGACGACATGACGTTTTCGCCTAGGATTACCTGATACTTCAATGAATCCATCTTGCCTTCCACACATTTCCAGTACTAGAGGATGCTAAGCAGCCCCAGAGCATCACCGAGCCACCACCATGCTTGACTGTGGACAGAGTGTTCTTTCTTCATTCTTCTTTCTCCAGACATACCGCTGATCCCTCATGCTGAAAAGTCCCACCGCAGTTCCACAGCAGTTTCTTCGCTCCACAGAACAGAATCCCAAAACTTCTGTAGCTTATTTATATGATTTTAAGCTGACTTTTCTTGTGCTTTTGGGTCAGTAGTGGTGCATGTCTTGGAGTTCTGGCATGGAAACCCGCATTTAGTACGCACCATACTGTGCTCACTGAAACCTCAGTGCCTGTTGCCACCAAGTCTTGCTGCAGGTCTTTTGCAGTCACTCGAGGATTTTTCACAACCTGCCTTCTCAGAAATCTGGTTGCAGCCATTGATAGCTTCCTTTTTCTGCCCCGTCCAGGTAGTGTAACTACTGTTCCCTTAACTTTGAACTTGTGAACTTCCAATGTTGTCTCTAGGAACATTCAGTGCCTTTGCTATCTTTTTGTATCCTGTTCCTTGTTTGTGATGGGCAATGATCTCTTCTCTTAACGTTTTGGACCATTCCTTTGACCTAGCCATATTTCTAACATGCAGTGAAACGTGACACTCAACAAACCCCTAGCCAGTTCAGGTATTTCATGTGTTCCAGCTCAAGCAAGGGCTTCATTAGTTGTATCAGGTGTACTTGAGACAACTCCTCTTTTGCATATTTGTGCTGGTGTGAGGGATTCTATTCAGGGGGTTGAATAATTTTGAGACTGGAGAAGTCATTATAAGTTGCATTTTCAGTTGAATTTGGGGAAACCAAATTGCATTCGTTGTGTTGAACTATTTCAATTACTTTTGTTTGATTTGTTCATTGCAAACAGCTGAAAGTCTGTAAATTTGACAATAAACCAGATTTGCAATGGGGGTTGAATACTTTTGATTGCAACTGTAAGTTTGAGATAATGCAGTGGCATGAATGGACAAAACCCATGAAAACATTTTTCTGTTGAGTTTTTGACATTTTCGTTACTACAGTTTAAGAGATGACTTATAATCTGAAAAATGATTGACATGACCAAAATTTTATTTTCTAACTGTAGTATCTTGCTTTAAGTAGAATGAGGCCAAATGTAATGAAGGATAAGATAAATCTAGACTAGATTCCTTCCTTCAAACCTGGCCTGATTGCACAACCCTACCCATGCTACACAATATCAATACGTTGTGCAACTCTACAAACAGGAGTGTCTCTTAAATGAGTGTGGCATTCCCTCATGAGCTCGGGATGGATCTGGGACGCTCCACTGCGTCAAGATGCAACAATGGCCTAGTTCTGAGACTCACACACACACACACACACACACACACACACACACACACACACACACACACACACACACACACACACACACACACATGAGCCCAGACATGAGTGCTGCACCTGTCAGGCACTGATCAAAGACCCCATGAAATGAAGGTGACAAAAGCAGGAGCTATTGCTCTGCCGAAGGAGAACGGGACAACCCATCATGCAGCATGGAGGCAAAGACAAATACTTGTAATGTATCTGTTTCCTGTGTTTCTCATTGTTTCAGTGCAGTAGTGAATGTTAAAGTGGTGAATGAACTATTCACAAGTGCATTTCCTTAAGTGATGTTTGGAATGAATCATAGCAAAACGCTGTTAATAATGCACATGTGGAACTGTTCATTTATGGCAAAACCAGGCTTATGAACGAACACACACACACACACACACACACACACACACACACACACACACACACACACTCCGGCACACAGCACTAAAAACACATTGCTGTCTTGCTCACTGCTGTAAGAGTGTCTGATTTACGACGCTGTTATTCTCGCCGATTTTACTGCATACTGCAAGTTTCAGAGGGAACAGATTTACTTGCTTTATCTCCTGGTGAGTTCCACTGCGCACAGGATCAAGGCATCATTGATTTTCTCCCAGCTATTGATCGCATCGAGTGGATGGTTAAGCAGTTGTCCCTGGTTTGGCTTAGGCAAATTAAAGGGCACTAGAGAAGTGCAGGTGCTACTATTCTAAATGGCCACTGATTATTAATAAACCTACTTAAATAAGAGCAATTCTGAAATCAGAATGTTGAAATATTGGTTAGTAATATATATAAAAAACAATACCTAATATTTTAATACATATGCTGGTCACATAGAGATTATGACATTATTAGATTTAAGTACTATTCAGACTGGATAAGATTTCTGGACAGATTGCATGCCTGGTGTAGTAATTTTGATCAATTCACATGGTTTTGGTTTTGGCCAGAGATGATAGAAAAGAGCGAGAGTTTCTTTATACTGAAGAAAAGCCTCTTTTCCCCACAGGATATAATGGAATCGTTACCAACGTATCAGTTCAGACAGGATATACTGTACAGTACATTACCTGTGCTTATTTCTATAGCGTAATATTTCCAGATGCCTACATGAGAAATCCAATAAAAATGTGACGGATTTGGATTAGACTAAAATCCCAGAGATATTCCGGACATAATTACATTAACCCTCCTTCCCATCTAAAACTAATCCAGTCTGAACAGGGCTTAAATTGGTTTCAATGCACTGTATGTTTGTCTCACACCTCTGGGTTTGGGGGTTCAATTCCTGCCTCCTCCCTGTGTGAGTGGAGTTTGCATATTCGTGCTGTTCTTGGGCAGTTCCTCTGGGTATTCTGGGTTCCTCTAGAGTCTCGAGTCCAAAGACATGCGTTGTAGGCTGATTGGCGTTTCCAAATTGTCCGTAATGTGCGACTGTGCCTTGCGGATGGTTTGGCACCCCATCCAGGGTGTCTCCTGTGTTGTACCCCGAGTCCCCTGGGACAGGCTCCAGGCTCCCCATGACCATGTGTAAGATAGGCAGTATAGAAAAATAGATGGATGGATGTATTTTATTGCAATCTTATAAAAGGGAATAGTAGATATTAACTATTATAAATATAGATATTTAACTTTATTCAAGATATGTTCACTTGCTTATGTAACATAATTTTTTTTGTAGTGTGTCGGTGCTTCTGGTTTGCAAATTCTGATATAATCACCTCTGACTTCAGCTCTGTTGTGTGTGTTTGGCTCAACTGAACATCACACGAACACACACACACACACACACACACACACACACACACACACACACACACACACACACACATACAAGCAGCAATACATTCACATTCATGTTTCATGCCATAGCTTGGGGCTTTCTAAAGACTTCAAGCCATTTGATCTCAACATGTTTTCTAAATAAACTAAAGATCCATGGGTTGTGTAAGTGTGTGCGTGGGAGACTGAAATAAGAGGACATGGTTGTGTAAATACTAAGTGAGTGTAAATACTACACTGCATTGTAACCTCTTGACAAACACTACACAACGAGATCAAGGAGTTGCTTTTGACTAACATGACCTTAAAGGGAAATATTTTTCGGATATTTAGGGATAGATATCACGATAACTTAATTTCATAGGTTACTAAGAATTTGAAGAACTTAATCAGTTCCTAAGGAGATCTTAAGCTTTATACAGTAGCTAAATATATAGAACTCATTATGGCTGGAATTAGAGGACCAGAATTACCACATTTTTACAACATCATAGTCATTATCTCTACATAACAAGGCTTATAATTAATTAACACAAATAATAAATACCATTGCATGATAATGATAATATACCAATCTCACGAGCCTTCACAGATAAGTGGGACCGAATGAGTCAAACAGCACTTTGTTGCACTGCAGCATGTTCAGCTTGGTGGCACATAACCACCTGTTTGACTTCAATCCTGTCACTGGTTTTATTAAAGGTATTTTAGTCTTGGCTATTGTCGATCATACACAAATGGAGCAGATTGCAGTGCCGCATGGGGATAAGGTCCCTCAAAGACCCATGCAGCGTTTTGGTCTCTCAGCAGCTGCTACATTAGCAAGTCAGCTGAGATTCCTCCCTTCAATTTTTCATGATGTTTACCCAGCTCTTTGTCCTTTAGGGAAAGATCAAGGCAATGCGCACTGACGGAGGCTGGAAATATTTATTACTCTTCTTTTTTTTTTACCCAGAGATGCGATGGGGTTGCTATTTGGAAAAGAGTTTAATGCAAAGAGAAGGCAGTAGATACATTTAGTTAAACCTTTTTTCATATACATACTACACACACACACACACACACACACACACACACACACACACACACACACACACACACATATATATATATATATATATATATATATATATATATATATATATATATATATATATATATATATATATATATATATATATATATATATATATAATATTCATATAACTTATACTTTAATGTGGTTAGCACGCTTTCATTGCACCTCCAGAGTTGGGGGTTCGATTTACGCCTGCACCCTGTGTGTGCGGAGCTTGCATGTCCTCCCTGTGCTTCAGGGGGTTTCCTCTGGGTACTCCAGTTTCCTCCCCTAGTCCAAAGACATGCATTGTAGGCTGACTGGCATTTCCAAATTGTCTGTGGTGTGAGAATGGGTGTGTGAGTGTGTATCCGATTGTGCCCTGCAATGGGTTGGCACCCAGTTCAGGGTGTCCCTTGTGCCTTGTGCCCTGGGATAGCCTGGGATAGGCTCCAGGCTTTCCACGACCCTATGTATGATAAACAATACAGAAAATGGATGGATGCATGGAACCAACTAAATTCATTACAATATATACTAACCCCATTTCCATAAAAGTTGGGATTTTTTCTAAGATGCAATAAAAACAAAAATCTGTGATTTGTCAACTCTCTTGAAACTTTAATTAACTGACAAATGTACAAAGAAAAGATATTCAATGTTTTCACTGACCAACTTAATTGTATTTTGTAAATATAAACAAATTTAGACTTTGATGCCTTCAACACACTCAAAAAAAGTTTAGCCGACGCCCACTTAGAGTTTAAATCCGAATACAGGTATGACAAAAACATATGCAGACACAGATACAGATATGCTTCAAGATACTCTTGTCAGAATCAAACTAATATCCAATTACATGCAGAACTAATACCAGTAAGCTGGAATGTTATCCTATTTTTCTATTTAATATTTTAATACAGGTGTCTGCCCCACTTATTTCTTTTTGGGGATGTTCTTTCACTTTTCAAGTGAATTAGCTCAGGTTCCACATTATTTCATTTTAACCCATTTCAGATCTGCCTTCATGTCCAAGTCTCTATGTATCCTCGAGTCATATGTCCAGGTTGTGAAGAGTCTGAAAGCTCAAGAGAGGACAATCTTTTGCTGTACGTCCAAATGCAGTTCAAAATATCCTTGCCACCTTCTATTACAGATATGGGAAAAGAAAAAAAAATTAGTATTCACTCAAGCAGCCACCTCCCCCCCTCTCCATTTCTTCCACTGCACTGCTCTCTTTTTGATAATTGACATTTGCAGACAATATCAGTACCGAATGAGAAGAATGAAAAGGAAGCATTTAAGCTGCAGTCTATTTACACTGTGCCTGTTGTTCCTCTGGTAATTGCAGTGGGTGCAAAAGAGATCATATCGAATGTACTTCATATCATATCAAACAAAACTTAAGTGGCAGTCTGAGTGTCTCTGCTGCTAATCTGCACCGAATAATTATAATTTAGTTAGCTATTCTTACACTCTCTCTTGTTTTCTTTGTGCTCTCTGCCCTTTACCACCACCCTCCTCCTCTTTCTTCAGCTCGGTACCAATTTTTCTGTCTCCCATCATCTTATAATGGTCTTTTGCTATATGCCATCTATTCATTCATTCCGCTTCAGAAAGTAGGGGTTTAACACAAATGGCACTGTATCTGATTAATGCTCCAAATATCTGTATCTGGACTTAAGTGGGTGTGGCACCAAAAAAAAATGTTTTATTTATTTATTTTTAAATGAAGATTAAAACCTACCACTATTCCCCCTGGAAACACTGGGACGCAGGCCAGAGATAGAAACGCCAAGACAATCAACATGGTTCAGTTCCTCATCCTCAGCTATGATCACTCATAGTTCATAAATGGTTTCATCTAGAGATGCACGTGGGACTGTTTTTATTTATTTATTTATTTATTTTTAAAAATCTTGCTCACACAGACATAATTTTTGGTTGTGCCTGTCTGCAGTATTTTCTAAATAATTTACTTGGTCCCAATTCTCAAAATAAACAGTAGCCTAACTACAGGGTGTCCCAAAAGTCTCCATACATGGGGGAAATTAACACTTTTTAGCAAAATGTCTTCCAAAATTTTTCATACTTAGTTTATATTATATATTTTTTCAGATAGCCTTTAAGAATGCCTTTGACACAAGAAGAACGTATTGAAATCATTCTCATGGCTGGATCGGGAAGCTGTCGCAAGGTTACGATGGACTTTAACAGGAAACATGACAAGCACATCACACATGACACTGTTGCCAAACTTAACAAACCAATTTAACAAATTCATAATGACAGGAAGTGTTGTGGACCAACCGAGAAGTGGACATCCACAAACATCCACTGGCGAAGGCACAACCAACGTCGTGCTGGCAAACATAGTCCCCTATGTATGGAGACTTTTGGGACAGCCTGTAAATATACACTAGTAGCTGAATTTAAACCACCATGTCATGTATTAAAGTAAAAATCTCCTGCCTCTTGAACCTTTCTGGAAAGCTTTCTAAAAAAATCTACTTACAGTATGTATTCGTGTTTGGTTACATCCTTAGATAGGCTATTATGTTCACGATGTGTTAATCTGTACAGAGTTTTCCTGTCTGAACTATACTTTCTCTGCTAGGTACATGGCAAAAAAGCAGTTCTTTGGTTGGTTAAAGGGGGTTCTACTTCTAACCTAAGGAAAACCCTGTACTGCTGTACTCTGAGGTTCTGCATCGAACGTTTAAGGTTAATCATTCACGGTGATACGAAAAATTTAATATAGGCCCTCACATGTGTGGATGCTTGTTGAACATGTTACTCCACATTACATGTCGAAATGAATCAGATCAAACAGGCTGATTAGACGGGACCGCTGTTGCTCTGCAGTTCTCACATGCTCCACTCGGAGGTGACATTTCCATAGTGAAATACGCATCTGGTGTTCACGACCACACATAGTGGGAACTCCAGTTTTCAGAGGCCACACAGCGCCGTCAGCCACCTTTTAAATCAGGCCCGATAAAAACAGATGCTGGATTGAAATGTCACAGGCGTATCTCAAACTGCCAGCACATTAACCTCCTCACCTACCATGCCTTGCTCCCCTGGGGCCTCCACTGAACTCTATTGATTAAAAACACTAGTGGGCTGCTGGAGATCTGGGAGTGCGGAGGAGGGAAAGAAAGAAGCCTGAGTAAGCAAACAGGAGCTCTTTAGCTACTGATACAACCAGAGGTAAGAGACAGAGACAGGTAGGAGTTGCAGTAAATATTTCCAGAAAAAAAGCTGGATTGAGAAATACCTGTGAAAAACTCACTTATTTTGCTTCAGTGGTGACTTATGATGGCAGAAAATGTATGATTTGTGATAGGAGTTTACTGGACGGTAATGTGATGGGGAAATTATGTCTGCATTCCATCCTCCTAGCCATCATAAATATCCATGTTTTGCTTCAGAGCCCTCTTGCCTTGACATGCCCCAGAGCAGATTTCCAGAACTCCAGGGTTTCTTGAGTAATTAAAGCCTTTCAAAAGGCAAAGCCATTAAAAAGATTGCTGTTTTCAAATTTTCATACACTACCATAATAGGTTACTAAATATTTAGCCCGCTGGATTAAATGTTCCTTATTGTAATACCGTGGAGGTCAGATAAAAGGGCAGGAATGAATTAGGGGTGTGTGTTGATTTATTTCTAAGCCCTGCTCACATGACAGCTTAATGGCTTAATGGTAGTTTTGTAAATGCTTATGGGTCACCTAGCTAAAACTACAACCTTTAATGAAACAAAAACCCATTTAAGGATTAACTGAATGCGAGTGAAAATAATAGCTACACTTTTCAATTGATTTTTGAAGCAGCCATGACAGGGCCATGGTCAGTGAATTTGGAGCCTGAGGGAAGGAGACTGGACTAGGAAACATCAGAACCCTGAGGCCATGGGTCGTGCTGAGGGAACGGAAAACAGATTTAGAGAAAGAGACAGCTGATGACCGTTGCCCACTGTCAGATGCTGGCTGGCCAATGGAGCATGGGACTGCCACTGTGTGCTCAGTACTAGCCATTACTGCTCACTGTGTGCAAGGCTTAGCTGAGCCTGACAGTTATATTACACCTGACTGCAACAGATGAAGAGGACTGTCAGGAAAATGGCACTGTACTTAGATTTCTATGTTCTGTTGGTTGCACAAAATTAGTATTTTCACTTATTTTCATCATTCCGGTGCTGTCTCACAGCACCACGATTCCCGGTTCAAACCTGAGCTTGGGTTACTGTCTGTCTGGAGTTTCACATGTTCTCCCCTTATCTGTGTGGGTTTCTTCTGGGTTCTCTGGTTTTCTTCCCTTGATTGCCTTAATGTGCTTGGTGCCCTGTGATGGACTGGCATCCCATTCAGGATGTGTTCCCACCTCACTTCCAGCGTTGCCGGGATAGGCTCCGGATCCACTATGACCCTGACTATGATGTCAGCTCTGGAGCACCACCATCTTTTTACTTCTAACTGTTTAGACCATAATAAAAAAGATTACTGCTTTGAAATGAAAAATGTCATCTAGGCAAGAATGGAAATGCTTTTTCTCCAAAACATAACCTTGATATACATTCTACCTGATTTATTACTTCACAGCCAGCAGGAATTAGATTAAGTAGATGGTCAAACCACAGGTGCAAATTCAAAAAAACATAACGACCACCAGAGAACAGAGACATATCAAAATTTTGCTGTATTGTATCCAGGTCACAAGCTAGCATACCTTCAACTAACAGGTTTTTTTTTCTTCTTTTTTTTTTCTGAGTGGTGACATAGTCATAAATCACTTGCCAATGAGCCCTGTTTACGGTGGGGGCAAATTATGCTGCCCGTATGTAAGCCATCAGTGTGTTGATGAATTAGCTGCCATGAATAGGTATTCCTGAATGACGCCGTCACTGTGCATTACACCACCATGCAGCGTAGCACACTGGATCATGCCATCTCAGCTGGTATTCACATGATCAAGAATCACACCAGATGTGAACCAGAGGCAGACAAAGAGCTTTAAATAAGCCTTAAGAGGGTATTTTTTGTGCTTTTGGTGAATGCTTATGATTCATCGAAATAAAAGTACAACCTTTAAAGAAACTGCAGCCTTTAGCAGGTAAAGATTAAAATGCCACCCAGAAATGTTTAATTCTTGACTTATATAGTGAATCTGCAGGGTGGGAGTTGAGAGAGAGAAGTTTCCTAACCATGAAGCAAAAGAGAGAAGAGAGAGAGAGAGAGAGAGAGAGAGTCATAGAGTCATATGTCCAGGAAGAGAGAGAGAGAGAGAGAGAGAGAGAGCTGGCTGCTTAATGGAACATATGGCCATGAAAGTTTATTTTCTAATCATTCCAAGAAATGGGTGTGTGATGTAAATAAAGCCATAAAGATTGTACAATTTTCCAGTCATTTCACCTCTTTCGAGGTAGGATGGTATAAGAAATGTTTGCTTATTAGCTTTAGAGCACCTCTGCTTTATGTAGGACATGCAATTTGTTTTCTGTGAAATTAGACACAATAAGCTAACTAGCAAGCCCCGGTTCATTAATATAGACAAACTAGCAGAACGTGGTCTGGATGTGGATACAGCAAAGTATTTCAGCTGACCAAAACTGAGCACTTGAAAAGTATTGCAGCAGAGCTGATAAAAGGATGATGGGAAAAAAACACTGGCTGTAGTTCAGTGACTCTAGTTTTCTAAACATGAACCGGTTCAGCTCCTGTAGCATGCATGCATTTGTGTAAATTATTTAGCTGAAATCAGAAAATTGGCCCAGATACTAGATGTCAGAAAACTTTCTCAGACTTTTTTTTTTTTTTTTTTTAAATCGTTGATCAGCTAACTGATAATTATAACTGATAATGTGGCTTGTTTAAAAAAAGTCAAACAATAAAACCAATGTTTAAAAACATGGACAAAGAAATGTTTATACACCCTGCATTAAATTCAAGATAAATGTCTCCTCTGTTCAGAGTCTGTCACAAAGTAGAAGAAAAAAAACAACTGATTGAGAGCCGTTTAAGTACCTAGAATGATTGGAACAAAGCTAGAAACAGGTGTGTGAATGTTCAGATGAGTGTGGAAGTGTAAATGTCTGGACTGGATTAGGATCCATGGGATTGGAAGCTAGCCCATGGTGTTACTCAAAAGTAGTAATGCGAAGTACCACATGAAACAAAACATAACTACTTCTATTTATAGCCATAAATGAAGCATTAAAAGAAAACTCTTGTCATTCAGTTATGTTAGGTGCTTATCCAGATCTTTGTAACTGTACCTTTACAAAAATACTTCTGATGAAGGACAGTTTTACTCTTTTGTTTAATATATAGGCTAGTGTTCTTGCACGATTTTTTTGTTGCGAGTGAATGAATATTTAGGTCCTTTGTTTTCTTTCGCCTCTAGCAGTTCAGGCCAGAGCCAGTCAGAATGTCTGAAAACTGCAGGATTACCTTTTTGATGCTGGTACTGTAGAAGCAGTGAATCAAAGAGTCTTCTAACTGACAGGAGTTACTCAGTGTGATTGGTTCTGTGATGATACAGTTTGTCTGCAATGTAATGTTTCAGAGCTTTAAAGCAGAGGTGTTAAACATATGGTCCGTAGGCCAGGGTGGCTTGAATTTAATTGAAAGTTTTGATTAACTCAGCTACTGAAAAATGTGCTCAGAAGTAATTGTGCTAAAAAAAAACAAAAAACAAACAAGCAAAAAACAAAAAACAAAACATGTAATCCTGATTAAGTCAATTTCAGTTCGTAACACTACAAAATGTGTAAATGTTTCGCTTTGTAGTTACTGGTATGTTACTGGTATACTAAACTGATCTCTTTGGTCCAGCCCACTTGACACTGGACTAAATGTATTGTGTTCCGTTACCTAAAATGAGTTTGATAACCCTAGTTTAAAGTTATATTCAATGGTGGAGGTTTTGAAACCAAAACATACACACTCACTGCCTAGCTGCAAACAGTGGGAGATACCTTCTTCTTCTGTTTGGATGTTGGTGGTGTACAAGATTTGTTTTTTCATCCCGTTCACAGAAGCTGGTGCAGCCAAAGGGACCAGAGCTTTAGCAAATATTTTATTAAGAAGTACCACAAAGTGAGAACTTTTTCTTTAATACAAAGAATCAAAAGAAACTTTTTCTTTAATACAGGACCACAGGGTTTTAATACTGGATAATGTGTTTTGTCTCCAGTGGGCCTTTCTAATGGCCAATTATGAAAATAGTTGTGAACATAACTTTTTTCAGTGCACAAAGATGATCACCCTTTTTTACTGAAAGAGGGAAACCGAGAAAGGGAAAGCTGCAGTCAGCTGGTCAGTCAATAGTGCCAAATGATGCCTTAGATTTCAGCAAAAAAAGCCCCAGAGTATTTATCATAGACAGGAAATCATTCACTATCCAGCAGCTGCATGGAGCATCAACAGGCGGTCGTGAGGGAAATGAGTGGGGAAAAAAGAGAGAAAGAGAAGAAAACAATAACAGACCCAGAGGAACAATCCATCCATCACTGACCATTAACAGCTGTATGGATACCCTTCAATGGCTGTCAACCAAGCAAGCAGCAGATATGGCTCTGATTTTATATGGTCACTGCTAACTATGAGTGATGATGGTATTACCTGCACTTGGTCTTATTTCCAGTCTGTCCCAAAGCCAACATGTGTCTATAAGGGACATAAGACTGGATGTTATACTGCTGTATTCTAAGAATAAAGCCATCATTATGGGTGAAACTCATTAAATTTATCTTATCCCACTGTAGGATCAACTGGATCAACCAATGACCTATTAGGAATTAGGCATGGTACAATGAAGTAAAATCCAGCTGAATTTTCCCTGCTTAAAGGAATATTTTAATCAGGCCATGTTCCAGACAGCAGCAGGAGGAGCTATAGGGAACAGTTCATTAGCAATAATTAACTACAGATCCCAAGGCAGTCTGCACAATGTCAAGTCACAAGGAGAATGGACTGGCCTCAAGTCTTTGAGACTGCACATGCAAGTGCAAGGGTGGAAAAAAATCTAGCCACACACAGTTACATAGTACCACACATACATACGGTACACTCACTGGCCGCTTTATTAGGAGACACAGGAGGTCACTGAATAACACACTGAACTCACTGTCATGCAAGGAAGCTGTTTGACACAATTTGTGCTTTGTGACATATCATCATGCTGGAAGTAGGCATTATAAGATGGGTAAATTGTGGCCATGAAAGGATTCATATGGTCAGCAACAATACTGTGGTATTCAAATGATGCTTGATTGGGATTAAGAGTGCCAAGAAAACATTCCCCAAACCATTACACCATTACCACCAGCCAGAACTACTGACACAAGGCAGGCTGTGTCAAGGAATTCATGCTGCAGATGCCAAATTTTGACCCTTTCATCTGCATATTGCAGAAGAAATTGAGATTCATCAGACCAGGCATTGTTTTTCAGATATTCAGCTGTCCAGTTTTGTTAATCCTCTGTCCACTGTTCAGCTTCATACTCTTATTCTTGTCTGACAGGAGTGGAACCTGGTGTGGTCTTCTGCTGTTGCAGCAACTTCAAGGTTGTGCATTCTGAGATGCTCTTCTGCTCACCAAAGATGTAAAGAGTGGTTATTTAAGTTACCTTAGCCTTCATGTCAGCTTGATTGTGTCTTGCCATTCTCCTCTGACCTCTCTGTTCCTAATATCCCTGTCATTATCCAGCCACATCTATTTAGCCACTGTGTATCTCCATGCGTCTGTGTGTGAGTATTATGTGGATAGCAGCGTGTTTTTTGTAATGGGCTGTGAAAGGTCATCATTATTGACTGATATTGTGGTATTTAGGCCAATTATGGATTGGCACATAAATAAACCTGATTGGACATACCATACATTTACTGCCGGAGTCCCTTGATTCACAATGTACACAATTTTAAACTATTATATGATAATAGCATCCCCCCCCGCCCCCCGCCCTCTGTCGAGCTGTACATATACTCCTGCTGCTTGATGTGATGCCGGTGCCAGCTCATGACACACTTCTACTGCTGTGTCTCCTCTCACCCTGCAGATCTGCATGATTCATCCTGATGCTTATACTTCTGCTTGGAGCTTCTGCGCTTATGACTCACCTTCTGCTGCTGTAGATAGTCCCCAAAGCATAACCTATGAATTTGCACTTCAAAGAAGACAGTTTATGTGGATAATCTCACCTGGATACTGTAGATTTGTACCTAATAACTGCTGCTATAATCAGAAAGACTGTCCAGAGCTCATTCCAGCTTCTACACCTGTTTACTGTAATGATTTACATCACTCAGCCATAACATTAAAACCACTGACAGGTGACGTGAATAACATTGATGATCTCCTTACAGTGCCATCTGTCAAGGGGTGGGATATATTAGGCAGCAAGTGAACAGTCAGTTTTCAAAGAAAAATCAGGCAAGTGTAAGAATCTGAATCTGAATCTTTGACAAGGGCCAAATTGTGATGGCTAGATGACAGGGTGAGAGCATCTCTAAAACGGCAGGTCTTGTGGGGGGTTCCCAGTATGCAGTGGTTAGTACCTACCAAAAGTGATCTAAGGAAGGACAAACTGCGACAGGGTCATGGGCACCCAAGGCTCATTGATGCTCGTGGGGAGCAAAGACTAGCCCGTCTGGTCCAATCCCACAGAAGAGCTACTGTACTGTAGCACAAATTGCTGAAAAAGTTAATGCTGGCTGTGATAAAAAGGTGTCAGAAGACACGGTGCATTGCAACTTGCTGCGTATGGGGCTGCGTACCCGCAGGTCTGATGAATCACATTTTTTTACATCATGTGGATGGCCTGGTGCATGTGCATCACTTACATGGGGAAGAGATGATAACGGAATGCACTATGGGAAGAAGGCAAGCCGGCTGAGGCAGTGTGATGCTCTGGGCAATGTTCTGCTGGGAAACCTTGGGTCCTGGCATTCATGTGAATACTGGTTTGACACATACCACATCCCTAATGGCAGCCGTGTCTTTCAGCAGGATAATGCACCCTGCCAAAATGCAAAAAAAAATAAAAATAAAATTCAGGAATGGTTTGAGGAACTTGACAAACAGTTCAAGATTTTGACTTGGCCTCCAACTTCCCCAAATTGCAATCTGATCGAGCATCTGTGGGATGTGCTGGACAAACAAGTCTGATCCATGGAGGTCCCAGCTCGCAACATACAGGACTTAAAGGATCTGCTGCTAACATCTTGGTCCCAGATACCTCAGCACACCTTCAGAGGTCTTGTGGAGTCCATGGCTTAATGGGTCAGAGCTGTTTTGCCGGCACAAGGGGGACCTACACAATATTAGGCAGGTGGTTTTAATGTTATGGCTGAATGGTGTATAATCATACTGATAGGTTCCCTTTTGAGTCTGGTTCCTCTCAATATTTATTCCTAATGTCATCTCATGGAATTGTTCCTTTCCACTGTCATACCTAGCTTGCTCATTAGGGATCTAAATCTGTACCTGGGCTTCTGTAAAGCCACTTTCTGACAATATCTCTTGTTAAAAGTTGAATTGCATAAATTTAGAACAGCTAAATACCAAAAGCTTTTGCACTTTCCTGACACCGGAATGTCAGTGTATCTATAAAGATAAGATGTTATAAAGGGTGATGAAAACAGATTTTTCAAACAAATGATGCAGCGGCAGTATCTGTCTGACACCATGACACAGAGACAGGTCTAGTGTCTCTATAACCATTACTATCTTTTCTGGTGTGAAATATTCCATGCTGTCTTTAGCATAGTACCTGGATGAATTAGCTGTCAGAAAGAGACACACAGATTGGTACTCTCTGACTAAGGTACTATGCTTCATCAGTGGTTTATTGTGGAGTTAAACACTTGTTTCAGAGATAATGGACAGTAATTTGTTAATTAACATTATCAAAAGGGCTTCATTAAATGCCTACAACAACAGTGTACAAATGACATTCTCCATTCATTCATCATCTCCTGCTTTAGCTTTAGTAACAGTCTGACATATTTCATTAGTTCATTAAATTTCAGCAGGTATGACATTAGAAGCCTTCATAAATACTTTATAAGCCCTTGTTTCTAGTGTCAGGTTCATCCCATAGGAGCTCAATTGGTAAGAATTCAGTACATTGTTGGTGGCAGGACATTTTTCATCCACCTCAGCTAGATGTCAATAAGCATATTGTGTTATGTTAGTTGCTGGCAAATTGACTTATTAACCTAATATTTTTGAAACTTTAACAAAAAGAATTACTGCTTGCTTCCATATTTGCCATGTAGCATATATAAAGAAAGTGCCTTCATGGATCTGAGGAAACCTTAGATCTGTATTTTATTGGGTTTTATCATTAGAGTCGCGTAGCGTCATTGTGCTCTGCTCCATCTGAGGCACGTCAGAACAAAAGAGGCAGCCAGGAGTGGAAAGAAGAAAAGTCCAATTTTCTCTGGGCTAATTAAAGTGAAGCAAGACAAGATGAAGGCCAGCACCTCATGTAGCACCACACACACTCTGGAGGGCCCTCAAAGGCTTCTCTTTCATGTACCTGAAAATTGGCCAGCATTTTCTTTTTTTAGTAATGCTCCTCTAAAGAGCGAGAGCAAGAGAGAGAGAGAGAGAGAGAGAGAGAGAGAGAGACAGACAGACAGAGAGAGAGAGAGAGAGAGAGAGAGAGAGAGAGAGAGAGAGAGAGAGAGATGCTAGTGTAGCTCTAAATGTATTAGAGCTGTGAGATAAAGGACAAAGCTGATCATTCAGAAGAACTTTGTATTGATTTGCAGTGACCCTTCCCTGTAACGTGATAAGTGGATCCAAATCATGTCAGCTAAATACCACCAACAGAGATGACTTTCCCTTTAATTTTTTACCCATCTGTGTATGTTAGTTAATATACAGTATAATGTTAGTTTCTATTGATGTCACTCCTCCTTATTTAATTCAACATATACTACTACTACTACTTTCAATAATAATTACACATACACACACACAGCACTGTGCAAAAGTTTTAGGCACGTGCAAAGAAATGCTGTAGAGCAAAGATGCCTTCAAAATAATGAAATTATATGTTTCTACATTAAAAAAAATACAGTAAAGAGCAGTAAACATTAGTAAATGAAACAAAGTCAATATTTGGTGTGACAAAAAATAAAAATAAAAATAAAAATAGTAGTCTCCGGTACAATTGGTGAAGTTTTATAGGGAAATGAGCTGGTAAGTTTTATTGAGCATCTTGCAGAACCAGACACAGTTCTTCTGGAGACTTTGACTTTCGCAATTGCTTCTTATTTTTGCAGCAAAACCCAGCAGCCTTCATTGTGTTTATTGTCTGAAAAGTGTCTCTTACGTAATATGCTGCTTTCTTTAATGACATACAACCATTTTCTGTAACATTTAATTTTGTACTAGAAAACTAATGTTTGGGAATCTAAAATATTTTTTTGTACTGACTTGATAATGTAGACGTCATAAAATAAAAAATCGATAACAAAGTTTGTACTAAAAAAAATGGTGCCTAAAACTTTTGCACAGTACTATATATATATATATATATATATATATATATATATATATATATATATATATATATATATATATGTGTGTGTGTGTGTTTGTATGTTTGTTTTTTTATATGTGAATCATTGTGATTTTTTTTTTTTTTTCAGAATTTTCAGCTGAAAATCACAGTCATGAAAACACTCTGGACCCCTGATCGGAAGGCTGTGGATTAAAATAACAGCACCAAGCTCCCACTGCTAGCAGTTTTGAGCAAGGACCTTATTCCACTATGATCCAGGGCAGAATACCTTGGCTGACCTGAGCTATGACCCTGACATCCTTCCAAGCTGGACCATACAAAATAACAAAAATAATTTTGTTGAATTGTACGCATTAATTCTTTGATGATAAATGCTTTGTTCTTCTTTTTACATTTATTTTAAAATTCAGAGTTCTCTATAGCGATGGCACAGAAGAGCCATTTCCCTAATCTGTGATGATTTCCTTTTGTAATTCTTGTAGGAGAATGAAGGCTTCACCTGAACATGTTGCATATTAATCTGTATAATTAACATGTGATCTTCACCAGTGTCCAAGATTTATTGTTTAGTTTAAACATCTTTTATTGACATGATGGTCTAATTTCCCATAGGCTAATGGTTTTCTACATTACCCTCAATGCCGTTCTTGGTGCCACCAGCTGATAGTGGTGCAGTAAATATCTTTAATGTGTTTTAAGGTGGACTTAATACTCTTTTAGTTATCACAAAGGCAAATTCTCATGGAAAGCAGAAAAATACCATAAAAAAAGAGACTGGAATTCTGGCAGCTTGATGTAAAAGTCATGAGCAGAGATCAACTTAATTGGGAAAAGAAAGCAACACAAGGTTCATAGATAAACCTCCATGATACAGTAGGGGTTAAAGGTCATTTAGAAAGAATCTGCAGAAAGAGAAGAAAGAGGAGAACTGAATTAAAGAAACAGAAAGACAGACAGGTCGTGAGCAGAACAAATGAATTCAGAAGGAGAGTTACGAGGAAATAAGTCATGTCAAATGTATTGCCTTTTTTGGAATATACAAGGCAACAGAGCATGTCTGACAAAATATACTAGTTTAACAATATATGCATTTATAGTAAATCAGGACAGTAAATTTTTTGTGCAATAATTTTGTGAGAAAGGCCACTGTTGTTTAGGTTGCACTGTGGTGCGATGATTCACCGGCTCACTCAGGTGCTCCATAATTCATTGAAGTTCTCCACCCAGGCTCAGCCTAGAGGCCACCTGTCACTCAACTCAGGGCTTGCTTTAATTAATTGTAGGTGGAGATGCAGAAATCCCAGACACTGACTCTTTCTGTTCCTCTGTCTCCCCGGGGTAAGTCTTTCTTGAGATCTCTTGCTTATGTCAGCTACTTCCTGCTGCTTTTGCTTGCCTGTGTGCGTGTATGTGTGTGTGTGTGTGTTAAGAGTAAGTTGAAATCTGTCAGAGGGTTTATATGGTTTATATTCAGAGGTGTTCAAGCCAAGAGCATTGTGCTAAACGCAGCAGGCTGACTAGGTCTGATAAATGTTAATTCTCACCCAAATTAACATGCATATGACAGACTCCAGTGCATGTCTCTGATTATCAGGCCTTGTTACTTGTCTTGCACTTGTCAGACCACTGAACATTATGTAGTCATGTGTACTGTATGTACAGGGGTTTGCACAAGTATTTTCCTTGCTTGAACTATTTGCCACATTTTGTAGTGTCACAACCTGGAACTGAAATGGACTTAATTGGGATTATAAACTCACCATCCACTTTATTGGGAAAACCCGTACACTTGGACATTCATGTGGCAGCAGCACAGGTAGAGGTCATAAACTTCAGTTAATGTTCTTATCAAACATTAAAATTGGGGGAAAAAAGAGATCTCAGTGGCATGGTTGTTGGTGCCAGTGCTTCACAAACCGTTGAGCTCCTGGAATTTTCATGTTCATGAATTTTCAGCCTTTAGAGTTTACACAGAGTGGTGCGAAAAACAAAAAAACATCCAATGAGAGGTGGTTCTGCGGGTGGAAATGGCTTGTTGCTGAGAGAGGTCAGAGGAAAATGGCCAAACTGGTTTAAGCTGACAGGAAGGCTATAGTAACGCAAATATCCACACTTTACAACCAAGGGGAGGAGAAAAACATCTTAGAATGGACAACATGCTGAACTTTGTGGTAGCTGGGTTTCAATCCTGTCAGCCAAGAAAATGTACTGTGTCTCAGGCTACAGTGTTCAGAGATTCACAGAAAGATTGAAAAAATGTTCCCAGGTCTTTTTCCAATCTTCAACTGATCAGGTGAGCCTGTGCTGACTGGTGGCCATATTCTTTTCATTTTTAATAATAGATTTAATAATACTCTGCAGGGTGTTCAAAGCTTGGAATATTCTTTTATAACCAAACCCTGATCAATACATTTCCAGAATTTTGTCCCAGACATGATTAGACTTCATGATCCTTTTACATTTAGGTATGTTCTCTAACAAACTCGCAGGCCTTCCAAGAACAGGTGTATTTATATTGTGATCACGTGACGCTTTCACGGTCATTCTAATTATGTGATTTCTGATTCCAATGGGTTGCATCAGAACTAAATTATGAGGGTGAATACTTATGCAATAAACTTTTATAATTATTTATTTGTTAAAAAATAAAAAAAATAAAAAATCATGCAAATTATATTGAAATCATTGTGGTGGGCTTTTGTGTAGAATCATAACACACAGTTACAACAAAGTCCCTTTCAGTTCCAGGTTGTAATAGTACAAAATTATGAATTCCTAATACAAGGCACTGTATATGGTGGATGAAAATAAAAATGCACTTGACAAACTGTACTAGTGCACATTCTTGTCTTTATGGTAACAACAAAACTACATTAATGTGGACATGCATTCGTATAGAAGTGTACAGAAGAGCTCTCTTGGATTGCTGGGCAAGAACTAATGACAGACTCTGAGAACTCCGATTGCTCCATTAGACCATTTGAGCTTCTTGCCTCAAATCAAAGGGGCTCAATCAGGAGCCTTGTGATTTGTCTGATCAGCCAGACATTAGCCGGGCAATCAGCTCATATGCCTCTGTTCCCATGGTAGCCCCACTTTTTCTAGCTTAAGATTGAATGGAAAAGAAGAATGCAACGGTAAAAGAGCAGGACAAATAACATGCCTGTTGAATTTCATTTCATTTTGTAATAGACCTACCTCCTATATGTATAAACGACCCTAACCAAGTCTCTCTGGACATGCAATTTCTGAAATATAAGCCTAGGCTACACTGTGGCTGAGTATGTTTGGAGAAAATTTCCCTTCCCAAATGTTTTCCTTCCAGCTACATCCTTTTCTCTCTTCTTCCCTCCAGCCTCAGGTGATGCATGGCTCCTGTCAGTGCTGGGATCAATGAAACGCTGGTTGTTTTAATTTAGCGCAGCTCTGAGAGGACACCGATGCTCCGAGTAGGGAAAGAGGGATCGCTGTGGCCTTTTGCCATCTGTTTTTTACTGTACTATCCTGGTTTGGCCATTGATCAGTGTTCAACTGAGGAACGCACCAGGAGCCATACCTTAGTGAACTGAGTGGCTAAAACTTAAATAAATATTAGGACCTAAAAATAGCTTTTTATGTTATATTTTAAGTTATTTAACTCTTACATAAGTCATTACTGAAGACCATAGTAACTGTATTCAGAGGTGAGTTAAGCACACACAGTGAGGATTTAATGTTAAAGAAAAATAACCAACTTCTGGGTTATAACTGTAACTTTGTGTCAGGCTACATCATACCACCCCAACATGGATTATCTTCCAATAACAAAACACCCCTCCTCATGTTTTATTCCTTATTTATTACATCATTTATAGTTTAGTATGACCACGACACTTCATAAATCCTCCTGACTACTTGGTTAAGCATGATTAAATAATTAGTTCGCTACTCATTAGGGTGTGTTATTGTAAAATATTACTAATAAGTGCAGCCAGTGAAGCAAGCCAGCTTGACTTTCAGTGCTAATGGCAGCTTTACTGTCAATGTTAATTCAGTGGACTTCAGTGAAGGTCTTGAAAGTTAGATTTTAAACAATGATTAAACCTTAATCAAGCATATTTGCTCTGACAGCTTCTCTACTTTTACTGTCGACTATCGTTTCACCTATCATCATTACATTTGGCACAGTCATGAATAATATCCTCATTTATCTCTATATTTTGTGCCTGGTGCAGCCTCAAAGGCAGGTACAATGGGAAATGGGAAATGACAGAAGAAGGACAGAGACTATATGGTGTGACAAAAGCTAGAATAGCATGACTATATGTCAAGACCACCCACTGATTTCTCTGACCTCAAGAATAGACAGTATTAGTTGGGACATATAACTATAAGTATGGCTTTAACCCTTTAATGCATAAACTATGCATACATTTAAAAACATTATAAATATTAAAAACATAAAAACATTCAACATTTTTTACATTTTCTAAATATTGCTTTCATTAAAAAGTAAGTTGTCCATGTGTAGAAATATGATAAGTCAAAAAGGGTAAAACGATATACCTGAAATTTAAACAAACAAACAAAAAGTTCCAATGTGCTTTTAAATAATTCTTCAGGTTTGAAATATTTACTGTTTATGACCAAAATGATAGAAAATATCATTTTTGAACAAAATATAGCAACATTCTTGGCATGATCACGGAAGACAGCTAAAGTGGATGATCTCAGAATTATTTCCTTGCTGAAGAAAACCTCCTTCACAACATCTAGCCAAGTCAAGACTCTGGAGGAGGCAGGCGTATCATCAAGTCTATAATCAAGAGTGTATGTAAAAAAAATACAGAGGGCTAACCTCAGGATGCAAACCACTAGTAACACTCAAGTACAGAAAGGTCAGATTAGGCTTTGCTAAAACAAAACAAACAAACAAACAAACAAACCAAAAAAAAAAACCCTCTAAAAACCTGCCAGTTCTAAAGAGAAGAGTATGGAGAAGAGAAGAGTATGGAGAAGGAAAGGAAGGGCTCATGTTCCAAAGCATACCACATTATCTGTCAAACATGTGGAGGGAGTGTTATGACATGGGGATGTATGGCTGGCAATGGAACTGGGTCACTGGTGTTTATTGATGACTGTTGATAGAAGTTGCAGGTTGAAGTATGAAGTCTATAGAGCTATACTTTCTGCTCAGAGTCAGTCAAATGCTGCAAAACTGATAGGATGGCGCTTCACAGTACAGATGGATAATGATCCAAAACGTACTGCGAAAGCAACCCAAGAGCTTCTTAAGGCAAAGCAATTAAATGTTCTTAAATGTCCATTGACCTTAACCCAGTTGATCATGCTTTTCACTTACTTAAGACAAAATTGAAGGCAGAAAGACCCACAAACAAGCAGCAACTGAAGACAGTTGCAGTAAAGGCCTGGCAAAGCATCTCAAGGGAGGAAACTCAGCATTTGATAATGTCCAGGATGACTTCAGTCAGTCATTGATCTGCATCCAAGTATTATAAATAATCTTAATATTTAAGAATGTTGTCTTATCCAATTACTATTGAGCCTGAAAAAATGAAAAACTGGTTAATGCAATATTTTTGTTAAACCCATTGAATTAAAGCTGAAAGTCTACACTTCAATCACATCTTGATTGCTTCATTTCAAATCCATTGTGGTGGTGTACAGAGGCAGAAGTATGAAAACCGTAACTGTCCAAATACTTATGGACCTGACTGTATTTTGCCTTACATTAACTATCCATAAGTGCATGAAATGGTTAATGGTCTCAAGCAATTGTACAATTTTGGTGTGGAGTGACCTCGCCTGCTATGTCGAACATGACAAGCGGAATAATTGGAAAGTAAGGAAAGTGAACGACATGGAAGTGTCTCTATGGTCCATTTTTCATCTCTGCCTTTCCACAGTACGCCAGCGGCAAGAGAAAGAGAAACCGTTATTCCAGCCAGTCACTAGAGATTTAACTCATGCCATGCAATGACATGAGCCTGAGAGTCAAAAAAGTGGACTGGAGACAGAGAGAGAGTGAAGCAATTGCACTAGGCATTTCACACATGTTTAATTTTACAGTGTGACCACTCTGAGGATCAACAGACCTCCCATGGGTGCCTACTTGATAATTATTCCATCGTCCACCTGCCATGGATTTACAGTGGGGGAAAAAAGTATTTGATCCCCTGCTGATTTTGTACGTTTGCCCACTGACAAAGAAATGATCAGTCTATAATTTTAATGGTAGGTGTATTTTAACAGTGAGAGACAGAATAACAACAAAAAAATCCAGAAAAATGCATTTCAAAAAAGTTATAAATTGATTTGCATTTTAATGAGGGAAATAAGTATTTGATCCCCTATCAGTCAGCAAGATTTCTGGCTCCCAGGTGTCTTTTACACAGGTAATGAGCTGAGATTAGGAGCACTCTCTTAAAGGGAGTACTACTTACTAGTAATACTTTTTTCCCCCACTGTACTTCACACTGACTCATCTGTCTAAAAACCAATGCAGCCTTGGTCTGAATTTTAATAATTTGTTACATTTATATAGTGCTTTTCTAGACACTCAAAGCACTTTACATAGCATGGGGGGGAAATCTCCTCAAACACCCCCAGTGTTTAGCATCCACCTGGATGATGCGACAACACCCATAGTGCACCAGAACACCCACCACACACCAGCTATTGGTGGAGAGGAAAGGAGAGCGATATAGCCAATTCAGGGATGGAGATTATTAGGGGCCCATGATAGTTAAGAGCCAATGGGGGAATTTCACGAGGACTTTTTAATGGGTTTTTAATGACCACAGAGAGTCAGGACCTCAGTTTAACATCTCATCCGAAAGACGTTGCTCTTTTTACAGTATAGTGTCCCTGTCACTATACTGGGGCATTAGGACTCACACAGACTATAGGGAGCACACCACCTGCTGGCCTCCCTAATACAACTTTCAGCAGCAACCTTAGTTTTTCCCCCAGGAGGTCTCCCATCCAGCTACTGGCCAGGCTCAACCCTGCTTAGATTCAGTGGGAAACCAGACAAGAACTGCAGGGTGATATGGCTCTGGCAAATTTTGAGTCTTAGTCACATCCAGGGAAATGACAGAGCTTTCTAGACTCTGTTGACACTGTGCTTATTTTAAATTCACACTAACAGCCTGTCCAATCCTCCCGAGCCTCCTCTTGACAATGGAATTACATACTTCTCTGTTGAGTTAATCATGAGGCAAAGGTTAATTGAGCTTTAGACAAAAATTCAACCCTGTCAGCACAGTTGAACCACAACAACAAATGACCACAATCATCCTATTTGACAGCATCCGCAGGAAGACAGGGTAAGCCAATTCAGCCTATTTCCCAGTCCACAATACAAAACTGTTTTGGATCTCTACTGAAAATAAAAATAAAAATAAAAATCTCACATTTTGGGGTAAGTATTTTCCCTCAAGATTGACCTTACTGGTCCATGATCGCAGCATGTATAATTAGGCTGGGACATTTCTCTCTAGCAGTGTAATGAAACTGTGAGAAGGTAGAGCAGGAGGTCAGATTGGCAGTCTGGTGCTTCATCTTGTTTTTTCACGGGGAGATACTAGAAAGTAATAAATACCCAGGATGCCAGAGATGGCAGGGGGTAGGGCACGAAAAAGAGGGCCAGTCTGACATTTCAAGTTCAACTTCTGCTACAAGGGAAAATGTCATAACATTCTAGAGATATCTATCAAAGTCAAGAAGAGTTTTCCAGAATGCCATACAGACTCATAAAATGTTCATCAAAAAGCCAATACATGTTAGAATTGTTAAAATTCCTGAATAGTGCAGAATCCTCAGTGATCCCTACTGAATTCAGCTGACCTTTTGCTCCTTAATGTTGTCGTTGTATCAGTATGACAACCTAAAATCTTAAAATGAGAAACTCTTCATAAATAATATAAAAATGTTTGCAGACATCAACAGACCTCGTATCGGCGGCTCCCATCTGTGAGACATTGCTGAGCTTTCCCCAGCTTGCCAGAGTTATACACTTCAAACACTTTGGGTCTTGTGAAAAGAAGGGTGACTATTTTCCAACTAGGCCAATATGTCCAAGCTCTAATGACGGATTGACTAAACAGAATGGATGCCAGAAGAGAAGCTACTTTAGAAAGAGAAAATGTGCTTTTCATGGACATGAAATATTTATGTATAGTATCTATCTATCTATCTTATATATATATATAGTCATTTACTTTAGGGCTAGCACATTAATTTCACATTTTCACCTCCAACATGCCATTAAATCAGCTACTTATCCTCACCCCCCTCATTCAAACTTTTTTTTTTACTAGTCAACTAGTAATTCATAAACATGGTTGACTAGTCATCTTTTCCATAGTTAAAGCACTATTTCAGGTCATCTCTAATTTAATGCTGTTTTATTGGTGCAGCAAAAAAAAAATGTGTAAACATTTGTGCAAAATGTTAAACCTGTATATCTTATTACACTATTTAAGGACATTAATTCTTGGCAGCACAGCTGAAATCGTTGATTCTGAAACTGGTAGCTTAAACAAGTTTGAACTGGCCTCTTTGACCTGACGCACCACTGATCTGACTCTAAACTAGTCAAGTGGGATTGGATTTACACAAAAAGTGCTCTTTCACACGGTGCTGGCTCAAACAGAATTAACTCTGCACACAATGCAAGAATTTTACTTACATTTTATTTAACTTTAAAGGACAGCAAAAATAACTGTAGGAGGAATTCCATTGGGAGCATGCAGAAGTAGGATTTAAAAAACAAACAAACTCATAGAGCTCTACACTTCATGCTAAATGAAATCAAAGTGTTAATGGTCCATTAAAGCAAAATAATGAATAAAACAAGACTTTTCCCAACACAGTCTTCTTGTCTGTAGAAATCTAATTCATTCTAGTCTACTAGAAATATTTTGAGACTAAAATATTTTTTTTTATCACCTGTCTCACTGTTTTTTCCATCTTCTGACTAGTGAACAACTCCCCACAGTGAGAACTAGTGAATATATTAGTTGACTAGTCCATGCAATCCCTTGTTTTATCTACAGGCTGTCCCCAAAGTCTCCATACATAGGGGACTAAGTTTGCCAGCACCACGTCGGTGGTGCCTTTGTCAGTGGATATTCGTGGATGTCCACTTCTCAGTTAGTCCACAACACTTCCAATCTTTTTGAATTTATTAATAAGTTTGGCAACAGTGTCATGTGTGATGTGCTTGCCATGTTTCCTCTTGGAGTCCATAGCAACCTTGCGACAGCTTCCCGATCCAGAAATGAGAATGATTCCAATGCATTCTTCTTTATATATATATATATATATATATATATATATATATATATATATATATATATATATATATATATATATATATATATATATATATATATATATATATATATATAAAAGAATGTATTGGAATCATTCTCATTTCTGGATCGGGAAGCTGTCGCAAGGTTGCTATGGACTCCAAGAGGAAACATGGCAAGCACATCACCTTTGATTAAAAGTTCCTCTATGTATGGAGAATTTTGGGACAGGATACTGGATATACTGTATACTGGATAATATTGGATTGGATAATATAGGATTAATACTGGCCTGAAATCCTGGCTCACCATTAGATCAGATTTTTTAGACTGTGAATGCCTGTTATGTTGACTGACAGGACACAGATGGCAAACTTTGAAGCTTGCAGCAGAAGCTTGCAGCAAGCCAGCATGGCTACTAAATGGATATTAGTATTAGATCACTCACATATTAATAGCTCCTAATTCCAGTATCAATCAGGATTGGTGCATGTCTAGTAATAAAGATACACTATAAAAGGCTTTATAGTCAAAGTGAGAAATATTTATCTCATGCTGATTTTTAGCACATGCATAAACTCAAACTCAGCCACTGAGGTCCTTCAATACTTGTCTATGTTTATGGCTTTACTAAACAGGTGAATTGATGGAATTTACTGAAAGGAAAGGTTAAAAAAAATCAGTCACTAGCTGAAAATGTGCTACAGAGTGGAACGTTGCTAGAGGCAGTGAAGTCACCTGGCGCTGGACAGATGTTGTGCTTTTTTGCAATATAATACAATACATTTGTAGGGACAAGCCTGCATAAACATATACTGCCTCCAGTAGTGTACTGAAAAACACAGACGTCATTTCTCATTTCCATAATAGTCATTTAATGCGAAAGTGTTAGCATGGCTCAGCTATAGCAGCCAGCAGGACCTGAGTGGGAGGTGGTAATGAAGGTAATGAAAATGACTGCAGGCAAGGGACAGGTTTATACAACAGATGAACAGCTATCATTCTTTAAATAGCAACAGTAGCCTATCCATCCAGATTATCCGATCAGACAAAGGGATTTACTCTTTCATCTGATGTATTTAAAGCTTTGGGGGGTTATTCAGTATAAAAGGGATGAGAGTATTTGTGGTAGTTTTACTTACCTAAATCTCTCCTCAGGACTGAACGATTGTTTATGTTAGCAATGAATGAAAGTTAAGATGTAGAATTTCTGGTGTCTTTATTAATATTCCAAAATGTAACCAATATGTGACCTGATGTTTTGTGTTTGCAAATTGATAAAACATACTTTTGTTAAATGTTACATTATTTATTACAGAAAATCAAGTGACATAAGCTAGGTTTCTAATGCCATGCTAATCCTAGCCTAAGAAACTCTGGCCATGGACTATTTTGATGTATACCAATCAGCCATAACATTAAAACCACCTGCCTAATATTGTGTAGGTGCTCCGTGTGCCGCCAAAACTGCTCTGACCCGTCAAGGCATGGACTCCACAAAACCTCTGAAGGTGTGCTGTGTTATCTGGCACCAAGATGTTAGCAGCAGATCCTTTAAGATCCCACAGGTACTCTTTCAGATTGAGATCTGGGGAATTTAGAGGCAAGGTCAACACCTTAAACTCTTTGCCATGTTCCTCAAACTATTCCTGAACAATTTTTGCAGTGTGGCAGGGCACATTATCCTGCTGAAAGATGCCACTGCCATTAGGGAATACCGTTGCCATGAAGGGGTGTACTTGGTCTGCAACAATGTTTAGCTAGGTGGTACAAGTCAAAGTAACATCCACATGAATGCCAGAACCCAAGGTTTCCCAGCAGAACATTGTCCAGAGCATCACACTGCCTCCGCTGGTTTGCATTCTTCCCATAGTGCATCCTGGTGCCACCTCTTCCCAATGCACACGCCATCCAGCCGTCCATATGATGTAAAAAAAAAAAAGAAAGAAAAAAAACCCAAAAGTGATTCATCAGACCAGGCCACCTTCTTCCATTGCACCACTGTCCAGTTCTGATGCTCACGTGCCCATTGTAGGCACTTTTGGAGGAGAACACGGCTCAGCACTGAGCAAGCTGTGATGCACTGTGTGTTCTGACACCTTTCTATCATAGCCAGCATTAACTTTTTCAGTGATTTGTGCTACAGTAGCTCCTCTGTGAGATCAGACCAGATGGGCTAGCCTTCACTACCAAGCGCATCAATGAGCCTTGGGCACCCATGATCCTGTCGGTTCACCAGTTGTCCTTCCTTGGAACACTTTTGGTAGGTACTTACCACTGCATACTGGGAACACCCCACAAGACCTGCTGCTTTAGAGATGGTCTGACCCAGTCATCTAGCCATCACAACTTGGCCTTTGTCAAAGTCACTCAGATCCTTATGCTTGCCTATTTTTCCTGCTTCCATTCTTCGTCATTCTTCAAGTGGTTCTTTGCAGTGTGATTTAAACCCTGGTGATTCACTCAATCACTGTTTAGCCGGGTAACACACACCTGTATTAACTGTATTACTATTCCAAGATGTCTAAAACTATAAATAGCAGAATATTAAGAACATTCTTTAGAACATTTTCCCAAGAATATTTTCCCCAATTAGCAGATGAGCTACATGAGACATCTTTGAGATGTTTAAGTGTTTTCGTGCTAAAATTTCACAGTTTTAGGTCATTTATAGAACAGGCTCCAGCCATATTTTAGAAAGTCAAGATGTCATATATTTTCCACCTCAGTAAATAAACCATCTATGAACACAAAAGCTGGTTTACTTATCCATCCCTTTATTTTTTTCTTCTGAAGCATCACTTGTCCGGTGCATCCATGTCCTCTCCTCCTAAGTTGTACAATGCTGATTTAGAAGCTTACATCTGTTATTGCTACAGGATGAGGAAATTGAAGGAACACCATAACAGGATTGAGAAAATGCAGGCACCATTTTCGGAAGTGGAATTGGGTATTGCCTCAGGCACTTACTCTACAAGGACAGTTATCATAGGTAGTATTAAGGATAGAAGAGAAACAGTAACACACACACAAACACACAGATACACACCAATGTGCCTCAGAGCACAACATGAATACTGCCTATGTTGTTTTACTGTTGATTGTAAGGATGAGGTCTGAGATCTAAATGCTAATAAAATAAATGAATCTCTTTATATAGCCTAAGCTGACCAAGCAAACGTCTAAACATTTCAAATGGTGTTCAAAGAAAATCAATATGGAGCTCTGTTGTGCAATATGTTGTGATCTCTAACTGTATCTTATAAACAACCTCTATTGGTACTTTAGTGCATCTCCACCTGCATTTTAGCATAATCCCATAATGTCGCCATCCTGCAGATGGAATGAAATTACCAAGGGTGGCTGGTATAAATAGCCTAGCAGGGCTAAACCTCCCTGTCTTTCAAAGATAAAAAAAAATCTTTTTTTTGGCAACCACAACAGTTATTTCCTGTTAAAAAATGTCTTCGGTCGTTTTCACACCTGACTCGTTTGGAGCGTTTGTTTCGGAACCTGGTGCATTTTCTTTTATTTAGACATACTGTATATGAACACGGCAATCTCTCTCGGATCTGCACCAAAACAATCGGTCCAAGACCACCTGAAAGAGTTGGTCTCGGCCCGACTGCAAGCGAACTCTGGAGCAGTTCGCTTGTGGTGAGAAAGCAACCCGACCCAACAGACCAACAAACCAACCTGCATAGCAATGCATGATGGGAACTGCGTTATGTGAAAAGTGTGTTTGTTTTACTAATGACTCGCAACATAACTCACGGTTTAACTTGGACCAAAGACGAGGTAAAATGCCTCATTGAAATTTGGTCTGAGGAACATATTTCTGAACACCTTTTAATAATGCATAAAAACACTGAGGTTTACAGGATCTTTAGCGAGCGTCTCAAGGAGATGGGCTTCGTGGAACATATAAATTAGATAAGTTATAATAACTACAGCTAAAAAGAAAGCCACAATAAGCTTGCAGAGCTGCTGTCTTTCCATCTTGATGGATGACCGCTATGAGAGGAATCCCAGAACATAAACAGGCGCACTCTGACCAATGACAGGACAGTTTACTCGCATGTGACTTGCATAAACACATTTTGGCACGCTTTGAAGTGTTGCCCTGTGAAAGCAAACCGAGCCAAGGAGAAAATGCAGCATTGTAACAATTTCAGTCCCTGTTTCGAAACAAAGCACAGATCTACAGGTCTGAAAACACCCTTAAAGTGGATTATTTTGTAAGTTTGCAGAATCAAGTGCAACAGCGCCACCAGTGGTCATTACCCATAATGGTATGAAGAAGCAAGGATGAGGCTGATTTTTTTCTAGCCCTGACTATACAATAAATTAATGAAGTCATGTCAGGATTACACAGAGTGAATAGCACACTAAATTTTGTGTTCATGTGCTGATATTTTTCAGCCAGTTTCAATGACAGATCAGTAACACATCATCAGCAGTGATTTTCCTAAAAGTAAAAGTAGACAGACTAAGCACACATTACTGAATCATAGTATGAATTACACAAATGTACAGATAACATAACTTGTAAATGTATTTATTTATTTACTTTGTTTAATGAAAGGGTTACAACTTTTCTGGTCATATTCAGAGTTGGTGACACCAACTTAAGTTACATCCATATTTATGCGAGGAAAGTTATGTGCATTCAGAGACTGTTTAAATTTAAATCGATTTTCTGCGTGCGCCATTCAGATTATGCAAATTACCTGCATGTAGTTCATGCCTCTGAGGTTACCAGATTATTTTTTTGAGTAGAGGTGTCTAAGAGGTTTTTCAATAGTGTCTAGACTACTACCTGTAAACACATTCACTTCCCCAACCCTCTTTTCTTTGCTGTCAAATGTCAAACATAGATAGATAGATAGATAGATAGATAGACAGATAGATAGACAGATAGATAGATAGATAGATAGATAGATAGATAGATAGATAGATTAATCATAGATTCAAGAGACAATTTAAACATGAAAAAACAAAGCAAAAAACAAAACAAACAAACAAACAAAAAACCCCAAACAAAACAAAACAAAACTAATGCAATGTTATACAGTCAGGTCCATAAAAATTTGGACATTGAAAAAGTTATTGTTATTGTAGTTGTCTACCACAGTGTATTGACGTTGAAATTAAATAATGAATATGAGCTCAAAATGCAAATTTTCATGTATATACATCCAGATGCGAAAGGTGTATGAATTATAGCAATTTTTATAGATTGTAATGTGTTCATGGGGTGTAGGCTATATTATTGTACTATTTTTAGTTGTCGAATTAATAAAATAATGCCAGTAAAGTCATCTGTAAAGAAAGGATACCCACAGTTTAAAGGATAAGCTGACCAAGCACTCATCTGCTACTGCTCAACCTCGTTATATGCACTTAATAGTACATAAATTGATGTGAACAGGATATTAAGGAACCTTTATGATGATCTTCAAATTGTTGCACCATATTTTTCAATCAGCTCCTTTCATGCTGTTTATTTACAGACTCCAAAAAGAAAAGTTTGGCTAAATTGCAGGCTACTCAGTAATAGCCATGCCTTGACTGAAGTGTTCTGCTGCCCATAAATATTTAACATGTTCCGATTGGCTGTGAAATAAGTGTTCTTCACCTGCTCGTTATCTCTGTGCCCTTATCAGCTCCCGTTGGGCTAAAACTGTGCGTGATTTAAAGCACATTCCTGTCTGTCCACTTGAACTTGAAAATTGGGGCTATTACCTAACTGAACCTTCAAAGCAAAAGTGTGTCTCAAATACACTGTGTGTAATAAATGTCACCATGGCACTGAAATTTAATCATGCTAGAGCTGTGTCGTCTCCATTTTTAAAAAGAGGGAATGCAATGTGACAGACAGAGCACCAGGGTGAAAGATTGAAAAAAGAGCTTTGAAAAAAAAAAAATATATATTATATATATTTATTCCAATTTGTGCGTATTAATAACACCCAGATGCTCTTTCATTAGGAGGGAATGTTTTTGAATCCCCATGATGCGTCTCTAATCCCTTTCTGCATTTTCGGAATCGAATTTGGTTTCATATGAGGTGTCATGGCAACACTTCCTGGTATACGAACTGCAGAATCTGCATCTATGCAAAGAAAGGAAGACAGAATCACATTTTCAGATGTTAAACCAGGGGTTTCTGCTTCATGCATACTGCTTCATAATATCGAAATGCTTGCTCCTTCATAAGCTTCATAAGGTTTGCTGTCTGAAGCTTAGTTCAATCCGAATGCGATATGCCTTCAAATCAAGCCTCTAATCAAATCATTTCAGAAGGCGCAAATCTTTTTGGAGCGTGGAGCAATCTGACTGGAGCGTGCAGAGATTTCCGAGCCTATGGGTTTATTCATGAGAGGGAAAGGGATGAGGCGTGAGGTGTGTGCATGCACTGATGGCAGCATTTACACACATCCGCAGGCACTCTGTTGCTTCCCCGCTGCACCATTAGCTTCTGCCAAGCATCTGCGCTGAGAGATAGCTTTAGATTGGGGAGGCCCTGCGCATTACACATCCATTTTGTGATTCTGCACTCCAACAGCTTCAAACAGCCAGCGGACGGTCAAAAGAACTTGAGTGTGAGATGAGGCTACTAAGACATGCAGACATGGGGAAAAAAGGAAGAACGAAATCGTGTACAGGATACATGGTGCATCCTAGAGTGTACGTTCACTAGATCTTAATATACTGAGTCATCTGAGCATTCAGTGCAAAACCTGGCAGTGTGATAACTC
The DNA here is from genome assembly GCA_023630585.1 of Cranoglanis bouderius. Lineage (NCBI taxonomy): Eukaryota > Metazoa > Chordata > Actinopteri > Siluriformes > Cranoglanididae > Cranoglanis > Cranoglanis bouderius. Next base: position 5,779,541 of record CM042546.1, on the reverse strand, counting down.
ACATAAAAAGGTGGGTAGTGATCCTGTCCATGGTTAAGGGACTAATTCATGGTTCCACGCTGTGAGTGCATCATAAGCCTTGTTTACAGCACATGTTAAAACATACGATTAATCCTTACGAGCCACCGCTATAGCCAGAGCAAACTGTACAAATCAAAAGAAAGCAAGAGGAGGCTAGATGACATCTGTTTTTTGTTTTTTTTTTCCCTTTCATATCCTCTCCACTCTCCCACTCTTTTATAACAGGCAGTGATCATAAGCTGCTGCCTTCAGATATAATCTTTCATGGAGCCCTTTCCTTCGACAATATCGTTTCTTTCTCGGACTGAAGTGCACCAGTGTAGACGGAAACTCATTTTCAGAGAAAGAAAACGTAATGAAAAACTACTTTGGGCTTCACAGAACCGCCTGGAGTGTCCATCTTTCCTGAAGAATGCTCCATGTGCAATGAGGACAGTTGTCAATATAGCGGCACACAGCTCTTTGGCGAGCAAATCCATTAGTTGAGCTTTAGTCTGACAGGAGCCCTTTCAGCAAATCTAGGCAGAACGTAAAGAAAGATGACCAACACTCAGTATCAGCCTTTTTCTCCATTTGCCTATTCTCTGAGATTTATTCTGATCACTTGGAAGTGCCACGATTCATGCTGTTACATAAAGAATAATATGGAAGGAATCACTTTTAGCCGAGAGTGCTTTTTACGTAGCCTTTTTGCTTTGACTACAGATAGGAATGAAGGCAAAATGGATTTTTTTTTTTTTGCCAGAATAAGCAAGGCTGCAACGTCTGTAAAATATTAAAAGAGACAGCAGATTTGTTTTGTGGACTTTGTGTCGTCAGAAGATTGAGATTCTAGACATCGTCTTCAACGCACACGTTCAAATGAGAACATTTCTGCCAGTACAAATACAAAGGTAATGCATATGAATGAAGCTTACGCTGACTAAAATGGATAATAATGAGGCGGTTTGTGATGCTCATGTCCTTTTGAATCCGCATTATATGCAATTAAGTTTGTCATACTGGATCATTTGTGCATTAACCAAAGGCCAAATGCCGTAAGAGATCCTTGATGTGTCTATATATTTCCCTTTTTGAAATATCAAACGTCATTTCTCATATTGGGACCTTTGTGTATATTGTTATAGATCTATTTTTGTCTTGCCTAGGGGTTGCTCTTTAAGTTGGATGAAATTCGCATACCCGGAAGACTCGAGTTTCCAAGGCGTGTACGCTTTTACCCCTGGCCATCCTCCAGGCGCAGAAGCCTCATCTAGTTAACAGCGCAATGAAATGCAAACGCACTTGAATCGTGTGTTTCCTGCATGTTAAGAGAGCCCTCACTTTCTTCCTCCTTCAAAAGCCAGAGCAGAGGAGAGCAGCTGCTATTGAAAATGTGGAGAAGAATAAAAGAATGTGAGATAGATTTCATTTTGCACATGCACATTGCTCTGTTCCAGAAATGCAGTACATAGTGTTAATAATAAAATAATTCCTAAATAGAATATATTGCACTGAAAATGTTTCATTTCTTCTTCTTTTTTTATTGCACTAGCTATGATGAAACAGATCCACAGTGTCAAGCAGGGCATGATAAAAAAAAACTGAACAAAAATACTGACACTAACAAATTGTCTGACCTTAAAAATTGATTCACTGTGGTCTAAGGAAAGAAGCAAGACAGCCTAAGAGTATCAATAAGTTAATTTAATCTCATTATCTTTTTTAAGGTCAAACCCTGAATAACATAAGAGTGCAGTGGACTTAATTTCTGTTAAATCAGATGTGAAAAAGCCAGAGGGCGCAAAAGGAATAATAAGCGAGCAGTGGAATATATGAATATATGCAGGTGAAATATCTAATTACCACCAGAACCACTACCTGCATCCAAGCACTTGGAGAGTAATCAGCTTCAAGCTTAAAGCTTACTTTATGGCATGCTAATTGTCCAAATTTACTTCCAAATAAGGCACAATACTGCATCTCTCAGATGCCAATGCCAATTAGTTTTGTTATTAAAATCGATCAGAATAAATGGTTCCAAATCTTAAAAGTAGGGAAATATATATATTTGTTTTACGGGTGAAATGTTTTAAAACCATAGAACGGAGTTGGAATAAATCAACAAAGTTTAGCTATTCCACTGAAATCACATAAATCACAGAAGCCGAAAAAAAAAAAAAACCCTACAAAAAACAGTAGCTATGTCATTTTTTCAACTTAATATCTCATTATTGTGACTTCATAGCTTGTGATTCCAAGATACTATGTTGTCATTTTGATTTAATATCTCATTATTTTCTATTTTTTTTTATTTCAAAATAATGTTATTTTTAACTTAATATATCATTGTTTTGCCTTAACTTATTTCAAGAAATGACGTCATTATTTTAACATAATATCTCATTATTTCAAGGTATTACACCACTTTTTCAGCACCTCAGAAAATTATCTTAACTTGTTAAGATAGTATGTCATTTTTTCATCAAGGTGTGTTTTGGCAAAATTCAGACGAGCCTTAATGTTCTTCTGGGTTAGCAGTGGTTTTTGCCTCACTACTCTTCCATGGATGCCATTTTTGCCCAGTGTCTTTCTGATAGTGGAGTCATGAACAATGACCTTTATTGATGCAAGAGAGGCCTGTGTTGTTGTCCTTGGCTCTTTTGTGACCTCCTGGATGAGTAGTTTCTGTGCTCTTGGAGGAATTTTGGAAGGTTGGCCACTTCTGGGAAGGTTCACTACTGTGCTGAGTTTTTTCCATTCAGAGATAATGTCTCTCACTGTGGTCCTTTGGAGTCCCAGAGCCTTAAATAGCTTTGTAACCCTTCCCAGACTGGTGTATTTCAATCACCCTCTTCCTCATCATTTCTGGAATTTCTTTCAACTTTGGCATAGTGTGTTACTCGGTAAGACCTTTTAACCAACTTCATGCTGTTGAAAAAGTTCTATTTAAGTGCTGATTTGATTGAACAGGGTTTGCAGTAATCAGGCCTGGCTGTGTCTAGTCCAGCTGAACCCCATTATGAATGCAGTTTCATAGATTTGGGGAATTAGTAACTACGGGGGCAAATACATTTTCACACAGGCCCAATTGGTATTGGATAACTTTTTTGCTTCAGTAAATATTATCATTTAAAAACTGTATTTTGTGTTTACTCAGGTTACCTTTGTTTTTATCTTAGATTGTGTTTTAATTTCTGAAACAATTTAGTTTTTTTTTTTTTTAATTTAATTAATTTATTTTTTTTTAGTTTATAGTAACAGTAATTTTTATTCTGTATATCTGCTGTTTCCCATATGTTACTTTAATGGAATACAGTTGGCACATACAGCATATGTTTAATAATTTGTAATTGACTTGCATTACACATATTGACTCCTAACCTTTAAATTGACAGAATTCCATAATGGTCATAGAGCTCATTTTGACTGTTTTGAATTGGACATACACTTATTTATAAATAGATAAAGCAAAAATAATGTTAAGTTTGTGTTAGTTTATAAGAAATGTTAGCAAATGTAAATGATTGCATATTTATTTTGATGATCTCTAATTAATCTATAACACAGGATATTAAATGAAGTTACATTTAAGTTACATGTATACAAAAAAGCATTATTGTTTATTGTACTAAGTCACATTAATGAGATAGTATATCAAAATAACCAGTTATTAAGTTAAAAATAATGAGATATTATGCTCATTAGGAATCTAAATATAAATCTACATACATTTGGATTTCTGTAAAGCTACCTTGTGTCTATAGTTAAAATCACTATACAAACAAAATTGAATCAATCAATTGAATTGATTGATTGATTTAATTGTTTAAATACTGATTGATCTTTTGAACTTAATTTACGTCTGAATATAACCATTTAACCTATAACTGTGGATAAATCATAAATAACTTTTTTGTTCTAAGTGTAGTTAAAGCAAAACGTAACTGTCCACAACAAAAATTCACATGAACACAATTTGAGCTCACGTTCTTAACGTACTATGTGCATCTGAAAATAGGTCTTTTCAAACAGAGCCTATGTAATATTCGAAGGAATTATTACAAGGAAATGTGATTTTGTTGCATGTCATATACAGTAAATGAAGCTGTAAGAAAAGTTACAACCATTAACTCTAAGCATCCAACTATCCTTAGCCATTAACACTTTTTTATATGAGTTTACTGAGACAAATTCTGAAAGATTTGCCTTAAAACTAACTGAAATTAGATGTTTTTTTTTTTTTTTTTTGGACTGCATTGCTTTGAAAATTTGCTATTTAGTGTAGTTGCTATACTGTCCTGTGCACAAAATCCACACAATAATGTTGCTATTATTCTCTAGATAGCACACACGCATGTATCCAGCCAACATCAGCACAACGTGTACAAATTACATCTCAAAGTTGCTTCACGCTGCTCTTTAATTGGGAAGATGTCAGCACACTGTCCATTTGGATCACTGTTATGGATGTTCTTAATATTCTTCTTTTTATAGCTCTGGACAAGTCCGAATATTTATTCATTTGCTGACTGTAGTGTGTTGTGGTCGTGTGTTGGCTGGCTAAGGAACAGAACAAAAAGTGGGTTATCTCGATTAATCAAAGGAGGAAAGTAGCATGAAGGGAAAGGTGAATTTTTCTTATTATATTATATGATGATCGTGAAGATTAAATTAATTATCACTATGAGCGAGTGACTGGATTAAATCACATTATATTCCAGGATGAATGAAAATAGTAGATAAAGAGTTAACACTGTGTTGTCGTGGCAACGTTTTCCCAATTAGCAAAGGAACTAATGTAATTTGTCCCTGTGATGGTGTATACTGTACACAATATCGGCATTGTTATTATTATGGAAAAAATCTAAGTAGACACTGATACATCAGATTGAAAATTTATTTTCATATAAAAAGACACTCTATGAAAACAGCAAAGGACTACTTTGTACAGTCTTGTGTGTATAAAAAAGGGGGGGGGGGATGGGGCAAAGGGAACTTTCTGTGACAGCCATCTATAGCTTAGGGGAAAATTGCTGGTTGTGGAAGAAGCCTCGGGTTCTTCAAGATGAAATATGTTGGGGAAAAAGGTCACGTATAATATATATAATGTCATGTTGGGCTATTTTGTGTTAGCTTTTGTTTGCATACTCATGTCAATCATACATGTCACAAAACGCATATGCACACATTTTGAAATACATATTTCAATAAAATAAAATGTACTGTAAGGCAAGTTTTTTTTTTTTTTTCAAGATCAATACAACTATATATATATATATATATATATATATATATATATATATATATATATATATATATATATATATATATATATATATATATATAAGGTAGGGGTGGTCTTGGTTGAGAATAAAATTTTGAGGGCTAGAATCAGTAATCTGAAAAAGATCGGTTTCATTTAGTGCATGGAACATTGCTTACTTTTAGCACAAAAAAAGCACTCTAAGGTACATGAAGTTTTAGAAATAAAGACCAGAGTGGCAAGAAAGAAACTATAAAGATGAAAAGATAGGCACTGTTAGTGAAAAGAAATGACTGTGTAAGTCATGCATTAAAAAAAGAAAAGAAAAGAAAATATTGCACGAGAGCATGAAGCGTACTTACCTTGTGCACTTTTAATTCAAAGCAATGCTAATGCTAGCTAAGTGATTTTACTTGACAAAAGATCGAAAGTACTTGTGCAATGTCGGCTTGAACATTAGTTCAACTGAGGGTGTGTAAAATGATCACTTCACCCTGTTGGCAAATTGTAGAGGAAAGCACTTTTAATCACAGTGGAGGGAAAAGGGTTATTTCCTGTTACACGTTCTCTATTACTGCAGATGAGTTCTTAAGGTCAAAATGGCACAGCCTTGTATTGTGGTCTGTGTCTATATGGTGTAGTGACTTCAGGGATCTTTGAGCAGATTGTTGTTGCACCGAGCAGGAAAATGTCAGGACAAATTGTCAGCCCCAAAGGTAATTATCTCCTTCTCTCCCCGAGCCTCCATGTGTGGTTACATCAGCCTACACAACTGGCCTAATTGGTATGACTTGCAGTGGGAAGGAGGAAACAAAAATGACCTCTATACTCAGTTCAATATTAAACCTGAGCCTTCAGTGCTGCGGTGTTACCATAAACAGAAAAAAAAAAAAAGTTTTGGTTAAACAAACAAACAAACAAACAAACAAACAAAAAAAGAGTTAGATTAAAACTTACGAGAGTTACTAAAGTTGTTTGTGGGAGTAACACAAACAGAAATGTATATGAACTCTAACAAGCATAATATTGTTTTAATTTGACAAACTTTTTTAGTAAGTGAATATTCTCCACAAGGGGTCCTTGGGGTGGTTTTGTAGCTTGTCAAAAGTACGAAAATATATTAGCGTATGGCAGCCACAAACAATAACGGCTCCAATAGTGCATTCAACATCGAGCCAAACATCCAAAAAACTGATTTTAACTGAGTTAAATGTGTGGCGGTCTGAGAAAACCCTTCACATGGTCACATTTTGACATAGTTCTGAAAACTATACCTTTTCTTGAACTAAAAATGTTTATCTTTGTATATCTCAATAAAGTTTTAAGCATTTTAAATTATGTTTACCTGCACAAATCTACTACATTTATAACCTAATCACCTTATGGAAAAATGACATTACTGCTACATTTGAAAGAATTTTAAGGTAATAATATGAAATGTTTTTTTTTTTTTTTTCATTTTGATTTTATTAGCATCAGTCTCTGTCCCACCACCTGTGGTAAAAGTTACTCACGACATTTAAACACAAGTCTCACCTCTGTCTCTTCACTCTTCACCAGGGCTGTTGTTTGGGGGGTGCAACTGGTGCGACAGCTCCAGGCCCCGCCCTCTACGGGGTCCCGTGGCCAGGGGAAATATTTAAAATAATAATTTAAAAAATAAAATAAAATAATAAAGACTTGATTCTAAAACATTATCTGAGCTATATAAGGCATACCGTTTTTTTTTTTTTTTTTTTTTTTTTTTAAGTGTGTGAAACTGGTATTACAATGACAGAAATGAGCGCTAAGTAGGGCCCTGTATCCTCTAACTCGCACTGGGCCCTGCCTCATGCTTGGGCCCTGCCTCATGCTTGGGCCCCGCCCCATGCTCTTCAAAGTGCTGTTGGCTAAATTTATTGTTATTAATTTATTTTTATTAGGACATTGATGCATTGTAAAACATTGTCCACTGTCATCTGTACAGTGTGTAAGCGCGCTTCTCTATTTTGATGAGGATGTGATGGTGTAGGAGCACTGCACACATTTTGACACTGATCAAACTGTGAGGAAATCACACTTAGCTAGCAAGGTTTTAGACATTTTTTTTTGTCAGACTGACTGTTTTTACTGCTGTGTTTGTTAAACTGGCATGATCTTTGTAGACAGACAGCCAAAGCAAGGTTATAGAGTAGTATAAACAAAAAATTTCCACTCTGTTTTAGTGAAATGTATTTAGTTTTCTTACAGTAGACATCTCAAAGTATATTGTTGGCCAAAAAAATCGATTTTCCCAGACTGCCACGCAAACTTATTAAAAAAAAATATCTTCAAAAAAAAAGAAAATAAATAATAATGTAAGATTCAACATTAACAAGGGGAGCACAAACAGAAAATGATATTTATTAAGTCCAGATTTTCCAAATTTTGGCCCTTGCTAAAATATGAATTGTGCATTGTTGTTATCTGTTGATTTATACAAATTCTGACTAAAAGATTAATAAAATATGGAAGCGTGGAATATGTTTTCTGTCATATGTTCTTTCAGACAGCCTGGTATAAGCTTTTCATATACACTACACTCTCAGAAATAATTATACCAGACTGTACTTTTCACTGACACTAGTGTGCCTCCATTAAGGGGACATCTTTTATACCTTTAGTAGGCTATATACCATTTACCTGGGAAGATACATGTGGTGTAAAGCTTTAAAGGTACATCAGTGATCCTTAACATCCAGCTGTGTACCTTCAGTTGTGTTCAAAGGTATAAAGAACTTTACTTTTCTAGTGACAAGGAAAAGTACAGTTCTGTACCTTTATTTCTGAGATCATAAGCAAATGATGCACTTGACCAAATCAATCACCAATCACTTTTTTTTTTGGCATTGAGGTCTGACCTTCCTGCCTTTCATAAGACTTTAGCATGACTTCACTACCGAACAGAGGTACTCATGAAGGGTAATAAATCTCTCTCAGCCCTGCTGATGTAGGCTCTGCTGTTATGGCATAGCTTAGCCTTTTACAGATTCCGTTATTGAGCCTCTATTACAAATGGACTTTGTGCTAACAGATAGTGTAGGGTCACTGGCAACAGACTTTATTTTCCCCCATTTTAAGTGGATAGCAGCCACTGAATCAACGCGGAATCAATAAGCACTTCAAGCAGCGGGTGAATGATACTACAGAGCAGAGAGAGATACTGCAGGACGGCTGCGTTTTATCTAGCAGAAATGGGATCTTCATGAGTGTTTTCAGCTGAGATGAACAGAAGGGAGGGTAAATTGAAACTATATATCTTTCCCCCATGATTATTAATCTTTTGTTATGCAATTGACTTAGAATAACACACAATATATGATTGCTGTAAAAAATTTTTTAAATGGAACATAGGGGGCAAAAAACATCCACACAGTCTCAGAAGGAATAAAACTGTACTTGCACAGAAATCTTTTTTTTTTTTTTTTTTTTATCTTTATCTTCCACTGTTTAAGCAAATGAATTAAACAATGTTGGGAAAATCTAAATAAAAACGACAAAGTTCAAAAGAGGTTTGATTCTTGATCCTATTAATGAATCATGTTAAACCTCCCCCTTCCCCCAAAAACAGAGACAGTCATTTATTAGGAAAGACAGGACATAAAGGTCAAACAAAACTGTGGTGCCGATCATGTGTGCGAGACATGAGTACGGGGGCATATTTTTTTTTTTTTTTTTTTAAATCTCTATAAAAAGGATGGTGCAGAAATATTTTTTTCCAAATTTCCAAATGTGTGAAAGAGAATCCTTTCCAGAGTAAAATCAATACATTTCAGAAACAGTTTGTTAAAAATTCTCCCATATACTCTCCGAGCCCCATTTTCGTTCACTGAAAGTGTCCATGTGAAAATATAGAAGTCTTTTTTTTTTTTTTAATGGTCTCTTCTCGTAAACAAATGTATAATCCTTTTATAGATTTTCCTTTTGGTAAATCTCATTCCATTTATGTGTGTGTCCTTTCGGTGCGTGTGTTTCCTCACACTTCAGTCTGGAAGTCTCCCTCGGATGTGTCAGGAGTGTTTGCGGAAGAAGCGTCCCAGGCTTTACTGTGCAGCTCCACTCGATCCATTTTTTGTCCGCTGGAGCCGGATGATGGCTCAGTTGTCATTGTCTTAAAGCTGTCCCAGGATTGCTGCGCATCTGCTGTGGCCTTGTCCTGTGTGTGAACATACATGTATAAAAAAAAAAAACATTCATTAGAAAAGACCCTTACTTTTCTTACTACAGCTGTATATAGTCAGCACCATAACTTTTGCAACATTAGCAGGGTTGACATATCTCAGCAAAATTTCTAGCCTAGAGTAAGTACATCTATGTTCTACAAAAAACACACAAGAGACCTCAAACTAGCCCAGTATGACTGTTAGAAGGGATATGAATATTTATACTTTTTCTCAGTCTTTATACATGAAATAAGTTCACCACGGTGCATATATTTATATATTTTGCACTATCTATCTATCTATCTATCTATCTACCTATCTATCTATCTATCTATCTATCTATCTATCTATCTATCTATCTATCTATCTATCTATATCATTGTGTTATTTGTCTGAAAAGTGGTCTATGTAATATGCTGCTTTCTTTAATGACATACAAACATTTTTCTGTAACATTTAATTTTGTGCTAGAAAACTAATGTTTGGGAATCTAAAATGTTTTTTGTACTGACTTGATAATGTAGAAGTCATAAAATAAAAAAATCTATAACAAAGTTTGTACTAAAAGTAATAAGCTGCCTAAAACTTTTGCACGACCAAATTTGCAGTAATTTTGATAATTACTAGGACTATTCATGCAGCAATATGTTGTAAATATACTAGAACTCTATTAGATGTTTATTTAATGCTTGCCATCTTCATATATGATTGTATTAGTCTTTTGAAGATTTTGTCTAGAATTGTCTCTTGCTTTTATGTTACATTATATTACATTTGACGGCAAAAAAGGGTGATCTGCTTCTTCAGTCTACATTTTCTATCCCCTTTAGGTTTAAAACAAAGTGCTTGTGTTTAAATGTGTCCCATCTCAGATGCTTCTACTCAAGAAAAATCTGGCAACCTTGGGGTGAACTACAAAGAGATCATTTTCATTTTACCCTGAATGTGGCAACTAGAAAAGTATCTTAAGTATGTGCATAACCTAAGTCTGAATATAACAACTTTCCCTAAGTAAATATTAACAACATTTGAACTTACTGTAAGTTCCCAATTCTGTATACGGCCCAAAATGTTCCTGATTAACTGTTCAGTTAAGTACTAAGAGACACAATAAAGCATTGACCTGGATGTGGAATCTTGGACAGACAAACCACAAGTAATTTCAAAATAAACACTAAATGACACAATTTTGTAGTCTTATTTTCAGTGATTACTTTCTTTAAGGGTTTTGATTACATAAATTAAGGACATTTTTTTCCAGGATAGAATCTTGGCTCACCTATATTTATAAATAAAGCTTTTATTAAATTAGACTTCAGCTAAATCCAGCCTAGTCAAGCTCTAAACATAAGAGTTCATACTACAACAGATAATGTTAGAAAACAGTGCAGGTTTTTGTAAAGATGGCCTTGAACAGCTCTATAAAAACAAAGTGTACTTCAATGACTGTCATTATATTTGCAGCAATCTCAGACAAAAGCACCTCTAACTTCACTGAATGTTATTTTTCCTCCCTACATTTACTTAATTCTTCAGATCTTCCACTTATGTGGTTAGACTGTGGATTGCTTTTTTTTTTTTTTTTTTTTTAAATTGGACCATTATCATAACACTTCAAAATTATTCAGCCCCTTCATGGCAAGCATATTTGGTACTTAGTAGAGCACCCTTTTGCTGTTATGACCTGCTGCAAACAAGATGCATAGCCAGACACCAGCTTCTGGCAGCGTTCCTGAGGAATTTTAGCCTATTCCTCATGAGCAATGGCCTCCAGTTCAGTAATATTCTTGGGTTTGCGTGCTGCAACCGCCTTCTTCAAATCCCACCAGAGATTTTCTATGGGGTTCAAGGCAGGTGACCGTGATGGCCCTGTAGAATCTTCTAGGACTTCTTCTGCAACCAAGCCTTGGTGGAATTTAAGGTATGCTTGGGATCATTTTCCTGCTGCAAGCTTCAGCTTCCTCACAGATGGCATGAAGTATTCTCCTAGGATTTCCTGATACTTCAAATGAATCCATCTTGCCTTCCACACGCTGCAGGTTTCCAGTGCCAGAGGATGCAACGCATCACCGGGCCACCACCATGCTTGACTGTGAACAGAGTGTTCTTTCTTCATTCTTCTTTCTCCAGACATACCGCTGAAAGGTTTCAGTTTCGTTTCATCGCTCTACAGACCAAAATCCCAAAACGTCTGTGGCTTATTTATATGATTTTGAGCCGACTATTCTTGTGCTTTTGGGTCAGTAGTGGGGTACATCTTGGAGTTCTGGCATGGAAACCTTCTGCGTTTAGTACATGCCATACTGTGCTCACTGAAACCTCTTGCTGCAGGTCTTCGCAGTCACTCAAAGGTTTTTCACAACCTGCCTTCTCAGAAATTTGTTTTTTTCTGCCCCGTGCAGGTATTTCATGTGTTCCAGCTGAAGCACACTGGTGCAACTAATGAAGCCCTTGATAAGTTGCATCAAGTGTGCTTGAGGCAACACTTGTTTTGCAAATTTGTGCTGTTGTGAGGGATACTATTCATGTGGTTGAATAATTTTGAGACTGAAGAAGTCATTATAAGTTGCATTTTCAGTTGAATTTGGGGAAACCACTTGAAACATTCGTTGTGTTGAACTATGTCAATTGCTTTTGTTTGATTTGTCCATTGCAAACAGCTGAAAGTCTGTAAATTTTGATAAATAATAAACCTGATTTGTAATTGGGGTTGAATAATTTTCATTGCAATTGTATGAGGCTTGCAGGACAAAGACCAGTATACAATAAACAAACAAAAACCATATTTACATGAATGTGCAGTGCTGCACAATGCATTCACTGCATCAAATCATTCATCCTTAGTACCTGCCTGGTCAGGGTCATTTTTGATTAAATTAGGCTACAAATTTGTTTATATATTTTGTGAACAAAACCAATTAAATTTGTTAGAAAATATCATGGGCACATGGTCCCATGCACATCTCTTGTTAAGACCAATGAAGTTGTAGCGAGGTTGTAGCTGAGGGTGAGGAACTGTCAGAGGCAGAATCCACACACTATGGTGACAATGCTGCCACTTTATATCTATGAGTGCTTTTTAGTGTTTCTGAGGTTAAAGTTGTTTAAAAAAAAAGGCCCTTCTGGTTTAGGCCACACCCAGTTCAAGTTCAAATCTGAATACAGATATGGAAATTTGGAGTTCTAAACAGATACAGACAAAGATAGTGGCATTGTGTTACACCCCTAATGTACAAATTAAAATCTGCATACAGTGGTGCTTGAAAGTTTGTGAATTTAGAATTTTCTATATATCTGCAACAATATGATCTAAAACAACATCAGATTTTCACACAAGTCCTAAAAGCAGGATTTTCACACAAGTCCTAAAAGTAGACAAAGAGAACCCAGTTAAACAAATGAGACTAAATGGGACTAAATATTACATATATGTGAGTGGCAAAAGTGTGTGAACCTCTAGGATTAGCAGTTGATTTGAAGGTGAAATTAGATCTTCACAACACCTGTCTGTGGAAGTGTATCATGTCACAAACAAGAGTTCTGAGGACCTCAGAAAAAGAGCTGTTGATAGTCATCAGGCTGGAAAAGGTTTTAAAAAAAAACATCTCTAAAGAGTTCGGACTTCACCAATCCACAATCAGACAGATTGTGTACAAATTGAGGAAATTCAAGACCATTATCTCCCTCCCCAGGAGTGGTCAACCAACAAAGATCAATATGTGTAATAGTCCACGAGGTCACAGAGTAACTTCAGGGTAACTTCTAAGCAAAAAAAGGCCTCTCTCACATTGGCTAATGTTCATGAGTCCACCATCAGGAGAACACTGAACAACAATGGTGTGCATGGCAGGGTTGCAAGGAGAAAACCACTGCTCTCCAAAAAGAACATTGCTGCCCTTCTGCAATTTGCTAAAGATCATGTGGACAAGCCAGAAGACTATTGGAAAAATGTTTTGAGGATGGAGGGGACTTAAACTTTTTAAAACTTTAAGGTTTAAATGAAAAGTGTTATGTTTGGAGAAAGGAGAACACTGCATTCCAGCACAATAGCCTTCATCTCATCTGTGAAACATGGTGGTGGTAGTACCATGGTTTGAGCCTGTTTTGTGCATCTGGGCCAGGACGACTTGCCATCATTGATGGAACAATGAATTCTGAATTATACCAGCAAATTCAAAAGGAAAATGTCAAGACATCTGCTCATGAACTGAATCTCAAAAGAAAGTGGGTCATGCAGCAAAACAACGACCCTAAACACACAAGTCATTCTAGAATGGCCAAGTCAATGTCCTGACCTTAATCAAGTAGAAATGTTGTGGATGGTCCTGAAGCAAGCAGTTCATATGAGGAAACCCACCAACGTCTCAGAGTTGAAGCTGTTATGTACTGAGGAATGGGCTAAAATTCCTCCAAGCCGATGTGCAGGACTGATCAACTTACTGGAAACATTTAGTTGCAATTGTTGCTGCACAAGGGGGTCACACCAGATACTGAAAGCAAAGGTTCACATGCTTTTGCCACTGATAGATATGTAATATTGGATCATTTTCCTCAATAAATAAATGGCAAAGTATACAATTTTGTCTCATTTTTTAAATCTACTTTTAGGACTTGTGTGAAATCTGATGATGTTTTAGGTCGCATTTATGCAGAAATGTATAAAATTCTAAAGGGTTCACAAACTTTCAATTACCGCTGTACCTTGATGTGTAAGGCTGTTCCATACAGATAAATGGAAATAAGATGTAATACGCAGTACCACTGGTATGGATTCAAAACTGATACCTAACCAAGACAGGTGAGACAGGTATTGAAAATACAATAAATCAATCACCTATGATAGAAACTTACAATAAAACCTACAATAAACATCACCTATAATAAATATACAGAGAGTACTGAAAACATTTATCTATCGTTAATCTATTTATGTAAGCTACCCCCTCTTGAGGATTGATCAAAATGTAAAAATACATTCATATTATAGATAACATAACATGAGGCAAACTTATTAGGATAAGGTGTATTTTAGGACAGAATACAGACACATGTGAATGAATAAATGCTATAGCATAATTGGTGTACCACAGGGTTTCATTCCTGGCCCAATTTACTTCCTCATTTAATTACCCAGCTGCCTTAAAAATGCTGTTGATTGATGCCATCCATGATTATCATTTACTATGAGTCATTTTCCTCTTTCCTTGCTAACTGTATGTGGTACACATCTGTGTGTGTTGTGAAGTGTAGTGCTGTGGGTCAGTGTGATTTAGTTTGTAAGAAAGGACTCTGAACATAATGGCAGTGATTAAAACACGGACATCTCTGGACACACAAAGCAAAACAAAACAAAAAAGACCTGAATACAGAATTCTAGGGAGCCAAAATAAAAAGGAGTATGCTTTATCAAATAAAACCTGCTTTCTGCAGACCCCACACCACTGCACTGTGCTACTGTCTAACCACCAGGGGGTGACAGCAACCTTATTGCCATTCCTCTAAGGTAAAGCAATGAGAGGTGGCAAAATGAATACAAAAGACAAAAGCTATGATCCTGGAGACAATTTGCATATTAAATGTTGGAGAAGGAATATTTTGTACTGCTGAAAAGTTGCTAATATTGGAGTGGAACCAAACTTCATTCCTGGAAGCATGCTATTGTGATTACGCTGCTTGTCAGAGCCACCTCTCTCTCTCTCTCTCTCTCTCTCTCTCTCTCTCTCTCTCCCCCTGTGTCACAATGATTCCCAACCATACTCTGTATCTTTTCCCACCCAACTCTCCCTGTCAGTTCTTTCACTACTTACACTCTGAGAGTTCTTTTCACCACTGGCAGATGAAATGCTTCATCGCTTTTCCTTCTATTGCAAGAAAAAGGAGGGAAGAGAAAGAAATGGTGGGGAATCACAGTCACTGGCATAATCCTTTTTGTAGCGTAGAGTCTTGGAGGGCTTGTGAGCTCCCTCTCTATGACTTTCTCCGGTTCTCTTTCGATGTC
Source organism: Cranoglanis bouderius (assembly GCA_023630585.1). Lineage (NCBI taxonomy): Eukaryota > Metazoa > Chordata > Actinopteri > Siluriformes > Cranoglanididae > Cranoglanis > Cranoglanis bouderius. Next base: position 5,764,096 of record CM042546.1, on the reverse strand, counting down.
TCAGTCCATGGAAGAAAACGACAGTACTGTGTACACTATAAAAGTAGAGACCTGGTACTGATTCCCTGCAGCACACGTACACCATGTCTAATGTACATTACCACTAGAAGGAAGACTGCACAGAGGAAGCATTGAAGGGAGGAAAAGACAAATAGCCTACCTAACCTCATTTCTATTTACCTGGGCCCTGGTTTAACACCAATTAACGCCAGCTGTTAACGGACTGTCAGATTTTTAAAATTCTCATTATCACCAATTAGTGCAGGATCAAAAAGTCCACAAATCAGTCCACTATGAAACCAATGCAATTTATTTTCCCCAAATATCATTCCATTATTTATGGACGTCCTGAAAGGGTAGACAAAAAGCAAAAATTAAATGTTCTCGCGAGGTCTTGAGTAAATTTTTTTTCTGCATTGTGTTACACAACAAAAACAATATCCAGCATCAGTCTGATCACTTTATTCAAACATTCATTCATATTCCGTAACCACTTTATCCTGGTCAATGCCATTGGTGACGATTGCTTGACCATTTAGACCCTCCAGGATTTTGTGATTGCAGAAATTAACACAAAATCAAGCAAACTCCCCAATATTCGTAGGAACTTGCAATTTTTAAATTACCACACATTTGGACCAAGACGCATCATGTGATGTTATCACATTGCCTCGCACCTCCAGGGTTGGGGGTTCGAATTCCCACCTCAACCCTGTGTGCACAGAGTTTGCATGTTCTCCCCATGCTTTGGGGGTTTCCTCCGGGTACTCCAGTTTCCTCCCCTAGCCCAAAGACATGCCTTGTAGGCGGATTGGCATCTCTTAATTGTCTGTAGTGTGTGAATGGACGTGTGTGTGAGGCTCCCCGTGACCCTGTATAGGATAAGCGGTACAGAAAATGGATGGATAGATGGATGTATATACAGGTGTATATTCTGCCACAGTGTATATTTGCAGCTGAATACATAAGCAAACCCCTAAAAGACAACTGTCGTTGATCATCAATGGTTGGGAATTCATTGTCAGTATCCTCCCTCTTTATCCTGGTCAGGGTCACACTCTGGGTGTAAAGCTGGAATACACCCTGGATGGTATGTCAATCCAATGCAGGATTGGATTAAATAAAATAATTTTAAAAATATTCACATTAAAAAGAAGCTACAAATAAATCTCTAGCATTTAAAGAATATTAACTGTTTTTTGACATTCGCTCATATTTGTGTGTATGTGTGCTTTTCTGCGTGTGTGTGTGTGTGTGTGTTAGAGAGAGAGGGAGAACTGTACTTGTTATCTCAGGTATCTTTCCTGATGTGCATATGTGTGCTCATTTTTTTTTGTCTCTCTACAGTGTTGGGCTTCACCATTTACAGAACCCTGAACAAGCTGGAAATCTGGCAACAAGTTTGTTTATTTCTTGACAAGTGGCAGTGAAATAGGCTAAATAAATGTAATAGGGTGAACACCCACAAGTCCAGAAAAATCACAGATTTATTTAACCATGTTCCCTCCACTTGTCTGGAAATAAGCAAACTGTCTGACAGATTCCAAGTACACTTAAGAGGAGAAAAACAGGTTATGTATGCAACCATCATTCTATGACTGGGCAAGGGCTGTTTCTTTCTGACTTTGCTCATTTCCTGACTAAATACCAATAGTAAAATGACCATGACCCTTTCTGAATAGCCTATAAAGGATCCCTTCTATGTCAGAATTTCTAATTATATTGTAATCCCAATCCTGAAATGATTGCATTAATGATCCCTTATGTATCCTTTCCTTGTTCCTGGGAAAGATTCCAGATCCACATCAAACCTAACCAGGAAGCGGTCACACAAGGTTCCCAACTATTCTACAACAACAGTTGTACACTTTATTCTTTTATCATATGTACTTCATCTGTAATTCCTGTATACTACATGAACTTGCTTTTAGAGGTTTGCTGCTTGTGCAATGTGATCTTCTGTAAATATACACTGTGGCAAATTATACACCCACATATGTTACATGAACAACACAAAAATAAAATACCTATACACATACACTGTGTAAGAGGAACCAAACAGAGAACATCAGTATAACCACATAATTACGACATGATACTTTCCGAAAAATACAGCAGGATTTTTACTGATAAATGTTGATCCTAAACCTTGCTGAATGTAAGTCAAATAAATTTGTTAACATAACTCCAAGGTCCCACTTTGAGCTGTACATACTTTTAGTTGTTAAATTCAGTGGTTTTCAGTGACATTGACTTGTTTACCATTCTACACGTGTGTTTTGTTTTGGTTTCTGTCCTGTCTCCGCCCCTGTTATGTCATTGGTTCCTCCCTAATGTTTCAGCTGTCTTGTGTTATCCCCTTGATTATGTTGTGTATTTAAACCCCTTATGTTTCCGTGCAAAGACGCAAAGTATTTGCTCAGTTTCCTTGCGGTCTGTCTATACCAAGCCTTTGATCCTCGTTTTGTTTTCTTGGTTTTTGATCCTTGTTTACGTCCTCGTGTTTACGATTCTTGCCTCGCCCAGTCTGTTTGTAGATCGCCAGACCCACGTCTGTTTTCGACCACAATATCTGCCTTACGTGTTTGGATTTGTATGCCTGCCCGTCTCTTTAATAAAAGCTTTTATCTGCACTTGCATCCGTCTCAACCCGCATTACCTAACATTAGTAGTAAGTCTGAAAACATTGATTTGGGGTTCAACAATCAATGCAGGAGGAATGACGAAACTAAGAGCCAAAAAGTAACTGTAAACGATCTTCCATTATAAGGAAGGTAATATCTCCTGCTTTCAGGCCCTTCTTTTTCACTCAGTGAAAAATGATTGCTTTTCAGTGTGACATGACTGCAACATACTATTGAAAGTAAAATTCAATGCATTCACTTCTGAGAAAGTCAGCACTTACTGTATGTCTTTTAAAAAACACTACCTTGCACTATCTCTGAAGAGATCAAGCAAAACAAGATTGATGCAGTGGTTTAACTTTTCAGTGTGGCATGTTTTCTGCATGTCAGTAATGAAAAGCAATATAGTTTAGTTCCCTTTCGGTCTGCCATGGAATCTTATTCATACAACACTGCTCTTGGGGAAGCATAGCATTATATTAAAAAATCTCAGCTCAGGGTGTGTTTACATAAGTACGTCTCAGGCTTGTAAGAGATACTAATCGCTAATGCACTGTGCGAGTTTGCTATTTATTTACCATGTAAAACTGGCTTGTGCTTGTGGTTGTGCTTCTGGAAGTACTTCAAGAATTAAATATAGCAGGTAAGCATGCATTGTCATGGTTAATGCCCTTCATACTAAAAACTGGTGCACAGGAGAACCAGGCAATAGCCACTGGTTACTGCAATGTGTTGCAAAAATAGTATCTAAACAGGCTGCCATACTAGCAATTTCCAATCATGACAAGCATAATGAAAAAGTTTTAGAGATGTTTTGTTTCTTTCAGATTTACAGTTACTCCAGAAACTTGGGATTTAACCAATAAGTCACTAATATCCATCATAAGAAAACTGTGCATGTCCATGTTTACTGTGAACAATCCATGTACCTTTATTTAAAACATGAAAGTGAACACTGACTGTCTAATTCTGTTATCTGGTTGAATTTTTTTTAGTAAAATTAGTAGATTTATTTAGGAAAAGTAAAAAACAATTGTTAGAGTTTGTAATATTTAATATACACCTAGCCTATTTAAGAGGCCAAATTCTATGCCCAAAGAGCAAGGGTTCTACAAGAGCGCCACATATTTCCACATCAGTAACAGATACCCCAGCTTCATTCACCATTTACCTGTGGGCATCAAGACTCGGGGTGTGTATTTCACTTTGCCATGTGCTCACTTTTTACACCACTTTTTCTGTTAAATCTGAGAGGAAGATCTGGCTGAGAATGGTGTACAGACTTCATTTAGCCAGTACAACACAGGTCTCTGTGAGACTCTTACAGACCTTATGACATTGACGTGCGTGCTATGCATCATTAGAGAAATAATCCCTTGTAAATATCTACGGCAAGCCAAGTCCAAAAGAAATACTTAATTTACTATGCTGTCATTCATGCACAGGCTTGTTATGTTTGGTTCGACTGCCACATTCCCTCAGCCCAGGCCCTGCAGCAAATATACAGCCCTGGGCTCCAAACACCAACTGAATAAGAAGCACACATTATTACTATTTTTTCCCTTTTTACCCTTCAAGGCTTCTGTACATCACTGTGGAAGCCCTGAACCACAAGTTGTGGAAAAGACCTTCAATTGCTGTCATTATTTCAATATCAATATCTCATTAGTTTGATGTAATATCAATAAGTAAACTTGATAAAATATTAGCTTATAAATATTATTTAATTTAATTTATTTATTATTTATTATAGTGTTAATTTCGTTAACAAAACCTATGATGAAAAATGTTCGCCTACAACCTTTTATTCCATGACTAAAACAAGACGATGGCGAGACAACACTGACGTCATTAAACTCTAACTGTGACTATATCAACATGCAATATTGTTGACAAAAAAAGACGAGACTAAACTGTAGTTAAAAAAATACAAACCTTTTGTAAACAAAAAAGAGGAGACAAAATATTATAGACTGCTTTTTCCCCCCGAAAGCAAGTTATGAACATAAATGTGAGTTCTACACATACAGTGGGTATAGAAAAGAGTAAAGCATGGAGGTGGTAATATCCTGTTATGGGGGTGTTTCGCAGCAGCATGGACTGGATTACTTGTCAGGATAGAAAGAAAATGGATGGGGCAAAATACCATCAAATTCTTGAGGAAAATCTGCTACCCTCTGCCAGAAAGTTGTCAATGGGAAGAAGGTTTACTTTCCAACATGACAATGACCCAAAGCACACAGTAAAACTGACCACACAGTGGTTGAATGAGAAAAAGGTGAATGTCCTTGCACGGCCTAGTCAGAGCCCAGACTTAAACCCCATTGAAAATCTGTGGAATGACTTGAAGACTGCAGTCCACAAACGGTGACCATCAACTTTAACTGAACTTGCGCAGTTGTGCAAAGAAGAGTGGGCGAATATTGCAAAATGTAGACGTGCAAAGTTAGTAGAGACATATCCCAACAGACTAAAGGCTGTAATTAAAGCAAAAGGTGGTTCAACAAAATGGGGGGTGATCCTTTTTCCAACTCAGTGATTCTGTTTTTTAATTAAAAAAAAAAAAATTCTGACATGTTGGTGTTATATCTCTCACTTGGATGTTATAAGTTGCACTGCATAAATACAGCTGGATAAAACAAAAATTGTGTCTGTCTTCATTTCAGGCTGAAAAGCAACAAAGTGTGATTATTTTAAAGGGGGGTGATTCTTTTCTATACCCACTGTAAGCGTAAGTAGGGGTATTCTGCTTGTAATGTTGACTTTCGTGATTGACCATAATACCTACAGGCTGCAGCCAGTGAGAACGCTTCTGCGTGTGGTTGCGCCATGTTGGCTTTCGTGATTGGTCATAATTAACACTATTTTCAAGTTTTGATTATTATAAATAATCCATGAAATCCAGACATGGTCGAGTACATACAGGTTTTATGGTAACTACCAGGCACTCAGACTGGAAAAAGCTGCTGCTCCTTTGTTTCAGTTAAAATGTAGACACTACAAAATTGTACATCCACATTTTATGAAGTCAAAAAGTCAAATGAGATAATGAGATATGAAGTTAAAAATTATGACATACCATCTTTAAATAACAAGTTCTTACATAAAACAACAACACAGCAATAACAACAATAAAGTTTTTTCCACAACTTGTGGTTCAGTGCCTCCAGACAACAATGAAAGACAAACTAAATCTTGCATCCATATTATAACTCTCTACATGTCTACAGTGGCATCTCTATTCTGGTTTAGACAATTTACCTGAAGTTTGGTCCAGAAAGACTTATGGAGCAATCATAGAGCCTAATAAGGGAAAATGATGGCAAACAAAAGTTACCCAGCAGGTATATTTGTTACCTGAATGACTTTTGATTGCCATTGCTAAATATTTTTTTTATTTTTTTTAAAGCCACCCAAGGGTAATTGTGCAGTCAAGTCCTCCTGGGAAGTTCGTATTTACAAGTGGGGAAGTAATAATTACGACGTCAGGTGTGTTCAAGTCACTTTGGTCAGAGCAAGATGGCGGTGTACAGTCTCTTAATTAACTACAAAAAATAAAGCAAGGTTTTTTAGCTCTACTTCTAGAAAATGAAGAACAAAGAATGGGCATCAGGTGTGTTAATAATAAATAAATAATAACTGAAATCAGCTTCTGAGATGAGTAAACATTCAATTTCAATCAATCAACTATCAACAATCAACTACAGATGTTGAATCCATTGATTCCACCATGTTTTCTTATTAACACGCCCCCAACTCGGAAACTTGGAGCACAAAGAAAATCCAGAGTTTCCAACTCGTAATTTTGACTTTGTGGTGCCGTTCAAGTACATTCAACTCATAAATACGATCTTTCTCACGGCTTTAATGCACCATAAGACCTGTATGATATATTAACAGATTATTTATTAGCCAGTTAGCTCTATAGATATGAAATTGAAGATGCTTTATTAGACACTGCCATCTTAGAAGGAGCGACTTTAAATTAAATTTGGAGTGTCAATTAAGATTTCCAGCACAAAAAGCACACTATGAAGAATTTGGATATAACAGCACAAAAACAAGAGAACAAAGCTGTGACAATTTGTATTTGTATTTTATGAGGGACTATCTGAGGTTTGAAGCTGCTTGTTACATGAGTTTTTAGTTTTTTTATTACTGTTTACCTTCTCTGTTTAACTTCAACTAAGTTCTCAGCTTTGTTCATTTGTGATTTGGTAAGACTTAGATTAGTTCGTGATTTGCTTTTGATTAGATTTACTAAACTTTACAGTTTGTCATGTAGATTACAATAGCTATGTTTAGCTTGTAGTCATGACTGCCGCATTACATAGCTTTGGCTAAAGCTATGATACTTAATCAATTTGTGATGAATATGTTGTTTGACATGCATTTTTACATGAACATAGATAAAACATATTACAGTCATCAAAGAACAGGAATCTGAGGGTACATTGGGTACATTGGGTTCGCAAAACATCTACTTCCAACAATTTCTAATGTTCAACTGTCCAGTTTCTGTCAAACTGTGCCCAATGTAGCTTCACATTCCTGTTCATGGCTGACAGCAGTGGAATCTGATGTGGTCTTTTGCTATTGTAGACCATCTGCTTCTAGGTTCAAAGTGTTGTGCATGCTGAGAAGCTTTTCTGCTCACCACAGATGTAAAGAGTGATTATTTGAGTTACCATAGCCTTCCTGTCAGATCGAACCAGAATGGCCATTCTCCTCTGCTCTCTCATCAACACTGATGGTGTGTTTTCACCCACAGAACTGCTGCTTACTGGAGGTTTCTTTCTGTTTTTCATACAGTTCTGTGTAAACTCTAGAGACTGCTGTGCATGAAAATCCCAGGGGATCAGCAGTTTCTGAAACCAGCCCATCAGACACCAACAACCATGCCACAGACAAAGTCACTGAGATTTTTCCCTCATTCTGATATTTGGTGTGAACTTTAACTGTAGCTCTTGACCTGTCTCTTCATGATTTCAAGCATTGCTCTACTACTGTGTGATTGGCTGACTGGATAATTGCATGAATGTGTAGGTGTACAGGTGTTCCTAATAAAGTTTTCATGCATACAGTGCCTATAGAAAATCATCATACCCCTTTGAAATAGTCACTTTTTTTGTCTTACAGCCTGAAATTAAAACCCATTTAAAATATATATTTTTTTTGTTCCAGCTTTATTTACACTTTCGGCCTTACAGCATTCCAGTAATGTAAAAAGGCAACAGTTCGGAAGCGTAAAAAAAAAAAAAAAAAAAAAAATAGAATAACAGAGATGGAAAAGTGATCAGTCCCATTATTTAATATTTTGTAGAGCCACCTTTTGCTTTAATTACAGCCATCAGTCTGTTTGGATATGTTTCTATTAGCTTTGCACATCTACAGTGGGGAATATTTGCCCATTCTTCCTTGCAGAATTGTTCGAGTTCAGTCACACTTCGTGGTGAGCAGCGATTGACTGCTGTCTTCAAGTCCATCCACAGATTTTCAGTTGGATTTAGGTCAGGGCTCTGACTTGGCAACTCAAGGACATTCACCTTCCTATCTTTAAGCCACTGTGTAGTTTTTTTGGCGGTGTGTTTAGGGTCGTTGTCATGCTGGAAGATGAACCAACTGCCCATCTTCAGCTGTCTAGCAGAGGGCCGCAGGTTTTCCTCAAGAATTTGGGTGTACTTGGCAGCATCCATTTTCCCTTCAATCCTGACCAATTGCCCAGTCCCTGCTGAAGAGAAACACCCCCACAACAATGTTTGCCACCACCATGCTTCACAGTAGGTATAGTGTGTTTTTAGTGGTGTGCTGTGTTTGGTTTTTGCCAAACATAACGCTTGCAGTTCAGTCCAAAAAGTTCAATCTTGGTCTCATCTGATCATAAAACCTTTTGCCACATGGCATTGGAATCTTCCAAGTGTTTTTTTGCTAAGCTTTTTCAGAAGAGGCTTCTTTCTTGCCACACTGCCATACAGGCCAGCTTTGTGTAAAGCTTGTGAGATTGTTGTCACATGCACAGACCGACCAATCTCTGCCATAAGGTCTTGTAAGTCCTTCAAAGTTGCCATTGGCCTCTTGGTAGCTTCCCTGATCAATATCCTCCTGGCTCGGTCATCCAGTTTTGAGGGACGGCCCAATCTAGGCAAGGTGTTGGTTGTGCCATACACTTTCCACTTCTTAATAATACTCTGAACGGTACTCAGAGGGATAATTAAAGCCTTTGAAATCTTTTTGTATCCTTCTCCTAACTTGTGCCTTTCTGCAACTTTGTCCTGGAGCCCTTTTGAAAGCACCTTTCCAACCATGGTGTATTCTTTGCATGGCCATGCACTACTAGTAATGGAATCATCATGGAACAGCCGGTTTTCTTATGAAGTAATCAAAACCACTGCAATTGATGCAATTAGCATGGTGTGTGATCTGGGAAGTGACTGGTTGTACCTGAGCAAATTTATAATAGTTACTCTAAGGGGCTGATCACTTATCCAAACCAGGTATTTCACTAATAAAATTTCAATAATTGTTCCGAATTTTTTAAAATGTTATTTCCACTTAGATGTCGAGGGTTATAATGTGTAAATATAGCCGGCAAAAGTTAGATTTAATTTATTTTAATTTCCAGGGTGTAATGTGACAAAAGGTAAGGATTTTGAGAGGGTATGATGATTTTCTATAGGCAATGTATAATTCTGTTGCATCACATTCTGTAGCCTCAGATTCAGAAACGTGGTATTCCTGATTCCTTTTAGGTAATTTACAATATAAAAACATTAACTGTCTTGGGTATTTTATTACTGTAATTTATAATTATTTGGCTATTGTTATGGTTATTTCTATGATTTATTTAGCAAATTTGCCAATAACAGTAGAATGCTACCTCAAGACTGAGGGCTCTATTTTTGTAATCAAAAACAAGTGGTCACAGCATTGTATAACTTGATATCTTCGTGACCATTGATGCAACATGGCACAGAGTGGGGCAAAATTTAAAAAAGGGGGGGTTGGGTTTAAATGAATACATTATCAAGAGGTTATCAAATACTTAAGAGTATTGCTGCGATGTCTAATCAAATCATCTAGATCATCATCAATATTGATAGTGATATTTTAGATATTTTAGTAATAAAGGCAGAAACTTGAATACAATTTTGTGCATCGTTTTGAATATCAACAGTCCATATTCCACAATCAACAATGCAAAGGGTTAAATATACCGATATCAGATTAATGCAGAAATCAAAAGACATTAATGAGAAACAGGCAAAAGGTAAATAATGCATATAGACAGAATGGCATGATTCACAAGGGAGAATTAAACTCAAGTGCCAGAATACATTATCTCTGTCATCTGCTTCACACCAGCTCCAAAAGTGAAAAGCAATCACACACACCTTCACAGATTTATTTATGTGTGAATATATAGAATTATTGGCACCCACTGAGATCATTTGAGAGAAAGAAGGAGAGGATTTCTGACCCTGTGTGAAGTGTTTAATTGACTGATCATGCTGTTGGCAATTTAACAGCATTGATATCACTGACTATTATGTAAATACATTTTTTACTTTAACACAACAGTTTTGAATATATAATGGATTTTGGACTTAAAATTAATTCGGATGGATTTCTATGGAGTTCACTTATGCACATGTAAAAATGAATGGGTGTGCATTTTTATGGTGGGTTTACAGCTAGTGTGGATTTAAACACTAATTAAAATAGTGTAACGTCTGAACGTATCAAACTGATTTCTGAATCAGCCTGGGTTTAGCAATGAAATTTCTCTGTCTCCTTGAGCTGTAAATCCCTATCTGTTTAATGACCACTCTGGCCCCAGTTTGACCAGATACCTTTGGAATGCTAACGACCAACCTTCCCCCCTTCGTACACACACACACACACACACACACACACACACACACACACACACACACACACACAAGCTACCCACACGCGCACGCACACACACAAGCTTAACTTACACACACAATGGAAAAATCTCTCTCGAATGTAACGTGTAATTATATGTAATTATTCGATGCCTAAATGGTGTGATGTTATCTTGTTTACATATATTATGTGTTTATGTGACCTAACCTTAATTATTTTAGATAGTCTTAACTTAGGATATTATTTTAAATGTCTGTAACCATGTTTTTCTTGTAATATTCGTTACAAGTCCATCGAATTTGGTATGTAGTTAATCGTCGTGCGATACCCTGATTGATTATGCATATCATATTGCAATGGGATACATTATTTCATGCTTTCCCTTAATTTCATATATAATACGGAATAAACCGGCTCCTCCCTGGACATTTAAATTAGGGTCTGAGACCAGACAAAGAGAGGTCATCCCGCCAACAAATCCAACTTCCTGATTGACCCATAGCCCAAAGAGGCGTGTGTGTTGGTGTTGTCTTTAAAACAACACCACGCTTTGAAACTCTTCACTCTAGAGTCTTCTCTTCAGTCTCTTCAGTCTCTCTTCACTCACTTCAACTTGACACTCTTCCGGTTTCTCTCTCCCCCGGGGCCACGTGCCCCAGGAAGAGGAAGCCAGGATCCCTCTCTCCCGGACAAAGGATGCAACCGCTTCACGGCTCAAGCCTTTTTCAAATGGCACGACGAACCAGCGAACTCTACACGACCTCGCGCAAACTTTCAAACCAAAGCCATGCAAGTATAGTTAATGGACCTATATCTGCATTTAAGTTTGTACCCCTATTTACAGGAGATTTAAGTTCGTTGCTGGTTTTGAAAGAAAGGGTAATTAGTTGTGTTTTTGTCTGCCATTCCCTTTTACTTCATTACTTTCTCTCTATACCTTTTCTTTCCTGGTATATAGATGTACATATGTATGTTTTGCTCAGAGTTAGTCGTGTGTATCCATAGTTACATCTAGTTATTAAAATCTATTATCCCACGCTTGATTTTCTCTGTTTTTGGTCACGTGATAGAGTCCCTTCTTCACTGCATAAGAACCTCGCTTACCCGCTCTAATTTTTAATAACAACTTTGTTGGTTAATCCTTCCTGGCCAGAAGGATAAACTCCCTCTTTAGAGTTCATAATTCCAAACTAGACCACAGCTAATCCTAAAAGCTGATCTAGACCACATACATAGTCATAATTAATTATAATCCGTTGTAGTTAATTATCTATATGTATATGTGCACATACATGAATTCCCTTTCATGGCTGATGTATATTTATAACTGGTCACAACAGGCGTTGATTAGATATATAGATATATTTCACACCAGTCGAGCTAATTCCTTATATAAATTGGAGAATACATTTAAACGTGTTAAACATCTTTTAATTCATTACATAAATTGTAACTGGTGGAGAATATTTTTAAACGTTGCAGATTCATCCGAGTTACTACATATTCTGGTAGATAATGTGGGCACGCTTTAAAACTCGTCTCCTTTAAAAAGGTGCTTCGAATCCAAGCGTGCACTTCTGTTTCGTTTTTCATGTTTAAAGTTGATCCAGTACATGATTCTGGTGGAAAAGAATAATGCTAGTAATGTTTGATTCGTTACAATAGCTTGTGCATGACTTAAAGATGATTTGGTGTGAAATGACCTTCAGTAGCAACAACTAATTTGTTTGTTGTTAAGATAAAATAATTAACTGTCTTATCCCATGGCATGTGCTAAGAGGAGATCTCAGGAGATGCAAAAGCTAATCCAATTTTGGACTAAAATTAATGAACACTCCCAATGTATCAACGGATTTCACATTCGTCACACCCCCTTTTGCGCTAGTTCTCTCAAGTCAGTGTAGCACATTAATTTATGACCATGACAAATTAGCTTAAGCCCAAACACAGTAGTGTTAACCTGCAAATTACGATGAAAAAAGATCCCAGGCAGTCTTATCTTGGTTTGTGATCATGTCTGTCCAAACGTACAGTTAGCCTATAACAAATTGTACTGGTTTACTGCCAGTTTCCAGAATTACATTCAGTCAAAATATACATAATGAGTATTTAATTTCATTTATGTGACGGGCTATATAAACAAAGAATTTGAATTGCACTCAATATGGTAGAAGGTTGGAAGATTATAGTGGCTGTCTCCCAATATACTGTATGTATATCTATGGTAGTAGCTAGTAGCAATTTTATCATCAGGCCAGGAGGCACAGTTTAGAGAGTGGCACTTGTTTTCTTATATCTCTGGTAATAGGTATCTACAATAGCTAAAGTGGCATCTACCATTTTCCTATACTTTTGGTGAGCTCTTCCTTCCAATTTTCCTTTCACCTGGTACTATGAACACAAATGGGGGGGGGGGGGGGGACAACCAAAAAAAAAAACATTGCATCTTGCAGTCAAAGCTGGTATTTTTGTTCTCCTACATATGTTATGCGTCTGGTGCATCTCCACAGCAGGAAAAAGGGAAGTAAGAATTCAAAATTGAACTCAAAAAAGAGAGGCAAGATCTGGCAACCAATCAGGAATTCTGGTTTCTTCCTGAACAGGTAGGGCATTTATTTGTATTCTAATTTGGAGGGAAGTTAGTGAATAATGGCCAATTTATCCTCGTCATGGAATTTGTATCATCATCCAGTTGTGTGAAGTTGTGGTGAACTCGTGATAGCTGGTAGTAAGTAACAGGAGGTGGTGTTGTGCTTCTTTGTATTTGTATTTGTAGAGCGAGAGAGAGTCCTACCTGGGGTTTTTGCTAGCACGCTAACAATATCTGACTCATGCTTAACATTTTTGACAGGCTGGAGAACGAGAGAACACAGGCTGGGTATTAAAAATATATGCACTGGAAGCAACCCAATGTGACAGTTCTGTTCTCTATACTGTATTTAAACTGGATTTCTAGCTAGCTAGATTTAGTGGGTTAGTTCAAATCTAACATTGTTGGAAATATAAATGCAACGTTAGACGTGAGATAACACGCAAGTGTACACCTTGATTACAGTAATTTGAAACATCTGATACTAATACTAATTACTAATGGTTACTGTTATCATTACTCATAGTTGTTATTATTTCAAGTATTCTTGTTAAGTAACTAGCATATTATCTTTCAGCTCTCTGTTAGCAGCTGTAGCCCTCTAGGGGAAAAAAAAAAGCAAATGGGAAAGCAAATGGGGAGAAAGGTGCAGAAACATGGGAACAAGTACAGCTTAAAGAATTCTTCCTTGACCCAAATGTAAGAGAGGTCATTGCTAAATACACAGGAGACAGAGGAAGCATATGATGGCAGAATAAAGAGCAGAGAGAAAGCTAAAAGCAGCAATCACAGCAACATTCAGCAGCATTCAGGAGAGAGAGCTAAGGGAGTCATTTACAGATCTATGCTTGTTTGAGTATTGCTACTGTGACTACAGATTGGAGTGGAGGAAAAGAACGAGTGAACTACAGAGGCAGGTCTCGGCGAACCTGCTGCTCTGTAGATAAGCTTTTTTTTTTTTTTTTTTTTTTTTTACCTTTTCACTGTTTGATGCCTTCGGGTTTGCTGTCTGCCTGGTTATTGTCAAACTGTGGCGGAAGACATGCAGTCAAATGCAAAAACAAATGCATCAGATGAGAGACAAAAATCATGCATTAATAGCACACAGTTGGACAAGTAATAATAAAGAAAAGACATCTGAATTGGAATGACAACAAAAAAGAAGAACCAAAGGGGGAAAAAATAATGTGGACTAATGTGAGTGTTATTTCACTGGATTGAACAACAACAGCAACAAAAAAATGGCGTCCATAGTGTCATTTAGATCAGCTGTTCAACAAATGTTAAGCTTCCTGAAGTTGAAACATTAATTACATAATTTGAGTGACCATGGATTTAAAAAAATGTGGTTGCTTAACAGATATAAGGTGATCCTTGAATTTCCCCTATGGGGGGATCATCTTTTCTTCTTTCATATTATTTTATCCTGATGTTTGCTATTGGCAAGTCGTAGTACGTACGTAGTGCGATCACTGCCTGATTTATCTCCATGGAGTTATTATTGCACCTAGTGTTCAAAACGTGGAACTGCAGCAAGTGTTAACAGAGGCCAACTGTAACAAGAATTACACTGCCCAGTGCTCTGGGCAGTGATCATACTTGTTTAATAGCAAATCACTAGAATGAACTGTAATAAATTCCTGCATAAAAGACAGTGTAAGTACAGACATTGTGTCTGTGATGTATAGAAACATTTCTATTTTAAGATATATTGGAATGGGTAATGTCCGTACATCAGAAATGCGTGCGCACCACAGTTTCCCACACAAAGGCTAAGGAAAAGGGAAAAAAATGTCGCCTTTTAACATTGAGAATATATTTGGGCAAGTTTGGGCAAGTTTCAGGTCCATTGTGTGGTTTTTGAGATGGAATTGGGCTGTAAATGTTGCTGAAACCTGGCACTGCGTGTCTCGCACCTGGAAAACACACCTGCTGTATCGGATATAATTCACTAGATAGCAGTCTCTAGCATAAGTCAATTGTGATAGCCTTTTGACTTCACTTTGTCTGAGGCCATGTTATTATAAATGGCATCCTGTCATACACAATTTTTGTAACTTTTTAATGAGTGGGCTTCTCATAGGAGAATTCCTAAACACCCTTTATCATGAGACCAAGTTGGGTGGACAAAGACATTTCAGATATAATTAGTGGGTGCACATGAATTACAGTGTATAGCAAATAGGGACAATGGACAGGGCATTGTAAGAGATCAAATGCAATGTAAATTTGCTAGCAAAGGGCAACAGGTTCAGGGGAAATCAGCTCTGAGATTGCAAAGTCAATTTCAAATGGCAAATATTATAACTAAGAATATCTTAAAGCTGCTCCGAAAATACAAACGAGGTTGGAGTGAGTGTAAGCTATTGAATAATCATTATATTAGACTCAGGAAGAGAAATACAAACCACCAAATTCATATAATTTTGACTTTTTCATTAATAATTTAATAAAACACACTTTGTATTGAGTGCTGAAACTGAAAACACTTCTTTTTGGTCTCATCCAAACTTTTGCACTCGACTGAGAGAGCAAGAGAGAGAGAGAGAGAGAGAGAGAGAGAGAAACAAGGCAAAAAAAGCCCCCAAAGGCTTATGAATGACAATCTAATCACAACTAGCATGTATAATAAGAAAACTAACAGGCACTGCAAAATAAAACCAATGGGGCAGCAGATTTTGGCAAACATCTATTTTTCTGTGCAAGCATCTTACATCTTAATTGGCACAAACCCTTACATTAGCACTCTTCTCTTTGTCTCTTTTTGTGTGATTTAGTCCAGTTTTCCTCCTGGCTTCCTCATTAAGCTAGCCCGTGCTCAGCCAATGCATCGGCCAGTAAGAAAACACAATTTAACGGCTAATTTGTGTGAACCAAAAACGGAGACGTGCTCGAACTACAGAGGGCGCGGTGTCATCTAGAAACGTGTTAATGAGCCAAATCAATTATTCAATTAATGGCTTGATTATGCTGTGGAGTGTTCGATTTGAAAGATCAACGACTATTAAAGGATAGGAAATGAGAGGACAAATTGGTGAAAAAGCACCTTGTGGCCCTGCTGTAACACGTTATTAAAAATATCAGAACAAGTTTACCACACAATTTAACTAATGATAGGAGAGTTTATGTTTTTATACTTTATATGAATTAAACATTTCACTAAACATCTCGATAAATACACACACAGACATAAAACACCCAAAGAGAATAAAACAGTCAGTGTAAGAAAGTGGAAAAGGAAAGAAAAGCCTACAGAATCAGATTTCAGAACGAGCAGCGATTACAAGCTGCTCGATTACTCTTTAATGTCAATACAAACTTTCTAATTGTGTATGTTACATCATACCAGGGGAGAAAAATCCATTTCCACTCTTGTAACTCTAATTGAGTAGTTTTCCTACTTTATTAAGTAGTTTTAAATGAGTGTACTTTTACTTAGGCAGGTTTTAAGTCCTGTAACAGTACTTTTACTCCGCTATTTACCATCAATATTTCCCTCTCCTTATTTTTACATCATTTCATTGTTTTCCACTTGTTTTGACTCGGCCGGCGGTTTTGTTTTGACTCCACCGATGGTAATTGGACTGTTTATTCTCTAGTCAATCATATTAAGTCCCAAAGAAAACTTGAGTGGCAGCAGCAGAACGGGTGCTAATGGCTCATAATAATAAAGGTTGTTGGGGGGGGTGGGGGGGTGGAGGATGTCTCAAACAACATTAAAATTACAATCCCTACAGCATGCTGTTCTATCATCTTTGCTTGAGATACTAGCATTCAGGAATTCAGACTCTGTTTCATTTACTAATGTGCTCATGAGAGAAATCTCCTCTTTTGTTTTATTCATTTATTTGACAAATAAGTATTAGAAATATCACTCTAGTTATGAAGACTAAGGAAGCCCTAAGAGGCGGTGCATTATATTTTTTTCTTTTTTGTTTTCTTCTGATCACAACTTAATTTTCTCATGAGAAAATCTCATGCCTCGTGAATGGGACTGGTGTTGCATGCACATTGGCGTCTTCGCCATTACCATCATAAATGTAATAATTACCCGCTGTAGAGATGGACTTTATCTCCACATTAAGACAGATATGGGTCTCTGCAGGTTAGAGTAATGGGCATATCGAAAGGTATGGGTGTGTCGAAAGGTTTCTCTTATTGGTGGAAAGAGGTTCTTGCTGGCAACTGAATTGATCAATAAGCATTAACCATACAGATACGTAATTTCCCTTAGACACAAAGAAGATGAGTTTTGGTTTTGGTTAAATGGCTGAAAAAAGGTCTGTGGTTAACACAAGCTCAAGATATTTTCACGTTTATTCTATGACATAAAATACATCAGTAATACCACTCTTGTGATTTTGTTAAGCTTTTATGTGTCTTCAAAAAGGCGGTTGCTAACAAGTGACTAAATGGCGAACAGGAAAACTCATCTACTACAGCGTCGTTGTGTTTATACTCGCGCTCTTGCAAACATATTCCAATGCAAACTTTCCAAATTGCAGCTTTATCAATTTTGAAGTCGTTGAAGTCATGCGATGGTAGTGTAGTTCTTTTATAGCTTAACTTTAGCGTTTTACTTCTGCCGATTGTATTTAGGCTTCAAAATTCATAAATGTTGTGTTCATTTGTGAAGATTATCTTGAAGAACAAAACGTGTAAGAATCATAAAACTTTGCTGGTCACAGAGCTTATTTTCTGCAATAATACAAAAGCTATTTTTGTCGAGGGAACCAGGGTGATGCTAACTTCCGGGTAGGCCTACAAAAATACGTCATCCCCGCAGCACTGCAATTTAACTTACAGACCGCCTGTATGTGTAACCGACAGCACTCTCGGCTAATTGAAACAGCCTTTCGACACGCCCCCTGGCGTTTGACACGCCCATATCTTTCCACCCTGTCTCCATTAAGAGAGAGGCGTGTCCCCTTCCCAGGTGTCAGACACTAATATTGAAGTTGTCAGTCACTGACAGGCATAGAGCTATTTCAGCTTGAGTGAGTCCCTGATCAAAGTAAAAACAAATTTGTTCATCCATGATGCTGCAGGATTGAGCTAAGCTTTTGTTTCCTCCAGAAAACATGTTATGTCAACTACACAGAAAAAATTAAGTTGTGATCACGAGAAAACAAAACAACAACAACAAAAAAGCATGGCCTCTTAGGGCTTCCGTAGAAGACAGATTTTGTGCTGCTATTTTAAAAATGTTACTGGGATTCACTTCCTAGCGTTTCGGAGGTAGCACCCATGACATGCACCTTTTCTAACACACCTAACACTCCTGAAAATGTATGTCATGAAATGTACGCTCTGCTTCCTCTCATCACTCATTACTCTGTGTAGGATGGATACACTTTTACTCCTCTCACAGAGAGCACTTTTACTTGAGTATAAAAAGACTAAGTTTGTATGAAAAGTTATGAAAGCTAAGGTTGGGGTTAATATCCATAACTCCAACCTTACCACCCTCTTCTATTTAAATTAATTACAAAAAAACTTTTCAGAATGTTAAGATTTCTCAACGTATTGTATGAAGAATAGGTGAAACTAGTAGGAAAACTTTGTAGAAACATAACGTAGCTAATAGATGAAATTCTAGGCATGCTGTATGTTTTATCTGGGTATCATGTATCTGTTTGTTTGTTTGTTTTATTTCTGCAAAGAAAATCTGTATCTTAACAAGCATATATCTTGAATAAAGGAAGTTATCTTATATTTTTTCATTATGAGAGATATTATATAACAAATATACAATGATTAAGCCTATTACTAGCCATATTTGCTCATTTCAAGCTTAAAATTATTATAATTATATTATTGCCAGATCATTTTAGTCCTAGAAATCATTTTAGTTTCTAGAAATAAATACTTGCAAGAAGAAAAATGATCTACCAGTAGAATAAGACAATTTCAAGCTTGAATTGAGTACAAATATCTAGAAATAAACTTAATATCTTACATTTGATTAAAAAAACTACAACACTCTAATAAAGAGGAATATTAGTTGATGATGATATCCATTTTTGCAGTGATGGAAATGCATTAGTAAACATACTAATTTTCAATTATACAGTAGTTGAAGTACAAATCCTAAGGACAGTATGAAAGTACAGTTACTTAAATATTTTCATATCATATAGTATGCAAATGCCATATTACATTAGGCATGAAGTTTTATGGCACTTGTTTAATCTTCATTAATTTATGTTTTTTTTTTATTTATGTTGGTTCTAAGTGATTACTAAACACTATTTAAGCTGTGAAAATCCCCACATTTGCACTCCATAAGTTTGTCCTGCGCTACACCAAACAGACTGTAGATAAATCACAGTTCAGTTAACGAACTGCCAGAGGACATGGAGCTACATTCTGGATTTTTTTAAGCGCCATTAAACTTATATTATCCATGGACAAATATTTTTCAAGTCATAATATCAAAAGAATGTCTGCAACAAAATTTGGATTTGTATGGACTGGGAGGTAAACAGACTTCACACAAGTGGCTTATTTAAATATAAAAATAATGGTTTCAATTTCAATTCAGTTGTATTTGTATAGAGCTTTCAGCAATAGCCATCACCACAAGCACAAAGCAGCTTTGCAGAAATCCGGCTATAGATTTACATCCCTAATGAGCAAGAAAGAGGAGAGAGTGGCGAAGAAAAAATGGATGAAAATGGAGGAAGAAAAATGGACAGGAAGCAGAGTCAAAAGGGAATGCTCTTCTGGGTGAGTAAAGTACTTTTGTAGAATAAATGTATGTGTAAATGTATACTATAAAGTCAAACAATAGTGTGTTAAAAGGATATTTAGTATGAGCATATTGTCAATATAAATCCTGGGATGAGCATAAGAAAATCTTTAATACAACAGCAGCTTTTAGGTACAAATCTACAGAATCCAGGCCAGATTATCCACTGATGAGGCAGTGAAACTTGGGTATAAACTGATTTTGCTAAGTGCAGTCTTTAGGGTATCAATGTAGGATCTTCACAACAGAAAATGAGTTCTCCAAGCCTCTCATCCATGAAAGAATATAAGCAATGTGCAATCGTATGGCTAATATTAGAAGTTAGTGTTATAGTCGACAAATTACTGCAACATATTATTTCATATTTCCTCCTAAATCAATCCATTAAACCCACTAATCACTCTGCTACGTTTTCTTTGTAAATGAAAAGCACTGCAAAAAATCTTAGCAAGTAAAAATATCCTAAATATAGTCGAATATATCTTGTATTTCCTATTATAAGATTACAATAAACCAAATATAAGAATATTAAACCTATTTCTGGACATTTTTACTAATTTAAAGTCTTTATAATATCTTTTTCTATTGTCAGATAATTTTGCATTCATTTCTAGAAAGAAGCAAAATTATCTGCCAATAAAATAATAAAATGTAAAGCTTGAAATTAGTAACAAAAATGATTAGAAATAGGCTTGATAATCTTAAATTTGGTTAATTGTGGTTATAATTATTATATTAACATTAGTATAATAGGAAATTGTAGATAAATTTGACTATATTCAATATTTTCATTTGCTAAGACGTTTATTTATTTATTTATTTTTTAGCAGTGAGGTTATTAATAGGAAATGTATGTGAAATGTGGAGCCACTGATGCATCCTGGGAGTTAATCTGGTTAATCTGTCTCTGCTTCGCTCAATCTTTGATTGGTGAAATAAGACGTAACCTTTCCGTGACCACGTAATGATGCGAGGATGTGAGAGGCTATAGAGAACCACAGACACAAACGAAATGTAGAACATCTATCAAAATAAAAAAAAAGAAAAGAAAAGAAATAAAAGTGTAAGGAGAGGAACATAGCAGAATGCACAATTTATTCAAAACGTTTAATTTAGTGCATTACTACCCACCTCTGTCTGCCCTAAAACAAGTAACAAGGTCATTATTATTGTTCATGAAAGAGAGATTGTAAGCAATAAAGTAGGCTATGGGGCACAAGTTATAGCCTATTCAATCCATATTTCAGAAGCCAGACTGTTGGCTTCCTCTTTACCCCAGCTCTCCTGCTGTGTTCATTTGTGCTTCCATTGCCACGACTAGATTGAACGCAAGGTTCGGATCCTTCATCCATTTAGAGGCGTATGGGGCGCCTCCACTAAAGCTATCAGCATCCAGCATCATCACTTAGAGGTTAACTGCCTTTCAAACTGCATCGAGGCCCTCAATTGCTAACGTGTAGCCTATTCAGAGGCAACAACTGATCCGTCCATGTGTTATGGTAGAAAATAGAGATTGGGGAGATAATGACATGGCTTGTACAGAAAGAAAAGGAAGAAAATGGATAGAAATCCAGAATGGACAGGAAGAAAATAGACTTGAACCACAGTGAATGGAGAAGAGGAAATCGAGTGTTTATTCTGAGGGAGACACTCTGTATGAGGGTGCTCCACAGTGTTAAAGACCCCAATATGCTAAATATTACACAAATAAGAAAAACTATGAGGAACTGATTTTGGATAAAAGGTACTCATGGTTACAAAGAGCTGCTTACACATATTCACTATCAGGAAAGCCATGAATGAATTGGACTTTATTTATATTAATGCTCATCCTTTGAGGTAAGATGGATAAGTAACAAGATATCTGCTCTCATAGTCATGCTAATATCCATTTACAGTAGATGGACTAAGAATGTAAAAAAGTGTAACTAGAATTGTATTGAAAGCTAGAACTTCTTGGTCTACTTTTCATACGAGTTGGCTCGGCTTCATTCTTATTAATTCCTTGCTTACAAAGGTCCAGATAAGCAACTAACATTACTGAATTCTTTACCTTTTAATGATTAGCCATAAACTAAACATGATTATAGTTTAGGACTATTTTTGAAATGGTCATGTTTTGTTTCACCAATGCTTCAGATTACCATTTTTGACTAGCATCATTAACAGATGAGACATTTATTAAAATTGTAATGCACAAATAATAAACACATACTTCTCTGTCCAATCATCTTCTGTCTTTATTGTCAACATTTTGTAAACAAGCAATGTTGCTGGTTCACTAATCAGACCAGACAATTCGCTTATTTCTGAACTAATGTTTCTAGTCCAATACCACTCTCGGGTTTCAAAAGCTGAAGCAAAATAATTTTACATACATGGTTGTGATTGGAAAACCTGTAACAGAGGTTCACGTTCACGCCGTGCCGGCAATTCCTAGTTTACAAGTTGTAATTACGAGTTCTATGAGGACGTGAATGCGTTTAACAAGTTACAAGTCTCATAATTACTATATGGCATGAATGCAGCTAGAGGATCTGCTACAGAAGCTGAAGTTGCTGAACTATGGGCATTTATTTTATTTTTTTTCAAATATGTTGATCAGCTCTGCTATAGTATTCCTTCAAGCATTTAGTTAGATCCACTGAAATACTTCAATGGGTCCGCATTTAGACCATGACCCCTGTTATACACCATTTAAAAACAAGTTTAACCATTTAAAATCCTAGAACTCACCAATGAATTCAAATTACATTCCTCATTATTATATATATTTCCTATTAATTTCACAGTAGTTACTGAGTAATTCATGATAGTTACTGAAAAACATGCCTTAAAATGAATAGGTATGAATAATTAATAACTTGACACTTCAAGGGGATAATAAACCTTCACTAAAAAAAATTGTATTTATAGGGTTTGATTTTTTTTTCAGATTAAAATGAATTAATGATAAACACATGGACACCTACATAGCTGTGTGACAACACGAGCCACATGAGAGTATTAGCACACGCTGACAGGTGAAGTGTTTATGCTAGATTACTGCTAGGTGTGAATGTGTGTGTGAATGTGTGGTGCCTTGCAATGGACTGCTCATTCCATTCAGTGTTGATCATGCCTAGTGTTCCCGGGATAGGCTCTGGATCCACCACAACCAGGAGAAAGCAATTGTTGAAAATGAATGAATGAATGAAGGCTGTTTTTGATCTCTTAATTTCCACTGCAACTTTACTGCAATTTTCTTTTTTTTACCATAAGTGTATGCAACATCTTTACTATGTTAATTTGTACAATTGGACATTCGTGTTTGCTCCAAAAATGGAGTGGTTGAATGAAAGACATTTCTATTTTCCTTTATTTTGGACTTAACCTATTGGACATAGAGTACTGTGAAAAAGTATTTCTGATTTCTTCTGTTTTTGTGTATACCTCATACTAAATTGTTTCAGAAATTAAAACAAATCATGTGAAAAAATAACTACACGCCATGGAAGTTGTTGGCTTTTTTGACATATTTGGACAAGCAACCATTTGATCCTCTTTGAAACAGTGCCTATTAATAAAGGTGATACACTCTATAAAATGACATAAAATTGACATTTTGTAGGATTTTCACATTTTAAATGAACAAAAAACAGATCAGTCACATGGAAGAAAAGTAAGTACAGCCCTACATTTATCACACCTTCAAATCCATAAAATTAGAATCAGGTGTTCTGGATTGGGTGCCAGTGATCAGAACCTGCTTAGGGAGTGCAGGTGGAACCTGTCTTATTTATACCCCTCTCATATATAGTGTCTGGTGTTCCCTTTGCCACTGAGGTGTGCGGTGTCATCATGCCAAGATCTAAAGAGTTCTATAAGGCCGTCAGAAAAAAGGTTGTGTATGCCTATGAGTCTGGCAAAGGATTTAAAAAGACCTCCAAATTATTTGAAATACATCATTCCACTGCAAGGAAAATAATCTATAAATGGCACAAATTTCAAACCAATGCCAATTTGTCTGGGACTGGCCGTCCCAGCAAATTCAGCCCGAGAGCAGACCGTCTGATGCAAAAAGAAGTCTCCAAGAACCTTCAAATTTCATCACATGAGTGCATGCTTCTACAATCAGAAAGAGATTTTGACCTGCATGGGAGGCATGCCAGGAAAAATCCTTTGCAAGACTACGGTTTGCCAATGAGCATATAGGTAAAAACCAGGCCTTTTGGAATAATGTGCTCTGGACAGATGAATCAAAGATAGAGTTGTTTGGCCACATTAACAGCAGACATGTTTGGCGCAGACCAAAGACAGATTTTCAGGAGAAGCACCTCATACCAATTGTGAAGCACGGTGGTGGAAATGTTATGGTTTGGGGTTGCTTCACTGCCTCAGGGACTGGGCAGCTTGCATTCAATGATTCAACTATGAATTCTGCATCATATCAGATGCATATTCAGTGCTTGAAGATAATGTGAGGCCATCTGTCCGAAGGTTGAAGTTGAACCAACAGGATAACAAGCCTAAGCACACTAGCAAATCCACCAAGCAATGGCTCAAAAAGAAGAAATGGAGGGTTATGAAATGGCGTAGTCAAATCTCGGATTTGAATCCCATTGAAATGTTGTGGGGGGATTTGAAATGGGCATTACATGCAAGAAAACCCTCAAGCATCTTGTAACTGAAAGAATATTGGATGGAAGAGTGGTCAAAAATTCCAGCAAGCCTGATGGACAATTATGCAAAACACCTACAATAAGTTATTTCTGCTAAAGGGGGCAATACTAGCTTCTGAAGCCATGTACTTACTTTTTCCATAGAAGTATATCACATCTATTGATATTTCTGTTGAATAAATGATTGAAAAAGCAAATTTTCCTTGTGGTTTTGTTCAAATATATCAACTTTATTAACAGGCACTGTTTCAAAGATGATCAAATGTTTGCTTGTCCAAATATGTCAAAAAAAGCCAACAGTTTCTATGGGTATACTTATTTTTTCACATGACTGTATAATATCCTGAATTGGAGGCAGCTATCATCCTAAAAGCTTTTCTTTTATCATGGTATAGAAATGCACAATGCTGTATATTCCCATATGTGTATATTATATTATGCATACATTATATCTCATCAATAAATTATGTAATCCTGGTTGGAATTACGAAGGATTACAGTGATCTCGGATGCAAGAAGAATACTTTTTTTTTTTTTTATAAGAGAATTACATGGGGTTAACGCATGTATTCAAAGGAAAGATTAGAAATATTCAGTTCCTCTCTTCTCCACTCTCCAGCTAGTGACTTGAGGATAAGATCAAAATGACTGACTGTCACAAGGCTTAGGCTCTGGGTTATTATAGTAATTACCAAAGCATAATCTCCATTCTCTGCACTTTCTCAGACGCCATTATAACTGCAATTACTGCTTTGTCAGAGTTAACTGTGTGAGAGATTACAGAACGTGCCTGATGTTTCCCTGAAAGCAGCCTCAGCTACATCTCCCCCATTAAGAATCAAAAAGCAAAAATTAATGCCATTAGGATTCATGGGTGGGATCGAAATCACTCAGTCAAAATGCAGGTTCGGATGGCATGGTCCACGTCCCTTCCAAAATTTTAAGGCAAATCAAAGTCAATAGGCTGGAAATGAGATAGGGTGCAGACAGCATGACACAAATTAACTCTGAGTGTGGCGAGTGCTCCTGAAGACTACCCTGGGAGTAGATAATTGTTTTTAAATCTTAATGACAGAAATCCCCTCTAGAAACAAGAGTGCAAAATTGTGTATGGCTTCTCTTTTCTCTACTACTAATAGACCATAAAAAATTTAGCAGCCCCCTCAACAGGAAGAAGCACTGAACTCTTTCCAAGGACATCAGGCTGCAGAGAACAGTGGTAGTGAATGTCCTTGAGACAAGTTCATAAATAGAGAAATCAATACGATATAGACATTAGTACTGCATTACACAGCATTAATAAAATCTAGCTGAGGGCCAAAACTCCAAATTATGCAACATTTCAGCCATCAAATCAGTCATGTGACTTGGTTTAGGTAAGTAATGTGCTGTTATGTGTGTCAGGCTGATTTCACAGCCAGTGGTTATTTGTTCTTGTAATATTCTTATTTCTCTCTCAGTGTATCATTCAAAGCAATAAATACTTGCCATCACAAAGGACTGAAGCATTAACAAACCCAAGAAAAAATATTATATTATATTATATTATATTATATTATATTATACATCTCCATAGTAATTTCCACTACAGAGTATAAACACTATAACTATATAGAGAACGCTCTCCAAAATTTGCGCCACTGAAGTCTTTACTTCCTGGTCAGGGAGCTGTCCTTCCAAGTCTCACTAGCCAGTGAGAGTAAATCGCTGTTAAGCCCCACTCACATGAGAGGTTTGTGCCAGAATGGTGAACATAAACTTGAACATAAATGAAAACTTTGAAAGCGTAAATGAAAACTATGGCAGCACACTCATAAACCATGATTAGCGAAAATGAAGCTTAGAAAACTGTTAAGCCATGCATATTTAGCACTCTTTGTTAGGTTTTAGTCATTGTCACGTTTATCTGTATCATGTTGGTGTTGTTGTCTAGCCTCATTGTTCCTTTTTCGTGTTTCATAGTCTTTGTGTTTCAAATGTTTCACTGTAAATAATCATGTACCTGCACTTGCATTCGCCTCTGCTACCCATTCCTGACACGCTGTTATAAGTGATAACAGGAACTAACTAACATTTCATGTAAATATAAAGGATAAAATGTTCTCTAATGAATAAGATGTTGTTAGTGTTTCTGCGATAGGAGAGAGGAAAAAACACTTCAGGATGTGCTTTTATTAAAAAATAATCAGCTTTTGGGTTTTAAGAATAACTCACACTACACTGTCTTTGATAATATTCCTATAACAGCATGCCCTGTTGTTATTTTATTCCCTAGTTAATCACTATGATTGCCACAGACTAAAAAATAATACAGAAGAAGCAATTAAATAAGGAAACCTAAATCTTTGTGAAACTTATTAACTGGTTGCTCTCAGATCCTAATGGGGCTCTAAATGTGCACTTTATTAAAGGTGGGCACAATTTAAGCATGTAGATAGGAGACTCAAACATATATATGTGGTGTTCAACAAATGCTGAATTAGGGTGTTAACGATTTTGGTCTTTTTGATTAGATTAGATCTGGCAGCGTATATACTGTGTACTGTATACTAGGATGGATTTTAATAACATTATGTGTACATTATTACAGTGTTGCAAGGTATAGTATATTGCTGATTTCAATTTAAGATGTAGTTCTGAGTTAGATTAGGAGTATTATCAAATATCATGCAAATATCTGTGCCTAGTACATGAATTATGGTGTCAAAGTTCAGGACCAAACCTTCAGGACTTGTTCAATATTTCAAGTGAACATAAAAATCGCAAAAAAAAACCCAAAAACAAACAAACAAAAAACAAACAAACAAACAAAAAGTTTGTACAGCCGTGGCCAAAAGTTTTGAGAATGACACAAATATTAATTTTCATAAAGTCTACTGCTTCAGTGTTTTTAGATCTTTTTGTCAGATGTTACTAACTGTTACTGAAGTACAATCACAAGCATTTCATAAATGTCAATGGCTTTTATTGACAATTACATGAAGTTAATATGCAAAGAATCAATATTTGCAGTGTTGAACCTTCTTTTTCAAGACCTCTGCAATTCGCCCTGGCATGCTGTCAATCAACTTCTGGGCCACATCCTGACTGATGGCAGCCCATTCTTGCATTATCAATGCTTGGAGTTTGTCAGAGTTTGTGGGTTTTTGTTTGCCCACCCGCCTCTTGAGGATTGACCACAAATTCTCAATGGGATTAAGGTCTGGGGAGTTTCCTGGCCATGGACCCAAAATGTCGATGTTTTGTTCCTCGAGCCACTTCGTTATCACTTTTGCCTTGTGGTAAGGTGCCCCATCATGCTGGAAAAGGCATTGTTCGTCACCAAACTGTTCTTGGATGGTTGGGAGAAGTTACTCTCTGAGGATGTTTTTGTACCATTTTTTATTCATGGCTGTGTTCTTAGGCAAAATTGTGAGTGAGCCCACTCCCTTGGCTGAGAAGCAACCCCCACACATGAGTGGTCTCAGGATGCTTTACTGTTGGCATGACACAGGACTGATCGTAGCGCTCACCTTTTCTTCTTCGGACAAGCTTTTTTCCAGATGCCCCAAACAATCGGAAAGGGGATTCATCAGAGAAAATGACATTACCCCAGTCCTCAGCAGTCCAATCCCTGTACTTTTTGCAGAATAGCAGTCTGTCCCTGATGTTTTTCCTGGAGAGAAGTGGCTTCTTTGCTGCCCTTCTTGACACCAGGCCATCCTCCAAAAGTCTTCACCTTACTGTGCGTGCAGACGCACTCGCACCTGCCTGCTGCCATTCCTGAGCAAGCTCTCCACTGGTGGTGCCCCAATCCCGCAGCTGAATCAACTTTAGGAGACGGTCCTGGCGCTTGCTGGACTTTCTTGGGCGCCCTGAAGCCTTCTTCACAACAGTTGAACCTCTCTCCTTGAAGGTCTTGATGATCCAATAAATGGTTGATTTAGGTGCAATCTTACTAGCAGCAATATCCTTGCCTGTGAATCCCTTTTTGTGCAAAGCAATGATGGCTGCACGTGTTTCCTTGCAGGTAACCATAGTTAACAGAGGAAGAACAATAATTTCAAGCACCACCCTCCTTTTA
This sequence comes from Cranoglanis bouderius, assembly GCA_023630585.1. Lineage (NCBI taxonomy): Eukaryota > Metazoa > Chordata > Actinopteri > Siluriformes > Cranoglanididae > Cranoglanis > Cranoglanis bouderius. The sequence continues at coordinate 5,735,517 of CM042546.1, read as the reverse complement.
AAGCTTCCAGTCTGTTATTCTAACTCAATCAGCATGACAGAGTGATCTCCAGCCTTGTCCTCATTAACACAGGTGAATCACTGACATGATGTCAGCTGGTCCTTTTGTGGAAGGGCTGAAATGCAGTGGACATGTTTTTTTGGGATTAAGTTCATTTTCATGGCAAAGAGGGACTTTGAAATTAATTGCAATTCATCTGATCACTCTTCATAACATTCTGGAGTATATACAAATTGCCATCATAAAAACTGAGGCAGCAGACTTTGTAAAAATTAATATTTGTGTCATTCTCAAAACTTTTGGCCACGGCTGTACAGCTTTTCAAAAGTGACATTTTCCAGGGTTTCCAATCAAGGTGGGTAATCAGATTTTTTTCAGTATAACTGAAATCTGTCATTTGTCCATGCAGACTCAACAGGCACACTGAAAACCTTACTATTAGATCAATTATTATAAATTAAATAATGTAAATGTTAATTTGTCCATTTATGATCCAAAAGTCCTGTATTCTCCATTCATTTATTTAAAATTATGCTTTCAGATCTTGAAAAATTAATTTCCCAAACCAAGTATTTTTAAGACTTTCAAACAACCTTATTCAACTGGTGCATAATTTCTAATTAATTTCCCCTTTAGATCTTGATTGTACACTGTTAATACAATTGCTAATCACTGAACATGTCATAGGGCAATGTGTCATCTTAAAGGGAAAAAAGGTCATATTACAAGCTAATGCTCAAGTGATGCAAGTGATGCTTGATCTTAAAGTGCCAGTGTGACTAGTGCAGAAGTACCACCCCCCCCCAAAACAAACAAACAAAAAAAAAAAAAACACACAGTTTAGACTCTTACCTTAAACATGGTCACGGCAGGGTCCCTGTTATACCTATCTATGGTGTGGAACTTGGTGGAGTGGTTGAGTTCATGGTAGAGCTCTGAATGTCTTTTGCGAGTGTGCATCACTTTCTGGAAGGAAGGTACAAAAAAGCAACAAAACAAAAAATAAACAGAATAAAAGGGAAGGGGACAGAAGGTAATGGTGGTGGAGAGACAGACTGGGAGGCGGGGTATGTAGCTGGCATCATTTGCCAACCATAAAAAGATTACTATGGAATGTTTTAGTCTTCAAAACACCAAGAGTATGAATGGCAATGGGATCAGGGGCACAGCAGGGTTTCTTTGGTCAGCGGCATTCTCTACAGGGGGACACCGTTTCCCCCACGTCCCGATTTAATTAGAGGTGGTTTACAGCTAAAGGCGGCCTAACAGACATGGCTGCTTGCCACAAAATTTAGATCAGCCTGGGTCAAATCTCACTATGAAGTCAAACTCCAATTAAGCTTAACATTGTACAAGTACTGTGACCTCATACCAGTCACTTATCACTGGATGCCATAATGGGATGGGTGGCCAGTTATTATGCACTGATTGAGCTTTTTTTTGGCAGGCAGAAACACCTCAAGCGCCGTCCAGGATGATAGAAGTAATGAAACTAAAAGCGACTGGGTTTGTTAGTAACATACCTTTGCTTGAGAGGATGCCTCCATTTTGGAAAGCAAAACTCCAGCCACTAGTACAAAAAAATCAGCCTGAAATATATAGGTTTAGGAGGCAAATCCTTTAGATCCATGAATAACTTGCAACAAAGCAAGCAGCATAAATCTGATGTTGACTGGAGGTTTGCTGGATTCCAGAGCTTAGTCATTCTCCAGGCGTCTTATGTGCGCACTCTCTCACTAATCACACACTCACAGCCCAGTGTTTCTGCAGCCTCAACATTGAAACAAACCCGATTTGTCATGTTGTTCTCATGCAGCTCTCATTTCAAATAGTAGCACTGCTTTGGTGCAGTATGAAAGTAGTTCCATTTTCAATCCAGAACATGACTGGAATCAAGGCTGATGAAACACTGAACAACTCTACCATGAATTGAATGGCTACTACTCTGAATGATAAATGCAAGGGGATACAAGCACTAAAGCAGCAATGCCATCGGGTCCTCTAGACAGCAATCAAACCCCTTTGCTAAAAGCAAAAAAGAAGCGCAAACACTAAGCCAGGGTACAAAGGGTACAAGAACTTACCTCAAAGTCCAGCTCAGAGTATCGTACTCTTTTCCTCTGGGAAAGGTGGGGAGTGGAGAAAAGACATGATAAATTACAGCAGTGTGTCAAGTAAATAACCTATGAAAATGCCCTATCGACCCACCCCAGTGGACACATATTGAGTATAACTGTGGAAATCTAGAGATTTGCTATTTCATGTTAGTGAACAATTTGGGCAAAAGCCCAGAAGTATGACAAGACAAATAATCTAAGTACTGGAAAATCCCTTAGCAACACGATACACAAGAAAACCTTATGGAGCCTTTTGTGTAACAGAAAATCAGGACGCTTCCCCTCCCGGCCAGCAGAGGTAGTGATCATATTAGTGTAGCTTTTAACAAACATTTCCTGGTTATATACAGCCAGTTCATGTCTAACCATTCATTGCAAAGTCTTGCCAATCCCTGTGCTTCAGTGGGTGCTGAGCCTGGCTATTATTGACTGCCATCATGTTTTGAACCCTTGGCATCTTTTTTGTGTTTTTCTTTGGATTACATTTTGGCCTTGCTAAACTTTTGGACTTTGCCTGCCTTACTGCTTGGAGTGTGATTTCACTTTATTTGCTATGATCTTGAACATGGATCCTCACTCTGTATACATACTATATTGTGTATTGTGTAAATATACAGTACTGTGCAAAAGTTTTAGGCACCCTACTTTTTTTAGTGCAAACTTTGTTATGGATTTTTTATTTTATGACTATATTATCATTATCATTAGATTCCCAAACATTAGTTTTCTAGCACAAAATTAAATGTTACATAAAAATGTTTGTATGCCATTAAAGAAAGCAGCATATTATGTAAGAGACACTTTTCAGACAAAATATATAATGAAGGCTGCTGGGTTTTGCTGCAAAAATAAGAAGCAAGTACAAAAGTCAAAGTTTCCAGAAGAACTGTGTCTGGTTCTGCAAGATGCTCAATAAAACTTAACAGCTAATTTTCTTATAAAACTGCACTAATTGTACTGGAGACTACTATTTTTATTTTTTGTCACCCCAGATAAATTTATTTAATTTACTACTATTTCCTGCTCTTTGCAGTATTTTTTTGCATATAGAAACATTTAACTTCATTATACTGAAGGCATCTTTGTGCACAAGATGCACAAAATAAAATTGTGAACAGTACCGTATATTATTTATAATTATCCATAGCACATGTTTATTTTTTATGTTTATTTTATTTTATTTTTTTTATTTTATTTTATTTTTTTTAAATAGTTTTATGAGGCATCATTTGAGATATAAAAATTCTCACAAGGAGTCACATTACAAAGAATTATAAGCACAGTTATAATGCTTTTTATGATTATGGGCTTCTTTTTGTGATACTTCATCTTACTTTCTATACACTGCTATAATCGTACAGTATATGCAATCAAATGCAACTTGAAGTCACTTAAGGATTTCTTACATGATACATATTACAAAACCGCAAATGAGCCAAGGTAAACAAATCATGCCCATAAAGCCAACAAATGTATTAGCCTACATTTCAACACACACACTTCATTTGAAAAAGTGTTTGTGTATAAAGTGTGATGTTCAGTGGGGACTGCAAAGATTATGTCTGAAATATTCTCAGATACAAATGGATATTTGTTTTAGATAACTTAGAGGAATCATTAGTGTAGCTGTTCATACACACTTATCTGTGAGGACACTACCCATATTTACCACTACCGGAACAAGCCTTGCATCTTAAATATTTTTATGTAAGCCGAGGCAATACATTTGTGGAAATAATGGCTCTACGTCTACAGTCTTATAATAATGGGTTCCTCAAAGGTTCTTTGGATCTCTTATGAATCTCTCATAAAAACTTTAATGTTTTCCCCAGGAGGACAAAACCAGACAACCCTTAGGGGGCAAGATGGAACTTTTTTTTTTTTTCCTTCTAAGTCTCAAGTATATGGATATTTTTGACAATCTAGTAATGTAGTAAATATCTCCAAATGAGTATATGTCAACATGAAAATGCAAAAATGATTTGAAAGCATTCACATGAGCCCTCCAACCCATTAGGTAGTGATATGTCATAAACTGTTATTCAAGCATATAACACCTCAAAAATAACATTAAGAGGATGTGATGGATACAGTGAAATGCAGAAGTGCACTTGTCAGACAACAACAATCTCTGATTAGAAATTGTCGCACCAGATTCTAGTTCATCTGAGTTTTATGCAAAATCCCTGCTAGCAGTATGGTTTATAGCACCTGAACAGTGGATTCAGGAGCAGTATTGTGTGTATCATATCTTTGCACTGCCGCACAAGTGTTTGGATTTATCTAGAATTGTACTGCACATTATATAACACGTTATCAAATGAGAAATTACAGACCACAAAGTAACAAGCTGGTCTGCAGTTATGTCTGCAGTCGTGTCAATGAGTCCAAGCACTTTCATAACACATTAGCATGGCATGGTTGGCGCTGTGATGTTAAAGTTAAAAAGAAAAAAACTTTTTGACAAAAAATTTGTCCATGTTTGAAAAGTTTTGTTTTCAGTTAACCAAAACTGCCCATATTTGCGTGGGTTAGGCCTAAGATTATAAGAAGAACCAATGCGACAGAAGTGTCACTCCGGTTAGAGACAAGCTGCTTATTATTTCCAAATGTACTTAAAGTTGGACAGAGGAACGCATAGGGCAGATCTCAGTTATCGCTATTCAGTCAGCACTACTGCCAGTAAATATTAGTACAATATTCACTGACCCCTCACATTATTATGAATGAATTATTTTTATCTTCTCAATGATTTCATAACAGCATAATGAATTTAAATTGGCAAATCAAAAGTTCATGACACTCTATTCATTTATTAGATGATTCTGCAGTTAAACAACAATTAGGAATTAATCTGAATGACCATTGCGCACAAGAGGGAACACATTTAATTGAATGAAACAGTTTTCATGTACAGATTACATAATATAGATTAATATAATTTATATATTATGTAATATATATTACATAATATACACAATTAAAAATTAAATATGTATCTAAACTTTTCAAGTGTCTACACCTTAATTGACAAGCAGCAGCTTCTTCCCAAAGTGCCTGCTGGTTACCATAAAACATCTTATCTATGTGCATTCCAGTTTGTATGGACCTCAGATGGAAAAGTTGTTGGCATCCCTAATAAATATCGTTAACTGATGTTAAGTATATACTACATGTCTAATAAACATACACTGATAGATTTTATATAAGGGATAATCCACCAATCCTAGGTGTGCATTACACGATTTTAATGCACGACGTGGAGGCAAAGAACCATCTGACACGCTGCATTACCCGGGACAAACTGTGTAATGCACATGTGGCTGTGGATTATTCCACTTATACCACGGTCACTTGCCAGCATTGACAAGTTGAAGCTTTCATTGATGTTTGCAGTGCAAAATCTGTTCATAAAATTCACAAAATCTTTTGTTCATAAAATTCACAAAAATACAATTTCCTGTTCCTAGTCACACGGGTGTACTAAAACAATGTAAAATATCAATGGGAATATACTTTTAAAATGTTTTTCTCATATGAATTCATGGGGTGCCAATAATTGTTGCACACCTATATTTAACAAAGATTTATTTTTGATAAACCTGTGTTGTGTTTGCAATTGTTTGATATCCACGAGAGCAGAGTTTTTTTGTGAATTGTTTTAACAAAAGATCAAAAGGTTAAACAATAAAGACAATTTTTCACAGCCTTCTTTGCACATATTTACCGAGGGTGCCAATATTAGCGGAGGGCAATGTATGTAACCATAACTATATGTTACTATGGTTACAGTTGTTCATTGGCAGCACATTAATTTAGAACGGTGATTAAACTGTTTGGAACTACCTGTGCATTATATCTTTGAACGCACAACTTTCAGCCAATCAGAACCGAGTATTCAGACATGGTGTGTGTGTGTATATATATATATATATATATATATATATATATATATATGATAATTAATATATTTTTGATCATCGATATTTTGCTTCTGGATTTTGTTGAAACTTTTGGCACTGAATTAACATAGGTTTAGCCATGGTTTAGAATATTTTTGCAGTTGCATCTGTTAAAACTAAATATATTTGTTTTAACAATTTTAATTTGTTCTAAATATATTTTAGAAATATGTTATATATATATATATTATATGCTGAAAAACCCAATTTTGGTCAAAAACAAAAAGAGCTCTAGATTTCCAAACCAAAAGAAGTCTATTTTTCTAAATGACAAATGACCTTTATTATTATATTTTAATACACCATCATTAATGATAATGTCAAAGCAGCTCTATGCCGAAAGGCTAAAAGCACATTTTTGTGTGTCTTCTTCCTGTATTCACACTGTGGGGTGATTAATTAAATGCACTGCACAATAACTAGGTGCGTGTGTGTGCATAAGACATTTCTTAAAGTTTAAAAAGTGCGTCCTAAAAGCGTCCCATGTGACCAGCACCCCGTAAAACCAGCTATGGTTCTGTGTTTGTGCGTTTGTGTGTGTGTGTGTGTGTGTGTTTGTGTGTGTGTGTGTGTCTTCTAATGAAGGAGGACAGAACCCAGGCACTTCCTTTGGCATTGCATCTTTCTCCTCCATCTGTCTGTCTCTAAGGGACCATGTTTAATTATAGACCCACAGACACACATGTATAACACACATATGGATGAAGAAATACACAACTCATGACTGGACAGACAGCAATTTGACAGGGTTTTTGGAGAAAAGATAAAATATGGCTATTTTGGAAAGTAGCCAGGTGAGGAGTGCGAACAGGGATCCAGACACTGAATATGCTATCCAATTATCTATCTGGATAGATAATTATATGATGGTTTTAGATACCACACTCATTTCATAAGCATGGATGATTAAAAGTTCACCTGAAAATCCTCAGATAATTAATATATACAATATGTAATACAGTATGTGAAGGTTTGTATGTACTAGACATTTTACTTATTTCTGTGTAAAACTATTCAGTAAGTTTTAGTTTGGTTGTGTCTGGAACTGGAATTTTTGCCTCATTATTCTTGTCTTGTCATTTCAAATAATCTCCAACTACATGCCTGTTGTCCCTTCTACCTGTCACCTTTCTGCCATCCCATTCCCTTCATTCCTGTATACAGAGTCCACTACCAAATCTTGTTGTTGTTTTTTGTGTGGTTTTGCCAGAATGCAGTAGCAAAGCTAACTCCTAATACACAGATAATTGACTAATTGAGTCAATAGCATGTGTCATGTACAAACAACAACAATTAGCACTTGTATTATTTGATTAAATTATAGGGTGTCACAGCAATTTAAAAAATTTGAAGGTAACTGTCACACGTTGTGGTTCCCATGGCGATAAGCTTTGTATGTTTATGTTTTGGTTTCTGTTTGGGTCCCGTCTCAAACCCCCACCCATTCCACCCATCATTGTGTTCATCATTTTTGGCATTAACTCATTTATTTGTTTGTCTACTTATACCTTGATGTTTCTATGTGAAGTCTTATTGTGTATTTACAGTGAGGGGAAATAAGTATTTATAACACTTTTTTGTTGTTGTTGTTATTTAATATACTTCCGGTGCACGCATACTGTATGTCTTATTCAAAAGACACATACAGTCTTTTAATTTTGTCCTTGTAAATAAAAAAAAAAGTATGTATTCATAAGCACAAAGAAATATATGTCAAAAAACAAAACTGATAGGGAAAAAAAGTATTTTTAGACACTTAAAATGATATATCTGCAAATTGCACCCGGTGTTAACAAGTACAATGTGAAGGTGAAGGATCTTTCTAGTTCTCAGTAACAACATTATTAAACAACACTCAAATGGAAAAAGCTACAGAGTTATAGCAAAGACCTTAAGCATTTCTGTCAGTACAACTGGTTCGATAATATTCAGGTGGAAATTCCTGGCAGTGGTAGCTCAGTGGTTAAGATGTTGGGCTACTGATCGGAAGGTCGTGAGTTCAAATCCCAGCACTACCAAGCTACCACTGTTGGGCCATTGAGCAAGGCCCTCAATTACTCAGATGTATAAATGAAATAAATGTAAGTCGCTCTGGATAAGGGCGTCTGCCAAACGCCATAAATGTAAATGAGAGAGAGGCTAGCAATCACTTGACAAGAGTCGCAGGATGATCTCCACTACCATGCAAAACTCCTCTGCTAAAAAAGAAGAAGAGAGATGCATGTCTAAAAAACATTTAGACAAATCAGAACTCTTTTGAAACAATATGCTCTGATCGGTTGAAACAAAAAAAAATAGAATTCTTTGGCAATAATTCAACTCATCATGTTTGAAGAAAGAATGGTTGTGCGTATGATCCCAAGAACAGCATACCACACATAGAAGCACGGGGGTGGGAGCATCATGATATAGGGCTGCTTCTCTGCAAACAATACTGGGGCATTATACGTCATTAAAGGAAACATGAATGGACTGATATATTTAATCTCATCAGCCAAGAATCTGGGGAGAAGATGAATATTTCAACAAGACAATGACCCCAAACATACAGCCAAAATAACTCAAGAAGGCCTTGCACGAATGAATTCCAATGAAATTTTATGAAGGATTTTGAGATTACACAGTCGCCAGAGAGCCCCTCATAACATAGGGGAATTAAAGGCAATTTGCCAAGAGAAATTGGCCAAAATTTAACCACAGTGCTGCAAAAATCCAATTACTTGTTACCACAGATGTATCAAATCTGTAATTGCCAAAAACAGCTTTGTAGCAAAGTACCAATTGTACAAATTGGTCATTTGTGGTGTCTGAATACTCCCCCCCCCCAACTGATTTCATTTTATTTTGTTTTAATATCTTTTTATGCTTATGAATATATACATTTTGTTCATATTTATAAGCAGTCAAAACACATATATGTGTGTAAATTTAAAATGGACATACACACTGTAATTATACTAAATAATTATTTTCCCTCACTGTATGTTGTTAAGCTTGGGCCTATTACCATGTTTCCTGGTTTCAATTCTCGCCTGTTCTTCCAATTATGACCATGGTTATTGTAGTTTGTTACTGCCTACCAGTGTATTGACCCCTATTATGGACTTTAATGGTGTTTCATGCTTGGCCCTAAATAAAACATGCACCAAACACATGTACTTGTGTCCTGCATCACTCAACCACACGTTATATTAATGGTGGGTGAATTGGATATTCCTATATAACAAAAACCAGAGAAGTTTTACTTGTGGTTGCAAAATTGTGGAATGATTGTCCATTTGTCTATATATGCTTCTAAATATGTTTTCTTTTCATCTGCTGTTATCTATGGAGGTCACCGACTTCATTGACTTCTACAATAATAGTTTGAATACTTCATGACTAGTGTTTGTAACATGCATGTGCACTAGTGCCAACCCTTAAACTGTGCCTCTTTCTTTTGCTCTTGTTTTTGCTTGGGTAAGTATCATTGTCACCTGCAATGATACTTACCCAATGATTTTTCCCAAATTATAGGTTAGTTCCTTATCTTCCCAGCAAGAAGAATTACATGATTGGTTTGGACAACCTGTAAGACACTTTTGGCAAACCTTTCTGCCAAATAATAACTGTGCACAGTTATTTGTCTCATTTGGAAACAATGTGTCCCTGAATATTTCATACCTACAGTATTATATTTTGTATTCGTATTTGATAAACGATGAAAGAAAAACATCTCAGTAGTCGAATCAGTCCTCTGCAGGAAGATTATACACTACAAGATTGGTGCCAGTTTCATTCTTGTAATTACAGATGGCCTTGTCCCAATTTTAACAGGACAAGTTTAAACCAAGGTGCCAAGAAAAGGGCTGAGCTTTACTTACTTCCAGGGAGCCAGCTGAGACATTGGCATTGGCGCTGCCCAAATTGCGGGGCAGGGTCCTGGTGCGTTCTGCCTTGCCGGAAGTGAAGATCTGCCTGATGGATGGCCGGCTTTGTTTCACTTGCAGCGTGTGGGCACTGGCGACGCCGGGTACCTGCTTGACAGTTCCATAGGATCGGTTCAGACCTACACCAACATGGTCCACAGTGGCAAAGTCTGCTGGGTATGGCTCGCTCTCGGCCGGCTGAAGGGTCATGGGTGAAGGGGGTGGAGGAAAAGGTGGGTCTTCCACGCTGATATTGAGAGGTTTTTCATTTTCCTGTATCAGTTTGGGCTTGAGGCTGACCGTCCGCCGTGGTAGTACCATGTAGTCACCTTCGCCACCCCCTACACTGCTTGCTGGGTCAGTGGCAGCAGTAGATGGCCGTGCCCAACCCAATGCACTCTCCGTGCACAGGTAGACTGGTGCAGAATGTTGGTGCTGCCCCTGATGTTCCACATTGATCTCCTTTTTCCGGGGCGTCTCGTTGAGCTCATTCAGTGTGCCCAGAGTTGGCACCTGAGCCAGGAGGTTGGGTGGGGGGATGTTGCCAGGCAGACTGCTGAAGTTGATGCCTTCTTGATGGGTAGCTAATTTGGGATCGTCCTCATCGTCCAGGGAAATGCGCGACAGTGTGCCTGTGATGCTAGCTGGGTTGCACGTGTTCACCTCCTTGAAGATGACTGAGGGAGCAAGAGGAGGAGGAAAGAGAGAGGGAAAGAAAAAGAGAGGGCCCAGAAGGAGGGAGGACAAGAAAGAGAGAGTGCACACAAAGGCAGGAAGAGAGGAAGAGACACAAGCAGAGGTCGAGTGCACAAGACAAGACAGACGGCAAGAGACCGCAGAGCGAAAAAGTGAACAGCAAAAAGTGAAAACGCATAGCAGAGAGATGGAAGAATGGGAGAAAATTAGCAAAGATGGACAGTGACAGATAGAGAGACAGTGAACAATAGACAGATTGTACAAATGTAACAAATACATAACAAAGGTCACAAAGTTTGACCAAGAGTGTAGATATTTAAGATTGATAGAGGCCGGTGAGGAAAGAATAAATGATGGGAGAATAATAAGAAAGATAAGAGAGAGAGAGAGAGAATGAGCACATTGGAAAGGAAGCCAGAAATCACAGGGTAATGAAAGGAGAAAGGACACCATTTTTCATGGTATGTTGTTGAATCATAGCATGCAGATGTGGAGGAACAAAACAGTTGTGAGGCACAGTGTTGGTGAAGTTTCACAGATTTGCATGCACAGAAAATTCAACATCACAGAGGATTCAACATCATATTATCTTAATAACAGTCATAGCTCTAGAAGATTCACATGATCTTATAATTACTGCTTGAAATCATATTAAAAAAAAAAAGAGTCATATTTGAGTTAGTAGTTTCCTAGCAATGTCATTCATATGTAACTGAAACACTTCATTAGGTTGCTAAACTTACTGTATATTGAAGTTTCTACGAATCCCATGTTCATAAATCATTATAACAGTGCTTACAATTCTTGGTAAAGATTCCTTATGAGAACAGTTATAATGATTTATGGATATGAGCTTCAAATAAATTGTCGCACAGTTTTCTTCAAAACAAAAAGGATTTATACAGAATTTATTGTTTCTGGTTTGAACTCAAGTACTTACAACATTTCGAGGATTTTTAAAAATAAATACGTAGAAAATCTGTTACATTCTGAAATTCACAGTTGTAATCAGTGGTTGTTAGTGTATGTTATGGATTCTGATAGTTTAGGGAGTTCTACTCTGATGATCCAGTCATTTCCAATTAATAAATCTCTTTTAAGAATAGTGTTTAGATAGCAAAATGATCATATACTGTGGTATAGTTTTGTAATATTTTCTTAGGTCATTGGCATCACAAACATGAACAGTACAAGCTAAATGAAGCAAAATGTCTGAGATGGATTGCAGTTTAGTTTAGCTTCAGTTCAACTTCCTTTCAACATTTCTGCGCACTAAACAAAGGTGAGCCAGAAAAACAAAAGTGATATCCTTTCCAAATAATAAGGTGCGTGTCTCTAGCCTTTACCTGCACTCTACGTTTGTCTTTTGGTCCTCGAGTAAGCTGCTTGACTATATAGCCAATTTAATACTAATGCTTTCAGGAATTTTGTCTTGCACTAAATCTGATATACTGTACATATGGCAATTAAAGAGTAAATGTAATATTATTCTGCGATTTTGATGCATTATAATACAAAAATAATCTATTTTAATTTAGATGAAAAAAAAGGAAAAACAAGAAGAAATGTTTAAATAAAACTTACATGGATGTCCTCTCTCTGCAAACGATGGGAAGACAATGTTAAGCAATGTTACTATTCATTCACCAAACAAATTTCCACTGCCAGTGTGTTCATTAAAATATATATATATATATATATATATATATATATATATATATATATATATATATATATATATATATATATATATATATAGATAGATAGATAGATAGATAGAAGAAAGAATGAGAAAAGAACTAAAAGACATAGAAATACTTACCTGTTTGACATGCCAAGTCCACATCTTTCTCAAAATCGGTCTGTGTGTGAGAGGAGTAGAGAGAAAAATGAATTAATATAGGTATAATAGGGTACAAAAGATTAAGTTCAACATGACTATGAATCACTGTTTGGACAAAAAATGTATTCAGCTGACATTTATTACTCATATATATTTATAAACCTGGAACATATACTGTATAGTATGTATTTGGGATGAATACATCATTCAGAATGAACAGATAATGTGTTCTAAATGGATACAAATACAGTCATGAATAGGAGACATAGTATTTTATTTTATTTTTTTCATTTATTTATTTGTTTATTTTATGCAGTGAGAAGTAAGATATGTAGCTTGTGGGACAACGAAAGGCAGGTACAAACATATTTCCATAGTGTATTCAATTTTAAAACATGATTGAGTTTAGGCCACGCCCACTTTGGGTGTAAATCCGAATACACACAGAGATATAAATATTCAAAGCACTAAACAGAAACAGATATTAACATTGACATATGCTGAAATATCCTTCATATAAACAGTAAAAGATGGATATCAGTTGTTGTCGTTGCCTCTTAAGGAGTAATTACTCCTTTAAGATAATGGAGATAATGGACGAACTATTTATAGTTCTACCTCTATAGTGACTCTCTGGTTCAACTCTTACTCTTGCACACAAGTACTGAGACTTGTCACATCATGCAAATCAGTCAAGCAATTTTTCCATTGGTGATGACGCTTTCCATCTCTCCTCATTTTTTCCTCAGACATTAGAGTTTGGATTGCGGCTGCTTTTAGCAGGGTAATGAATTATGAATGATTTATTCCATTAAACATGCCTTATGTATGCCACGTATAAACAGATAGTATGGGAATCGTGCTTATCCATTTACATACCATGGAATCTTGCTGACAGATGAATGACATTACCTGATTACCTACTGCATATATATAAACTCTCCAGCTAACCTGAGGTTTATGCATGTTTTCCCTTGGTGAAACATTTGCACAACAACCTTAAGCGCACCTGTGGGGTTAGAGCTGTGTGAAAGTTGTGAGGTTGCATTTGTGGCATTATGAATAGTAACGAACAATTAACGAAGTCTGGGTAATTTTCAGGAATATTTTCGTAGTAATCAAAATAATGTTAATCAGTCTGTACAGGATTTCGCAGAAATTTTTTTTGTGATTGTTGTGGCCAAAAATGCTTGATTTTGCTGCAGCTTTTTTCAATATTTGTGATGCAACTTGTGGAGGTTTTGTGGAAAACTACTTGAATTGGCAAAATTACAACTGCATGAATTTCACCGTCTTTCGCAGGGGTGTTTGTTGGTAAATGAGACCTTTTAGCTGTACGCATGTTCATTACACGTGAATCGAAGGGGCTTTGACTGAATGTGCGTTGTGAAGACATCACATAACACGTCTGTGGAAAATCTGCAATAATTTTGAAAAATCTTTGATTGTTTTGGAATTTGCTTGATTTTGCATTAATTTCTGCAATCGCAGATCCTGCAATCTGCAATCACAAAGATCCTGGGGTTGTAGTAGCGAAAGACCCAAAAATCTGTAGTAGCCATATATACTATAAATTATGTAGGATGCATTATGAAAAAAAGTTGTTTGATTTACAAAGTAAATCAACCAACCTGTACTAGCAACTAGCTACTAGCTAGTTCATTCCAGATGTTATTTTTCTTTGTGATGTCTCTATATACATTTAATGAGAGGTTCTATATGACAGAATAAGATGAACTGTGTTTTTATTCCATTTTTGTATGTCAAACATAACTAAATGCAGGTACTATAGGAACTAAAATTTGAGTGAGGAAGTAAAAACTTCATCTACACCACCACAGAATTGGTCCAAGAAAACATTCAAGCCAATTGAGATCATGACGCTTTACTGGTATACCTATTTTGAATAGAACTGAGGAAATTTCAGTTCAAATGAATAGTTGTCTGTCGCTTTGCTGCTTGCTAGTGTGAATGTAACAGGAAGTCAAGGTTGAACAATTTCCTGTTCCTAGTCACCCAGGTGTGCTAAAAAAAAAATTAAAATACCAATGGGAATATACTTTAATACTCATACAATTCTCATATGAATTCATAGGGATGCCAATAATTGCTGCACCCCTATATTTAACAAAGATTTGTTTATTTTTTTATTTTTTATAAACCTGTGTTGTGTTGCAATTGTTTAATATCCATGATAGTGGAGTATTTTTGTGATTTTTTAAACAAACGGTTAAACAATAAAGACAATTTTTCACAGCCTTCTTTGCTCATATTTACCGAGGGTGCCAATATTAGTGGAGGGCAACTGTATATGTTGGCTGTATGGAGAGTGTTGTGAATGCTGTGTACTGAGCAGAAATGAGCTATTTCTGCAGAGTGTGAGAGGTGGATTGAGAGCACAAAGACATCTTGCATTCGGGTGAGTGAAAAAGAGCATATTTAAATGAAAAGTTTTGGTTCAAGTATAATAATAATCTTTCACAAGAAAATGTCTATTGCAACACCTCCACAATCTACTGCAATACCTCAACAGCAGAAAAAAAAAAAAAAAAAAACTTTAGCAGCGGGGTCATTTTGATATTTCAATATTTATCCTGAATAGAGCTGGATCGAGCATATGGCTGCTGCAGTACGGATTGATTAGTACACATTTTAAATTTTAAACAGGTAATATGCACTCAATCATGCCTGTTGGATGGGAACAAATTGGTCTTGATTTTAAAGCTTGAATGCTTCAAACCTATCCTGAAATTGCCCACAATTGTTTGTATGCTAATACATAAATGAAAACACCAGAAATGAGAGTGTATTGATCAAAAGAATGCGATCAAAAGTGATGAAATATTTTCCAAGCCAGTAGACTGGAGGAAAACATCATCACGGCTCAGTAATATGAACATGGTTATTTTTTCAACAACTCTTTGTAAGAGTGATTTGTGTGTGTGTATGTGTGTGTGTGTGTGTGTGTGTGTGTGTGTGTGTGTGTGTGTGTGTGTGTGTGGTACGCTAAAATGCACTTGACTTCACAGAAACCAATCGACACTTGTTTAACCTGACACTCAATGAACTTGAAGTAAAACCTGCTGACTGCAAGCTACTTATCTAATTAGGCATCTAATCTGTTCTCACTATGCCATTGATTGCACTCTAAAATCCACAACTGGTACTACCATACACATACACACACACACACACACACACACACACACACACACACACACACACACACACACACACAAGTTGTTGTACATCATGCCGTGTTTTCAGCTTCCATCATGATACTGTATTAGATCAAATGTTAAATATAATTTGTTAATAAATAAAATAAAATATAAATAATAAAATAATATACATTTAAAGGTGAACATTACGTTATAATAATGTCATAATAATTCATGTTTAAAACATTTATCTCTAATTACTTGAAAGTATAGTATTTCTCTTATACTACAGCAATTCGCAGACATAAAGTTGAAGTTAATAAGACAAAAAACAAACAAAAAAAATCAGTTTGTTGTGTTACAGAAAGTAGAAACCAGTGCAGTCAGTCCCATGATGGAAAACGTACTTATTGTTACAAAGCTCTGACACTTGAGACTCCTCCCATAAATGTTAAATAAACACCGCCTTACAAAAAACTTCGCCATAAACAATTAGACATATTTCTTTGTAAAATGAAAAAATATATATACTTTTTTATTATTGTCATAAGTTTGTGTTGAACATTCACCATACAAGTCCTTTTGAATGAGTTGTTACTATAGAAACAATAACATACACATTGCACATTTACAGGTATATTAAATGTGATTTGAATTAGCCAGCACTACTGTCAGAGATAGTGTCGCAGAAAATAAATATCTTCTGTTCAGTCAGATTTGAGAATTCAACAGAGCTGTGCTAAAAGTTTCATTTTGGTATTAGCCATTTTGGTCTACATTCATAACCATATTACTGTCAATCAGTTCCTGGAGGGAAAATTTTTTTTGCGATTTTGCAATCGTAGAAATGAAATGCAAAATCAAGCAATCTCCGTAAAATTCGGAGGAGCAGACTAGGGTCATGCGCCATGTGACATCATCACAACGTGCACTGCAGCAAAAACCGTGCAAAGCAATTCATGCAGTTGCAATTTCGCCAATTCAAGTAGTTCAAAAAGCACAAAAATCTCTGCAAGTTGCATCGCACATTTTGAAAAAGCCACAGCAAAATCAAACATTTTTAGCTGCAAAAATCACAAAAAAACTCAGCGAAATCCTTTATTGGACTGGTCAATTATCTCTGCAATTTTATGAAGGATGAAATGCTTTAGAGATCTACGGATACAATTAAGACCTTCGTCCTTTGCTGTTGAATTCATACTTCATAAACAGAATCCACCACATCCAGGTTAAAATTATTTAAAATGACCATAAGCTGGAAGAGCTTTTGATCTCAGGTCATTAGGGTGCAATGCTAAGTGCACTCTCTGAAGCCTGGGTCTAAAATACCACCAGAGAAAGGCATAAAGCAATGAACTTCAGTTGAACTTCCGAATTCGTAGACTATATAGCCTTTCCTGCAACTCTAAGTCTACCTGTCTCACTGACCAACTCGTGGAACTGACAATACAATAGATTATCTGCTTTTTCCCTCATTGCTGACTGCAGTTATAATTTTACATCACACCAATACTTCATCAAGACATTTTTCACTTTTATTCTTTATGAATTTTCAACCCAGAGTCATTCAAATTCATTAAACTAAGACCGTTCCTGAATATATGACTCATCCAGATTACAGCAAGCTGAGATTTACCTCAAATGAATAAGCCATTCTTCTGATTATATTGCAATAAGTTTAATCTTGTACACTGACCACGAATCAGATGCAGCACTGCCTTAAAAATGTCTGTGTGCAAACTAAAACCATGATGTAGTTTTGGTGAAATATTTAAATCTATGCGCACTGCAGTAGAGAGAGGGAAAAAAAAACAAAACAAAAAAAAAAACAACAACAGCAGCAACATGGCTCTTATGTAAAACTAAAAAACACTAATGGAAACAGATTTATCACTAATTGCTCTCACACACTTCAGGTATAAACAGTCTGACCCAGCCAAAAGAGCGTTTAAACTGCCACCCCATATCACTGGTAATGTGAAATATCGATTTGAATTACCTTTATCTATCATTTATATTCTGAGCTCTGAATATGCATTGCGTGACTGCATTAAAAGTAGTTTTTACCACAGCGCTGTTGAATTCTTAAATCTGATTGGTCAGAAGGTTTAGATTACTTTTTTGTAACTTCAGCTCGACAGTAGTTCTGGCTGTGACATAAATGATAGGCTCATATTACCATGCAAAATTTGAGACTGGAGACTCCTTCCATAAATACACATTTCCTTACAGAAAGCTTCATCACACTAATGAATACACATTTCTCTTTGTAAAATAACAAAATGCTTGTTTATCTATTTATTATTAGGCTTAGATTATGTGCTTGTTCTAATACGCTATTGTTTCTATAGTAACAGCTCATTCACATGACAACATTGACGTGTATGGTGGATGCTCTACATAATCTAAGGCTAATAATAAATGGATAAAAAAAGGTGATGTTATTTAACAAAGAAAATGTATAAACTTTGATATGGTGATGTTTTCTGTAAGAAGACATTTATTTAACATTTATGGAAGGAAGAACAGAGTTTGGTGAGGGAATGACTGTTTATAGCTGCTACAATGTAAGTGATAACAGGAACTAACTTGTCTTGCCAACCTTAATTGTTGGAAAATTGGCGAAAAGGGGAATAAAATGCTTTGGGACGTCCATCACACCACACTACCACCATCACTGATTATTTTCCTATAAGTGTGCCCCATTTTAATGCATATTTTACTTATTTCACTGAGTGGAATAACAGGGGAGCAACAGTCCTACTTCCTACTGCAGCAGAGGGTCAGTTTCAAGGTATACTCTATGATTTTGCTCATGTTAGCCGAAGTTCACGGTTTTCAAACTCAAAGCCCAAAAAAATACAGCCCTCCCTTTTTGTTCAAACCAAAAATATGCCTGAATGCTGAATGATATTACAAGATGGGCAGCTTTAATATAAAACGCCTAGATCCGGCTTTGATCTAAAACTGAGACATTAACAGTGCCACCCTCTTTATGACAGCAACTTTCCAGATTGTCCTCATGAACTGAATTGAAGATTTATGTGAAAATGCCGGCTTGGATGTAAGAATCACTGACATATTAAAGCAAGAGAAAAAGGGATGAAGGAATATTGTGTTCAGATAATACTGTATGTGTTTTCATTTTATTAGGGATTATACAGGGGTTTTTCAGGTAGGGTTATTGATGCTGGCTAGGTGACTTTATAGTATCGTTTGTATAGTGAGTTTAATACTGAGGTAATTCAGCTAGATTGAAGCATCTGTCATGTTAGCTATGTGGTAAAAGTGTTTTTTGCATGAAGCTTGTACTTTATTTTATGTAACTCTGATTTTATGTAATCCTGTTATTGCTGTTGTTAACTCTGGTCTGATTTATTATTAGGCAATAGTAGCAAAATTTTTGCTCACAACTTTATGATCAGTCTGTCATGAATTTACATTAGTCCACATCTACATCTTTGCAAAAATCAGTCCAACATAAAGTGAGATAAAGCTGGGTTATCAGGGTAGGCATGCATCTCTCTGTAGACTTGCAGTGACCTCTGAGCGAGGCTCATCATCCCTGCTAACTGTTATTAAAGTTAAATAATAATAATACCATGACCTTCATCAGCTGTGCAAGCAGAGCTTCTAAGGAGTTGAAACCAGTAGATATTTTAAATGGTTTTCTCTATTGCCCCTTTATTAGGTACCCCTGCTCACTCATGCAATTATCATTTAATGTTTATGTCAATGTATCGTTTACACTCACAATATCAGCCATCATCGGGCAGTTACAGGTCAAGACCTTCAGTTAATGTTTACATTAATAATCAGAATGAGGAAAACACTGTGATCTCAGTGTTGGTGCCAGACAGGCTGGTTTGAGCATTTCAGAAACATTTGATATCCCGGGATTTCATGCACAAAGGTCTAACTGAGGAAAATGGACTGAAAGATCTGAGCTGACAGGAAGGCTATGGTAAATCAAATAACCACTATTTACTATTACTATATTACTATTTAACTGTGGCGAGCAGAAAAGCATCTTAGAATGAACACCACATTGGACCTTCAGGTAGACTGACTATAACAGCAGAAGACAACACTCCTGTCAGGTTTCCACTCCTGTCAGCCAAGAACAGGAAGCTACAATGGACACAGGCTCACTGAAGCTAGATAGTTGAAGATTGGATTGGAAAAATGTTGCCTGGTCTTATGAATCTTTCTGCTCCAAAATGCAGATGGTAGGCTCAGAATTTGACATCAACAGAATGAATCCATGAACCCAACCTGCCTTGCTGGTGGTGGTGTAATGTGGTGGTGTACAGCTCTGTAACCTGATTGGTTGACTGTATGAGGTTCATTCTTGTTCCCTGGTTGCCTTTATACATTTATTTCTCCAATATAATTCCAATGTTAGATTTTTTCGTGTCTGTGATTTGGAGTTTTCTATTTTTAAATGAATTTCAGTAAATTTCTTAAGACACGTTAAAAAAAAAAAAAAAAAAAAAATATATATATATATATATATATATATATATATATATATATATATATATATATATATATATATATATATATATATATATTTGTGTTTTTAGTTTTTTGCTGATATTAGCTACACAGTTCATACAGATCTACACTGGCTACACTGTTCATTAGTAAGTATATCACATTTATATCTGAGTTTGTTCTATATATTTGGGGTTAATAGTGTTTTCAGGTGTTAAATAAGGAAAAATGAAATGTTTTGGAAAAGAAAGAATCTTTGGCCGTTCAAAAGGGATTAAGAGATGACTGCCTGATTGTATTCCAGTCCTGGCATTGGGCAATGAGTGGTGAGGGCATGGGAATATATAATGATTATGCCTGTGGCTATAGCTATGCCTGTGGTTATGGTTGTCAAAGAAGGAATAAAGGGGGTGAAGGAGAAGAACACAGAGGACTCTCCTTAACTAGAGCCATTTAGAAGGAAAATTTATCATCCCCATTATATCTACTGATCTGGCCTTTTGAAGAAGGAAGCAATAATACAAGAATAAAAATAAATGGATGAAGAAATGACATGATCACACCACTGATTTTGCTAATGAAAATGAAAAGGCTGATAATGTGGACACATTGTAGCCTTTTTAACAATAAATAAAAATAAAAACCTGCAGTTCTGTAATGCTTTAAATTTTCAGGTCAAGTGAAGTGTATGAAGAGGATGAGGTGAAATGAGATGCTATTCACCATGATCTGCACCTGGCCGTTTTTGCAGGAGTCGGGCGAGTTTTCACTGTCGTCCTTACATCCACCCATCCTACAGCGCACAGCATCCTGTACCTGAGAGAGAGAGAGAGAGAGAGAGAGAGAGAGAGAGAGAGAGAGAGAGAGAAATTATTATCTAAATCTATAGTCACCATCCACTTTATAAGAAATTTGTGGCAGCAGCAGCAGCACAATGCATCAAATCATGCAGATACAGGTCAAGAGCTTCAGCTGAAGTTAAGGATGAGAAAAACTGGTCTTTTCCCATTCCATTCAGTTTCCAGTTTCACTGAACTTGTGTCCAATGTAGCCTCAGACTTCTGTTCTTGGCTAACATGAGTGGGACCTGATGTGTTCTTCTGCTGTTGCAAAGAGTGGTTCTTTGAGTTACCATACCCTTCCTGTCTTCTCCTCTGATCTCTCTCATCAACAAGGTATTTTTGCCTGCTCACTATTTGTTTTTTTCTTTTGTTGTTCTTTTTTTTCGCACATCATTCTGTGTAAACTCTAAAGACTCTGTTATGTGTGGGGAAAAAATAGACAGTTTCTGAAATACTCAAACCAGCGATCGTGTCACACTCAAAGTCATGACATCACATTTCCCCTATTCTGATGTTTGATATGAAAATTAACTGATGCTTTGGAAACTGTGTCTGCATGATTTTATGAAATCCACTAAACAGGAAATGACCATGACATTTTACAAAACTACATTTCCATCTTACAATATGCTGCAGCCATGGACACACAATATAAAACCAACACTGATATAAAAAGTTTTGGCCTAGAGGGATTCAACTGATTAATATGTATGAATTCTTTAAAAAGGAGTGTCCAGTTATAATGGCCCTCCATTCCTTTCAGTATTAAATAGAAATTTTCATCAGGATAATGGGAGAAGGTATCTCTTTTTAGGTTGTCTTAAAAAAAGAATAGAGAACTCCAGGCAAAAACATGACAATGTAATTAAACGGTATTTCTTCTATTTAGCTAAATATGAATACTAAGCACTGAAGGATGAGGCCAAAATTCAGAAAAAAAAAGCTCAGGATTATACTTCCTTTCTCATTGATATGTGGATATAAGTGCTCCCTGCTGTATGCACGCTTTCTTCTATGCTACTAAATCTGCTCATTACTCCTGATTGAAAGACTTTAATTATCCATTGTTTATTAAACTGCATATTCATTTTACTATCCGTCCCGTTTATAGGCCCCGCTAGGACATCAAGATCGAACGCTCTGATATATCCGTAACATCTCAGAAGGAAATGTGTGGAAGGAAGCATAAACAATACCTTCCAAGGCCCTGTTTATTGCTAACACAGAAATAATAATGATAATAAGTATGCTGGAGATGGAGACAGACCTGACTCACAAAACAGAATCTATCACTTTAATCTAGTTAGGGGAGCAATCGAGGCAGGGCGGCCTGATGAGATTCCTAATGAAACTTTGATATGAGTTTATACCCCTGAGTGACAAACCTTCTGCATAGTCAATGCTTACACATCCTTTAAATAATAAGAGCACTAATGACACCATTAATGACAGCGAACTTGAAATAGCCCATTTCTCCTGATGCCTTATAACATTAAATATAGGTCAATATTCATTTGCATCACAGTTTCTTCCATAAAAATATAAAATATGCATTGCTATGACCTCACTGGAGTAACTAAATGTCTCTCATGGCAGTAAAATAAAAATTGATAATTATGAAATAATGAAAAAAAAAAAAATGTTGGTATAATAATGAATACGCCCCATTCTGTTCTGTCTTGCTTTCTAGTGTTATGTTTTTCTTATTTATTCCTATACTATCCTTTCATGCTTCATTTTTTCCCCTGCTCAGTATCCTTAGAATGAGCTCCAACAGATGGTCTGGATACATTTTATGTGCTAGTTATTACAGTGTGAGTGCACATTCTTTCTCTGATGTTTACGATAATCTGTTTTTTTTCACAGATAACCGGGTTATTACATAGAAATACTATTCACTGATGCTACAGAAATCTGCAGCATGAACACATTGTTTAAAATGCCTATATTTACCACTCTACTTCTCACATATACAGTCCAGCTCTGAAAGTATAGGAACAGCAATGCCAGTTCTATTCTGTTCCCTATACATTGAGGACAATTGGATTTTAGAACGAAAGACGATAGATCAGAATTTCAGCTTTCATTTCCTCATATTTACATCTAGATGTGTTAAATGACTTAGAACATGGCACATTTTGTTTGAACCCTCCAATTTTTTCAAGTGATCAAAAATATTGGAACACACGACTGATGCATGTTTCCCAGGTGTGCCCTGTTGAATTGATTGTTTAAAGAATCAATAGCTCTGAATGTCTACTCTTGGTTTGAGCCCTAGGTTTCACCTGTGAAGACTACATTTGTTGTTAAAAAGGATAAACCAACATGAAGATCAGAGAGCTGTCTATGGGAGAAAAGCAAGCCATTTTGAAGCTGAGAAAAGAGGGAAAATCTATCTGAGCCATTGCACAAGCATTGGGCATTTGGAATGCCCTGAAAAAGGAAGAAACCACTGGTGTACTAACAACCAGACATGGAACAGTTTGGCTAAGGAAAACAACAGCAGTTGATGACAGAATCATTGTGAGAACTGTGAAGAACAACACAAAAACAACAGTCAATGACATCACCAAGAACCTCCATAGGGCAGGGGTGAAGGTATCACAATCCACCGTTCGAAGAAGACTTTGAGAGCAGAAATATAAAGGCCATACCACAACATGCAAACCACTCATCAGCCATATGAATCAGAAAGCCAGTTTGGAATTTGCAAAGAAATAAGGAAATGAGCCACAAAAGCTCTGGAACAAAGATTAACCTCTACCAAAGTAATGGAAATACCAAAGTGGGAGGAAGAAAGGGTCTGCTCATGATCCAAAATGTACAAGCTCATCAGTCAAGCCACATCCACATCATTCACTATGAAAGGCATCATTTTGTAATTTTGTACTTGTGTTTTAAAGCATCATGGAGAATATCTAATGTGTTGATAGAATCCCACAAAGCAATGCAATACGTTAGTCTCCAACTGATGCACCCTCGGATCATAGCACATACAGACTACCCATGATGCAGTTCATGTAGGGAACAATGAGTAGTGTATACTCATACATTTGGCCATCTCATTCTCAGTTTTAAATTTAAAAACATAAACGATTCAGTCTGAGCTCAACATATTTAATATTTAATGTCATATTTTAAAGCACGCATCTCTTCCTGTCTCTATCTACGCGCCATCTCCCTGCTGTCTCTCACTCTCTGTGCTAAGTGTCATTTCTCCTTCTCCTGGGTTGTCTTCACCACCTAACTGGGTGTAATTTACACATCAAACTGGGTGGGCTTTGCGGGATCCCGACACACTTGCTAGGTTGCTCTCTGTTCTCTTGTTATGCAAAAAAGCTATTAGGGATTACATCGAATGCTTGTCAAGGATTTTCATGTATTTAGCAAAAATAATTCCGGATTTATCTTACTCTAATACCCAGGGTTTTTTTTGTATTGATTTCAAATATGTATATGGCTTAGTGATTTAGCACTTCTATTTCCCCCTGCAACCAAATTAGTATTTTGTGATATGCCTGGAATGTGAAACTGAGCCAACTTCAACACGTGCTAGGGAATTGGATCAAAGCCTTGATGCATTGTGGGTAAGGGCATGCTGCAGTTGCCATGTATGAAAATTTAGCATGCACTTTCTGACTCAGTCATAATGTTCTGATCCTCATAATCCCACTATGGTGATTTGGAGCAACAATATGGTGCAGGTTCATGATTTTTTTTTTTCTAATCCTCAATTACATCCAGTTTTACTGCTTGTTTTCTGAAAGCTAATCCATAAATAACACAAGAAATTAGGTTACAAATGCATATATGCATTACCCCTAGCCTATTTTTGACTATATTTGCTTTATTTGTGAGTAGGCTCTTAAAATTGTAGAAGTAGTCCGACATTCTCAGGACATCTCTATGTTACTTAGATATGTAATCACTCGTTGTGTAAATGCTGCTTGAATTTTTATATAATGCATTTTAATGTGGATCCAAAGGTTGTGTTTTCCGTAGAGATATAACGTCATTATAGAGTGTCTTTAAAATGGAAAGCCATGGTATTTGAGATGTTCTATATTTTTTGTACGTAACAAGAATATATGGTTACCTTAAAACAGTAACAATGTATGTAACAGTAACATCGATTTTGTTATGCATGTTAGATGTAATCGGAACAAAAGTATTTACAGTCAATGTTTCCACAACAACAAGAAGATTATATATTCAGTCAGAGAGTAACAAGTAACTAATGTGAAATCAGTGTGTTAGGCAGGTTTTCATTTTTCTTGTGTTTCTAATGAGGACTGAACGGTGTCCATGCTGGGAGAAAAACATTTATTTATTAAATATACTTATACCACAGCATGGATGGATTCTAGAATCTGATTGTAAAGATGGTCTGCATTATAATTTTAACAGCACGGCTCGGAAAGTAGTTCTGGCTGTAACATAATTGATAGGTTTATATTAATGTGCTCATTCTAATAAGTTATTTCTATAGTAAGAACTCACAAACATGGACTTGTATGGTGGACGCTGCATTTTTTGAGAGGGGTGGGGGGTGGGGGGTGGGGGGTGTTTATTGTCGCTTTATGTCTGTCTGAATACTCGATTCTGATTAGCTGGAAGGTGTGCAGCCAAACCGTTAAATGCACAGGTAGTTCCAGTCAGTTTAATCACCGTTTTAAATTAATGTGTTGCCTATAAGTAATTGTAACCATAGTAACATACAGTTATGTTAGTAGAGATGCAGCACAAATGCAGGTAATTCACAAATGCAATCTCTCTCTCTCTCTCTCTCTCTCTCTTTCTCGCTCTCTCTCAAAAAACACAGCGTCCACCGTACAAGTCCCTGTTTATGAGTTCTTACTATAGAAATAATATCTTATTAGAATGAGCACATTAATATAAACCTATCATTTATGTTAATAATGTAGAGATAAATGAAATCTTATCGCACTACTTTATTTCTGTGTATGATTTAGAGCGGGCAGAATTTTAGACCTAATGACCCGTATATAAAATAACTAACAAAAATTAACCGTTATTTTGATCCTTTCAGCCAAATTTTGCACTGCAAACATCAATGACAGCATTAACTTGTCAATGATGGCAAGTGACTATGGGCCCGGGCAATGTCCCTCCAGAGTGCCAGAGGGCACACTCCCTGAATTTTGAATGGCTTCTTTTTTTATTTAACTGATATGAAAAGCACATGGACATGAACTTCTGTGCGAAGTCTTAACGTTTGCCTGCAACTGCGTAGGTTCTGAGTTGTGTATTTTGGATACTGATCTTGTGTATTACCTTGTCCTTGACTTTGCTCCTTGCCTAGCCCTTGGATCTTTGTTTGCTGGATTTGGGTTATTGGTATTTTGACCCTGCTCTACCCACTGACCTTGCCTCTTGCTACTGTTTTGTTGCATTCTGTGTATCTTTGTCATCGACCCGAATAGTCTTGATGCCCATCCTACTGAAATCTGTTCATTTCCTCTCAGTTTTATTATGTTATCTGTCATGCTGGTCAGCATGCCATGTTGTATTATTATTGGAATTTAAAAATCCAGGGGACTTTATCTGGATAAAAATAGATTTCTAAAGACCTAGTGTTGCAGTACTATGCTGATACATCAAATGGGATGTAAAAAAAAAAAAGGAGCCATCAAAAATTGAAAGGTGAAAAACGTGATCAATAATTGATTTTCATAACCGTCCAATTATCTTGCAAATGATTGATATTCTGTCATGTAAAGAGCATTGAGGATACAGGTTCACTATAAAAAAAATGCACATGAAACATTTCTGGAATGACTAAGAAGAATCTGTAAGACATTTACTGGTGTAATATTAGCCAGAGTTTAATGTTTCAGCATGTTAAATGTCAGTATGCATAGAGAATACATTTGGTCTTATTTTCGGTTCTTTCTATAGAAGTATGTGGTTCTCTAGAGCAGGGGTTCTCAAACTTTTTACCCTTTAATGACCCCCTCAGAGAAGATTCATTTTACAAACAACAATTGTACAATTAAGACATATTATTTCAACTTATAAAAGCCAATGAGTTGTCTTTTATTTCTTCTTCTTCTACCTCTTCTTCTAATTATTATTATTTCTTAACTTTCCACCCACAGAACCCATTTTTATTAAACTTGTTGGTGGGTTATGGTTTATACCGATCTACCGATATTCAAGATCACATTCCTTAAAAATGACCTAACAAATGACCAAAAACCCTTCTACACACTGTAAACACAATGCATCAGTGGTTTCTGAGTTACAGTAAAGATCTCGCTCACCTCTCGCCTCATGGCACAGTGAACAGTGATGATGACGAAGCCTTGGACCGAGTCGAAGACTGCGAAGAGCACCTGGAAGAGTGTGGAGCGCCGATCTGTGATGGCTAACACTGCTGACATCCACGTGAGCGCCAGCAACGGCAGAACAACGCATGAGCTCCACAATGACGTCCTATACACACACATATACACACAGCATGGCTAATTCAGTCTCTGGCTCAATTACACATTCCACTCATTACACATTGGCATAGATTTTTAGCTTTATACATATATCCATAGGTTACAAACCATTATTTGTTTATGGGTAACGTAATACATTTTCCATGAAAAAATATTTTGGCATCATACCGTATATTTCCACTGGATAAACAATAAGGCTTGTTAAGGATTTTCTATTCTCTCTATTCTGTGTAACTGAAATGATTTTTAAACATGTATTAATGTTTTACAGTTCATTTAGTAATGAAGAAATATTTATGTGTAAGCGTGAAAGAGACCATGTACACTGCAATCATGAGACATTGATTTTCATTTATAAGCATTTGTTATTGTTTAACCAACAACATTTAATTGTTTACTGATTTTGTCATCACTATTAAATATACACATTGAAAATTACATGGAGTGTTACTACTAAACATTTCTGCTACAGTGCTGTTGAATTCTCAAACCTGTTTGGCCAGTTGATTAATGTTCTATAACAGACAATAGTTCAGATCACATGTTCATATTAATGCGCTTGTTGTAATACGTGATCCTTTGCATAGTTTCCAACCCATTCACATTAGGGACGTAACCTAATACGAGTTATAATATGTTCTCTGGAATGAATGGTAACGCATTCTAAATAGATGTAAATACAGATACAAATAGGAGGCGCACTAATCGCAGGACGCAACAAAATCATAGGGCAAGCCTTCTGGTTTCTCTGTTTTTTTTTTTTTGTTTTTTTTTTCACTGGTTCGTGTTCTTTACTAAATAAATAAAAGACGAATTAAGCATTCTGTAACGCACTTTTATATGAAACTAATCAACTTATGGGTGTTAACAGTAACTTCACTTCATATCGGGCAACATCACACCACCCTGTTGTTGTTTATTTTCCTGTAAAAGCACTCCTTGGCATGTTTTTTGTCATACTATAGTGACCAAACCCTGACTTATGCTACAACCATAAAGACACTAAAGTATGCTTCCCCTGAAATAAGTGAAATCACCAGATCTTTCTGAAATGCAGCTAACATAACACCACAGGGAAGCTTGCAGGTCATTAATAATTAGAACAACACTTCATTCATTCATCTTCCGTGAGTGCTTTATCTTGGTCAGTGTTGCACCTATCACACAAACACTGTATGCAAGAGAGGTACTAGTACTACTACTTCTACTATTACTGTTATTACTATCACCACCACTACTACTACTACTACTACTATTATTATTATTGCTATTACTACTGCTGCTACTATTACTATTACTACTGCTATTACTACTACTACTGCTGCTGCTGCTGCTACTACTACAACAAATATTATTATTACTACTACTGCTATTACTACTACTACTACTACTACTACTACTACTACTACTAATATTGTTATTATTACTGCTATTACTACTACTAATACTACTAATATTGTTATTATTACTGCTGTTACTACTACTGCTGCTGCTATTACTACAAATACTACAAACACTATTATTATTATTATTATTATTATTATTATTATTATTATTATTAATAATATTGCTATTACTACTACTACTACTACTACTATCAGAACTACTACTACTACTACTACTACTACTACTACTAATAATAATAATAATAATAATAATAATAATAATAATAATAATAATAATAATAGTAGTAATAATAATACATATTTGGCAATATGACCCAGACTATTGGACCCTACTCTTGAATTTGCCTGTCCAGTGGTGGGTGTGTGTATGTTAGTTTAAATATGCAAAGGCAGGTGGTTCCTGTCTCACTTTATTGCAGTCTGAGAGCATGCTAGCTGTCAGTAAAAGCCCTGCCCAACTCGACTCAGATGTAGTAACGGCTGGTGCCGGCTTCATGCTGCTTAGCCATGGTGTCTGACACCAATTTAGTGTGTTCTCGCTGCACTGAGTCCAAATCCTGAGTGTAAATGGGCTTCACTGGCAGAGGACAGACAACCCACTTTTAGTTCATTACCAATGATGGTGAGAAATACAGAAAGGCAGAGAAAGCCACATCACACACACATGAACTGAATTTGCATTCAAAAGAAGAACAGACCTTGAAATAAAGGGAGAGGGAGAGATGGATGGATGAATGGATATCAGTAATTCCATTATTATTTCAATAACATGACTAAATTGGCAAAAAGCCACAGATTAGTCCAATTTTCTTATAAAGAACAAGAGGTGACCTTGGACCCACTCTCTGGTTCTCTACCTCTTCAAAGAACAAACATCTCAAGCCATGTGTGTGTGTGTGTGTGTGTGTGTGTGTGTGTGTGTGTGTGTGTGTGTGTCAGGCAAGAGAGCAGCTCTTTGAAGAGTTATAGTGTCTTACTATCTCTGGTAGAAGCAAGAAAGTTATTGCGTGAGCGACAAACAGAGGGATGGGGATGAAAAAAGAAGGAGAGCTAAAAAAAAAGATAAAACAGCAAGAGGAAAGGGAGGGAAAGAAGAAAGGGCCATATGTTTTATTTTAAAAGCAAGAAATGAATATACTTGAATATGTGAAAAGGATAAACTATTAGTTTAATCCTGATTGTACTGGTAATAATATGTCACTGAAACTATCATGGAACCATTATCATGTTTTTTTTTGTTATAGTGGATAAGGAAGCTTTAATTCAGTTTTAAGCATAGGAAAATAATCAACGCTGGGGAGGTAACAGTAATTCCACTTCGCTTTGGGCTGCATCACATGGCACCACCTTTGATTATTTTCCTATCTATATGAGCACACCCTGTCATGTTTTATTCCTTACTTGATGCACAAAAGTATCTGAGGTTAAAAAAAAAAAAAAGAAAGAAATAAAGAAAGAAAGATCAATTGAGCAAGTAACCGAGAGAGATGAAGATGAAGATAGTGAGAAAAAGAGTGAGAGAGAAAGAAAGAGAGGGAGCCAGAGTGAAATGGGACTAACATGGCGCTGCTGGCGGTGGAGCCGGACAGAGCGGTGCTGGAGATCACCCCACACTTGGAGCACTGGAGGAGCAGTCTGCTACGCGCCTCCAGCGACGGACTTCAGGACCCAGTACACACACACCCACACCCACACACACACACACACACACATACCTACACACACACACACACACACACACACGAATACACAATCCACATACACAGCACACAAGGAGTAGACGAGGAAACATACACATATAGGATGGAAAACGAGGTTCATCCAACCCAAGCATACCAGATCGTGAGGTTTCACACACACACACACACACACACACACACACACACACACACACACACACACACACACACACACACATTAAACAGAACAGAGGGATGACAAAGTACATTTGCAACAATTAGCAAATGATAAACACAGAAGAAATGGACAAAGAGGGAAGAAGAGGGAATGAGACATTGGAAGATAAAACCAAAAAGAAAGAAAGAAAAAAAAAGAAAAAACAATGGAATTAATGATTAACATGTAGTATTCGCAATGAGCAATAGCAACAACACATGTATTATGTGATATATCAGATTATTAATGTGCATGGTAAAAAACAGCCACTGCTCTACATGTGTATATACAGTAATTAATAGAGAAGAAGTGTTGAAGTTGTGGTAGACAGAAAAGAGAGCATACACAGAAAAAAAAGGAGCAGATTTTTGACTACACCTCATTAATAACACATGAAGCATGAGGGAGCTGGAAGAACCAACTTAGTTTGTTTGGGCAGAAGTTTTTGTGCAAGTTGTAATAAAACAGACGTCCACACGCTTGAACTCCATGACTAATGACCTGAGAGTTCTGAAATATTCCCTCTATCTACATACGAGTGTGTGTGTGTGTGTTGGTAAAGAATATAATATAAGCATATGAGACCATCCTGATCCGGCTCTCTCTCAGGTCATTAGTCATGGATTTGGGTGTTTAATGAACCCGTCAGACTCTCGCCGAGTTTCACAAACGTCCGGACTTTTGCAGTCTTCCGACGACCTAAATGAGAAGAGGGACTGATGTGATCTAAGGGAGGCACGTTGCGTTATTCATAATTTATAAATGTGTTGGTGGAGTCAAATTCAAATTCTGGCCTTTAACACTGCGGAAATGTTAACGCTAACTAGAAGTCCTGCGTCAGCCATATGCAAAGTAAAAAAAAAAAAAACCTCAGCGGGGGAAACGGCCTCGCTGAACGAAAGTTTGAAAACTCCAGTACTTTTCTCTCTGTGGTTTATAGCTTGTCAGAAGAACTCGGATGCCAAAATGGGTGGGTCTGGAATCAGTTTGTGTGTGTGTGTGTGTGTGTGTGTGTGTGTGTGTGTGTGTGCGAGCAAGACGGATGGACGTGCACAGGATGTAAAGGGCAACGTTGTGATGCTTCATTAATTTGGAGAGTGTTTTCAGAACATCAGACCTGCTCATGGGCCACGCCGGGTGAGCGGTCAAAATCACTGAAATAACTTCACATCATAAACACACACACACACACACACACACACACACACACACACACATACAAGTGTGTGGAAGACAGAACAAAAAGAACGAGTTGTGCGTTTTGCAGCAAACAGTGGCACTGACTTGTGACTTGTGTACGTGTCTATATAAATACAGTCAATTCTAAAATTATTGGCACCCCTCACGAAATGAGCAAAAGTAAACCTATAAAATGAATAAATTAAACAGCAAGTGATGCATATAGCACTACATGCCAAATAATGTATAGTTTTTTGTTTTTTTTTAATCTTTTTATGAAACAAGTGTTTTAACAATGGCTTTGTATGCATAACACTGGTTCCAAAAGTTTAGGCACCCCACCCTTAATATTTGGAGAAGCTTGCCCTGGAGAGATCATAACCACTGAACCTCTTCCTGTAATGAATAACAAAGTTGGAGACACTTGTAGAGGATCTTGGATACCTCTGTGCAGAAAAAATCACGGCCCTTTAAATTCTTATGTTTGTTCAAGTGAAGTGTCCTTTTAGATCCATACTACAAGTTTTAGATCCAGAGATTGAGCAAACACTAATTTTGAGCTCTAGCAATAATTTTTGTGTTGAATCGAGTTTGCATTTGGAGTCATTATCTTGTTGGAAGGTCCAACTATATTCAAATATTAACCTCTTGGCAGAGGAAGTATGCTGACTGGTCAAATGATTTCAGACTTTTTTTGTTCTATCATGACTTGTCTATGCAAATAGCCATCTGTCTAACCATCTGAAAGCCCTTGGATGATGGATGACAAATTATATCGCATGTGTACAATCTCATGTTCACACATATTTTAGGGGTGGCAATAATTTAGATAAAACTTTCATTTAAGACAATGATTTTTAGTAATCAATTATTTATGAGCCAGTAACTAACTAAAGTTGTTATTGAATCAAGAATGCTCAATTAATAAACAAACATTGTAGAAAGTTAAAATACATTTTTTTTGTGTGTGATTTAATTCACCCTCAATAACAAAATTGTCTCATTAAATGAAGATTTTTAAACATTTTTATTTAGAAATGGCATCTTAGACCAGCAGACCTCAACTCCAGCCCTAGGGATCCACTGACCTACACAAGCTTCATCTTCATCTTTCAAGCTTCATCTTCTCCCAACACTCCTCACCATCTTGTAAAGGAATTAAGAATCCCTTCATGAGCTGGATCAGATCAGATGTGTTGGGAGCAGAGAAAACCTGAATCTTTGCAAGGTAATGTGTCCCTCGCACTGGAGCTGAGAAACACTACCAACCTTTCAAATACCATATACATTGATATATACTCTCTATCTTTTTAAAGTTTTCAAAATTGTTTAACTACTGTTTAGAAAAAATGTTTTAGGATATATTAACAAAGATTTAAAATGAATCTAATTTAAGTTTCAGTGTAACATATTTTTATCAAAGGATAGTCATTCAAATTTTGAAACAAACATTATTAAACAGTTCTGGCATGACATGATCTTTTGTTAAGCTTCTGTTTGAGTACTTTTGTGTAATAAAATGAATTTTGTTTTTTCAATAAACCATTATTTATGTAATTTCCTTTTATTCATATTTCATGAAATGTTATGCGATTTCAAACAACAATTGCATGGCATTGCCCTGAGGCAATGAAACATATTTTATTCAGGGACTTGTGTCATAATGAAAAAGTCCCAAAATTCTTTTGGAGGGGGGTTGCTCAAAATCTAAATTCACGCAGTACGGGGTTAAATACATAAATGTGTCACTATTCATTAATCAATAGTATTGTCCCTTTACAGTCAATGAAATACCTGGCACATTGCTTAAAGGCGGTGGTCTTTACTCTACTGAATAAGCCTTCTCAGACATTTCTATTTAAGAAAATTCTAGCAACCTTAGAGACATGAACTAAACGCAGGTAATTTGCATAATTTGGATGGTGCACCCAGAAAATTGACTTAAACATAGTGACTTAAACAACGTGCGTAGACCATCTCTGAATATGTTTAGATCCCCATAACTCAGTAACTCTGAATAAGACCAACGGTCTATTTCATACAGTAATTATTCCCCATTTATGGTGGACTGAAATAACATCTGGGAGTGTATTCCTGAAATAGGCTCCAGATCCACTGCAACCCTGATCAGAATAACGCATTTTTGCCCATTTCTCATGAAGGGTGTAAGTAATTCCTGAATAATGACTGTATGAGATATGGAGATATGTGTATGTGTGTCCTAACAAAACTGTCTGGCTGAGATAACTCGCTGTTAGCCATTGTAGTTTCTAACATGCATCAAGCCCACTTGCACATAAAAAAAAGCACAAAAAGAAAATAAATAAATTAAAAGAAATCAATTTGGGAGGAAATTGCTGCATGGATTGCTGTCTGGAGCAGGGATTAGAAATATCCCGTCATTAGATTAGCTCCCATCTCTGAATAGCTCCTCATTCAATAAGTAAAGCCAATCGTTTCCTGCCCACTCATGTATAGAAATCTACAGAGCATTTCATTGTGTTACTGAACAGCCAAAGTGGCAAGTTATCCATCGGCCTTATGAGTGCCACTTCAGTTGTTTTTATTCACAACCACATTTAAGTTATGCCAAATATATATGAATTTTGAAGGGCTGTAAGCTGTAGTGTGCTCTTTTGTGTTAATATAGTGAGTTTCTGTAAAGAAGGCAGTTCAAGGTTTCCATGCTACTTGAAAGAAACAGAAAATTATCAGTCTGATCATCTATGCCTTTTTACTCATGTAATAAAAGAGCTTTTATACCTGCCTGTGCTTCTGGTATGACAAAGAAAAACTCTGTACAACTTTAGAAGCCTGTTGCTTTGTGTGCGCGCGTGTGTGTTTGTGTGTGTGTGTGTGTGTGTGTGTGTATATAGAGTTAATGAGAGGAACATCGGAGGTAAACAAGGCTGCAGATCAATACAGCTCCACTTATGAAGCTGTTATAACTCACCTTTTATTAAAACCCTCTATGACCCCCCCTGACTGCATATGTCTGAAGTAGTGTGTATAGCCATTGGTTTATCAGTTATACAAATGACTGGATAGCTCGAATCCATTAAGAAACGAACAAGGGCTCAGTGATGAATAGACTTTCAGCACCAAGAGCATGTCTCGTGTCTTCACTCACCCCGCTCTTTGCTTTTTAGATTTGTCCGAGATCCCATCTCTCGACATGAGCTTGTTGAAGACCACGATCCCAATAAGCATGTTGACCTGTGGAAGAGACGTGCATCATATGAGAATCAAGCTTATAATCTTCGTCTAATGCAACTGCAGTGAATGCTATTATAACACTATCAGGTTACGGTCTGTTACATTTATGTGTCTGCCAACTTTTGGCCATATAGTGTATGTTTGATGACCACAGGCAAGAATTTCCACATGTTTCCGTGTACTGAAAAAGGAACAGAAATGTTGAGTCAAAACATTTTGAAATTCTTTCAGTAAGCACATATTTTTGCAGATCACTTTCAAGAATGAATGGGATGGTGGCACAGTGGGCAGAGTTTCCATATCACAGCTCCATTGTCACCGGTCTGATCGTGAGCTCAGATTACTGCTGTGTAGAGTTTTGCATCTTCTCCCCATGTCCACATGGGTTTCCTCTGGTTTCCTTTCACCTTCCATAAACATGCTAGGTGGATGAGCTACTCTAAATTGCCCCTAGGTTGCAAAAAAACATGCAAACGCATGAGTGCATGGTGCCAGGTGTTCCTGGGATTGACCAGCATAAAGTGGTAACTGAAGAAGAGTGAACTTTCAGAAATTCTTAAGTCAAAAGAATTGGTAACTCAAGCTGTAAATCTGTATAATGCATCCTTTCAGAGAAAAGACTATTTGTTCAGAGGAAAGGGATTTGTCAGCAATGTACTAGCATGGGTCATAAATAACCTGAATAATTGTTTTACTCTATTGCCCCACTGTTGGGTAAGGAAAGTTGGGTAAAACTGTAGTACAAGAACAGCTTTGGCAGGACAGTAATCTTTGTCATGAATAGAAAGTGGTTTGGATGCAAATGCAAGGTTATTGCCAAAGGAGACCAATCCAAAGAGCAGTGACAAAGTTAAAGGCAAAATTGCAAAAATGTAAGAGTATAGGTGATCAACAAATGGACTAGACCAGGCTAAGCAAACTCAATAACTTAGGCCAGTGGTGGCTCAGTGGTGAAAACTGTGGGCTAACAGTCAGAAGGTCGATAGTTCGAATCCCAAACCCACCAAGCTTCCCTTAACTGCTCTAGGTGTGCCTTATCAAATCTATGACCCTAGCTTCCTAACAAGTTTGGATATGTGAAGAAAAATACGCTGTACTGTATATGACAAAAAGCTGATTTTTTTTTTTTTTTGTTCAAACTTAATCGAGTTCAAAACATGCTTGGCATTATCACGAGTGATGAGCTAGGAGTGATACACAATGTGTGTACATGTAGCTAACCAGTGAATTGAAACAAGTGTATGTGACTAAGTCTGGGAGTGAGAGTGAGGTAATGGGTCATGTGATGGGCCAGGTGATAAGCTTTCTAGTGGAGGATTTTTGGAAAAGGAGCTTACAGACACGCTTGACTTGATATCCTGCAATTCAACTACTGCATCTAGACACCCATATAAATGAATTTAAGAAAAAATAATTGTTAAAATGATTGTTAATTGAAATCACTTATGCTCCATAGGAGAGAGACTGGATTAAAACCAAAACAAAACAAAACAAAAAAAAAACCTTTATGTAATAATATACTTTCATTAAACTTAAATTAACAGTATTACCATTTGTTCGTAGAACTGACAAATAGAATTTACATCTTATAGTACACATAGTACACAGGAGCAAATGAAACCTGAATATGTGATGGAGAAGGCGTTCTAACAGCTTGGAACCAGCATGAATCTTCACTCATGACTAAATCACCACAGTAAGAAAAAAAAATATTCCAGATTGACTGATTGCTGTATTATCACTGCAGTTGATAATAGTGGGCGTTTTGCCTGTGGTGTGAATAAAATGAGCTGGCAGGAACTGGTTCTCAGAATGAAATCGGCTAGCCTGGTGGGAAGACTAAGGTTAAAATAAATAAATAAATAAAATAGTATGCTTTCGCCCCTTTTACTTTCCTTAAAGACTACATTGGTCTCACAATTACAATTTTGTATCAATTTACACCTGGCATGGTGTAAGAAAGTAGCTATTATCGTGACCACATTTGTATAAAATGTTTTGCTCATTAGATTACCTACTATGTTTGTATAATCTCTGAGCTGTCTTTAAGACTGAGTGATAATGGGTATTATAGTAATGTGCTAATTTATACAATATCTTAAGTCATCTCTCTGTGTTTATCCACAGCACGGGCGACTGCTTTCCTGGGGTTCCTACCTGCCGTAAATAATGTGCCAGTAAATCTGTCTGTGATTCCTGGACACCAGCTTCCACTCACACCTTGTCAAGAGCTTCATGCTGTGCTAGTTGTCTATAATAGGCAGACTAATCCAGAGTTGCCTCCAGATACTCGTATCTGCATGATGCTAGAATTAGTGGAGAGGGAGAATACAGTATGTATGCACAGGTATGCACCTTTGGACTATGACAGAGTTGTTTCCAGTATTACAGAATACTGTTGGGCTGTCTATTATACTGTATATGTACTGTGTCCTTGAGTACCCTGAAAGGCACTTAAATATAATGCTACTTCTACTACTCTCAAGGCTTAGCTGGCTCCTGTACTACAGAGTACTGATGGGCTCTCAAAGACTGAGTTGGTTCCAGTATAAGGGGGTATTGTTGGACAGATTTAGTTCCAGTATAACAGAGTAGTGATGGAGTCTCTAGGACTGAGCTAGCTTCAGTATTGCAGAGTACTACAGTAGTGCTTGAAAGTTTGTGAAACCTTTAGAATTGTATATATTTCTGCATAAATATGACCTAAAAGATCATCAGATTTTCACACAAGTCCTATAAGTAGATAAAGAGAACCCAATTAAACAAATGAGACAAAAATATTATACATTTTCCACATATTAAGGAAAATTATCCAATATTAATCAAATAAATCAAAATATCTGTGAGTGTCAAAAGTATGTGAACCTTTGCTTTCAGTATCTGGTATGACCCCTTGTGGAGAAATAACTGCAACTAAACGTTTCCGGTAACGGTTGGTCAGTTCTGCACATCGGCTTGGAGGATTTTTAGCCCATTCAGTACAGAACAGCTTCAACTCTGGGATGTTGGTGGGTTTCCTCACATGAACTGCTTGCTTCAGGTCCTTCCACAGCATTTCTATTGGATTAAGGTCAGGACTTTGACTTGGCCATTCCAAAACATTAACTTTATTCTTCTTTAACTTTTCTTTGGTAGAGCGACTTGTGTGTTTAGGGTTGTTGTCATGCTGCATGACCCACTTTCTCATGAGATTCAGTTTACGGACAGATGTCCTGACATTTTCCTTTAGAATTCACTGGTATACTTCAGAATTAACTGTGCAAGTCGTCCTGGCCAAGATGCAGCAAAACAGGCCCAAACCATGATACTACCACCACCATGTTTCACAGATGGGTTAAGGTTCTTATTCTAGAAAGCAATGCTTTCCTTTCTCCAAACATAACACCTCATTTAAACCAAAAAGTTCTATTTTGGTGTCATCCGTCCACAGAACATTTTCCCTATAGCCTTCTGGCTTGTCCATGTGATCTTTTTGGTGAGCAGTGACTTTCTCCTTACAACTCTGCCATGCACACCATTGTTGTTCAGTGTTCTACTGATGTTGGCCTCATGAACATTAACATTAGCCAATGTGAGAGAGGTCTTTAGTTGCTTAGAAGTTACCCTGGGTTCCTTTGTGACCTCGTGGACTATTACACGTCTTGCTCTTGGAGTGATCTTTGTTGGTCGACCACTTTTGTCACAAACTTTCAAGCACCACTGTATGTTCCTAAAAGGTTCTTGCTTTGTTCCTCTTGAGGGAACCTTTAAAAATTCTACGTGAAACCATACATTTCAGAAAATGTTCCATGTTGAACCTCTTTAAGAAACCTAGAATGATTAAACAGACAAAGGACATTTATCATCCTTTCTTATTGCTATGACAGCTATTAAGTTAGTAGACACTGGAAAAAACTTTAGATGTTTAACATCTAAACATTTTTATGTACAGTTGAGAACCACTTCAGATTTCTATTTCAGTTGCACTGAACTGATCTGTTGATACACCTTGGAGTTAAAACTAGCACAGTGAGTATACTTTTAGCCCCAAATTCTTCACACAGGTTTCTTTGGCTTCCTAAAGGCGAGCTGCATATCTGCATGACAGTCCTACAGCACCTTGAACATGAACATAGTTTATCTGCACTAGAATCTAAAGTCTGATGGCTGTGAAGAGCTGTTCTGAATCTGAGTGCACTGCTACAGTGTGGGCATTGCAAGTGACCCAAACAACAGCAGGTTCACCGAGTCTCTTGGCTTTCAAATTCTGATCATGTTAAAGTACTTGCTGAGAGACAATCGCACTGTTCTGCTCTTTGCTGAAAGCTAGACTAATTATTTTTCCATTAATTAGATTTTGCCTCCCTGAGGATGAGGGAGGCAGCATCTCCAGATGCCCAAATCTCATTTCCTGCAGTTTGTTTGAGTCACAACACCACCGAGACGTGGACAAACAACGCAAATCACATCTGACCATGAAGAAACAGAAAAACAACGCAAATCGCATCTGACCATGAAATATAACGGAAACAGCTCGCTCAAAATTCACTCTAAACACACCTGAGGCCAGACCAGAGATAATGCATATGCACACACACACACACACACACACACACACACACACACATACACACACACATACACACACACACACAGACAGACATTCAGAGCTCTTCAAAGTTTACTCAAGCATTTGAAACATGTTACACTAATGAAAAAGAAATGTGCACAACACTAATTTCATTAGTGCTGGTTTCCCTAGGGTCCTAGTGTTGTTTATACCGTAGGACATCAAAGACGCAAAAATGGCTGTATGAAGGAATGAAATCAGAAGTCTGAAGTGTGACACATACCAAAACAATGACGGCTGCAGGACCAACAAATGCATAAAGCAGACCTCCTTCCAGAGATAACCAGCAGCTAAAAAGGGGAAAAAACATTTCATGTCAAAACACCATGATATCAGTTACATCTATAATTAGTCCTTATAAACCTTATAATATTCTTATATCATAGTAGTCACATATTAGCTGGCAAAATATACAGACAGACAGACAGACAGATAGACAGCAATGCTAAATCTTCCAGTAATGCAGCTCGGCCATTGCAGTGAATCAGCTACCATAGACACACACTAACTCCTTTTTACTGGGTGTCATTTCTTTGGTCCTAATTGAGTGTCTTATTTGTCTTCATTTACGCATTGTATTGGATTGCGTTTTTCAAGTCATTAAATATATCACAGTTTTTCATTAAATTATTTAAAAATGTGCATAATTCAAATAAATAAGTGATTTTAAACTTATATGCAAACTCCTTATAAGTCTCCTTATATGTCAGTCCCTACAGGATCACAGAAATTAACACAAAATCAAGGAAACTCCACAGTATTCACAGGGGCTTGCAATTTTTCAAAATTACAGTAGATTTTCAGCAGGTTTGGGCCAAGATGTGTCATGTGACTTCTTCACAACGCACATTCAGCCAAAGCCGTATTTGATTCACCTGCGTCAAACATAAATACAGCTAAAAGGTCTCATTTACCAACAAACATCACTGCGGAAGTGATGACTGTGCAAAACAATTTCGTGCAAATGCAATTTTGCCAATTCGAGTAGTTTTTCGCAAAAAAGCACAAAAAACTCAGCAAATTGCATCTCAAATTTTGAAAAAAGCCATAGGAAAAAAATCAAGCATTTTTGGTCGCAACAATCACAAAAACACTGTAGGTTTACAGATTTATGGATTCCCGGATTGTAATGGGTACAACAATTCTTGTGTGTGAAGAACGCACTGATAAATGAGGCCCAGTGGTGTGGAGCATCTACAAAACAAGTTCAATAATCTACATTATAACAGATTTAAATGATCATTCTCTCAACAGACAGCTTTTCCTATCTTGTTATGTTAATAACCTAAAAACTGCTGCTGCTCGTGTTATGAAAAAAAAAAAATATTGTCACAGCTTTTCTTCTGACTGTTACAGAAAGCTTCACCATATCAAATCTGTTTATGTGACTGTCCCTGTGTAAGACTCCCTGTGCAACTTATTACTATAGAAATGA
Source organism: Cranoglanis bouderius (assembly GCA_023630585.1). Taxonomy (NCBI): domain Eukaryota; kingdom Metazoa; phylum Chordata; class Actinopteri; order Siluriformes; family Cranoglanididae; genus Cranoglanis; species Cranoglanis bouderius. The sequence continues at coordinate 5,694,283 of CM042546.1, read as the reverse complement.
TTATGTGTTAGAATGAGTACTTTAATGTTATAGAAAATTAATCCACAACTTCTGACCAATCAGATTCAAGCGCCGTAGGATAAACATCATATCACACACTACTTTGTTTGTAGAAGCTATTATTTGTTGCTCATTGGAGTACATTTAAATAGTGAGCAGGGACCCATTTGGTTTTCAGACAAGCATCAATACATGTATATAGTCCTGATTTATATTCTTTATATTCACTACAAATAGAGATAAATTACTGAGTTATATAATGTAAGCAAATAAATGTAGTCAAAGCCAGAGCAAATTGCATTCACCAACTCCTAAGGGTTAAACAGATTCATATCACGCCAATGATTTGAATAGCGTTCAGTCATAATCTCAGCAAAGTATTCATGCAATTTTAGGCAGAGCCAAAGGGTAGAGGAAGAAAAAATTAAAGACAGACGAAGAGTGAAAAAAAGAAAACGAATTTGGTTCTGTCTGCAGTTTGATCACCCCCCCCCCCCCCCCAACTCTTCTTATTGAGAATGGAACCCACACACAGTTCATTATCACAGTTTTATTCTCCATCGCTCAATTCCACATCCTTCCCACCCCTTCTCTCTGAGTCTGGCAGATGAAATATTCACAGTAGTCTGCATCATTTACTTTTTTGTGTGAGCACATGGCTATCCATCTATCTGAATGATTGAATGATTGGCATGCCATTTGTGTCTCAATGATGTTACGTTTGCAGGTATGTATATAAAGTAAAGTGAAAAGACATTTTAAAACCACGTAAAGTGTTCTTCACAACAACCTTTGTGCATAGATAAATAACTAACATAAATCAGCCCACTATAATTACATTTTACCTTGAAATTTAATCAATAAAAATAATCAAAAAATCTTTTTTTTTATTAAAAAATAGCATCCGTTTCAAGCATGCGGTTATAAAAAATGAACATTTTGTTTGAGTTGCACATCATTCATATGAAATATTTGGAATATTCCACAAATCACATGTTCAATGGAGAAGAAAAGTAAGTTATCCCACACTTTTTTCTATATTTTCAATGATATTGTGACATTGACTAGTGAGGTCACTTTGAAAGTACAACCCACTGTAGTTAGCCAAACGATAGATTGAAAGCAAAGTATTAATAATAATAAACATTTTAAGGAAATCACTAGAATATACTTAGTCATTATGTCATTAGCATTAATGCTCATTAACAGTTTTTTTAGTTTACATTTTGTGTATTTGTTAATTCTATGCTAAAAAAAAGAGCAAAATGCAGCCAACGAGCCTTATTTATCAAGCTGGATAAGAAAGGATTTAATCATTAAGGCTTAAATCATTAGTATGCTTCGTAAAAACGTTCATAACCTTCTCGTGCTCCTGAGTGTGTGTAACTTTACGCATAAGAAGACTAACTAATGTAAACCTCAACTTGATCTAATACAAATCATATAGTTTGCATGAGTTATTGCACTTTTATATCTGGAATATACTGTTGAGGTGAAATTGCTTATTTTTATTACCTTTATAGCATTTAGCAGACGCCCTTATCCAGACTGACTTCTAGAAAAGCTTTGGAGTCTTTATCAAAAACACATCCTCATGCTAGTTCACTAGGACAGGGACTTAAAGTACCATTGACTATGTTTACATGCACATCAAATTCCATTTAAGGTCTTTATTCCGGTTGCAGCCATATTCCGAATATGATGTTTATAGGCATACAGGCATCAGAATATTCCTGTATAAATGGTTGCTGTAAGTATGCTGATCTACACATGAGCTTTTCCTTTCCCGCTTTTATTTCCTGGGAGATTCAAGATGCTGCGGGTGCTACCCACAATTCCTTGTGGACTGAGTATGCGCATATATCTCCTTTCAGTGGATTTTCTGAATAAGGTGTTTACATGCAACAAATTTCCAGGCAAATTCCAGGGGTGGGAATCAGAATTTGGGGAATCAGAACATTGTCTTAATCTGAATTGGTGTTTACTAATTCAATACTAATTAGAATATTGCCAAATTCTGATTAATATCAGAATATTGATATGCATGTAAGCGTAGTCACTGAGAAAATTCTGTGAAAACCAATCATTTTATATTATTGGCCTTACTTAAAAAACATGAAAAATAAAGAAAGCGCACCAATACAAACCCATCAATTCAGACAAATAGAATGAATCATTTCAAGTATTACAAAAGAAATGGCACCATATAAATGGAGGACGGGCCGGTCTGTCTGCACATGGCCATAATCCGTAAACAAACACCTCAGCTGACAGGAGATTTAGCAGTCATTTACTATTATTAATATTACATATTATTAAATATTTTACTGACATAGTACTGAGTCGAAATGAGTCAATATATCAGGTTTTATCCTGATTGTTCATTTCGATTTAAAAAAAAAATCCACTTCAATTTTTCAGGTTTTATCCTGATCAATCGTTTCATGCTCACAACTGTCCGTGCACTTGAACATTTATGGAATTTTGTGGGCATCACAACATGCAAATCAGCTTGGTAATTTATGGGTGTTTGGCATTCATCCACATACACATGTAAGTATGAAGAAAAACAGTGTTTCTGAAACTTTTGTAAATCCAGCAGAAATTTACAGTTTGATTGGGTTTACACAACCATTGTTACTAAATAAAACCTTGAAAAATGTTAAATTGTGAAGTTATAATGGCTAATTGGCACCCCAATTATAGAATCACTCATCTCTCTCTCTCTCTCTCTCTCTCTCTCTCTCTCTCTCTATATATATATATATATATATACATATATATATACATATATATATATATATATATGTATATATATATATATATATATATATATATATATATATATATATATATACATAATATAATATATATATATATATATATATATATATATATATATATATATATATATATATATAATAGGAATACATTTTATCTAAATACACATTACATTCTTTGCCATGTTTGGCAATCCTGCTGAAGGTCATGTGACAGAATCAAGCCGTAAAAAACATTTATTTCACTTTACCTTCTTGTCAAAACGGCAACAATGAGGATACATGTGAGTGTTCCTTATATTTCAGTGTTATATCAGAAGCTCTGAAGTGAGTGATAATGATACTCACTAGTTTGGTGTGCCGTAGCCTCTAGCTCTGGTAAATCCTACAGATACTGCAACAACCAGGGCTGGCAAACCTGTAGAGAGCAGACATAAAAGAGACAACAATGAAAGGCTAATAATTTTATAAGACAGAACAAACGATAGGAAAATGAGGTGGCCTAATATATTTGCACAGAGCAACAGGCAGCCTTCTTTTTTCTACTGTTTTATTTTTTAGTGAAATATGTACATTTGACTCTTTTCTTTTGAGAGCCACTAGACAATGAGAGGAGCTCAAGACCCAAGTTGGAGCGGTGGATTTACCCTTGATCTCCCATGCGAGGCCACTGGCTGTGGATTGAGTGCAACCTCAGGTCTGTTATTTTCATTAGTGGCAGGGAATTTTGCTCTGCTCTGCTCCTTTAAGCTGTTTTTTGTCATCATTCTGATTATTATTGTTATTATTTTCGTGTTCGTTTTGTGTCATGCTTGTGTAAATATGATTTCTGTTTTTTTTTCCTTTTAAAATGTCACTGTTCACATGTCAGAAAAATGCTACAGACATTCTATAACATGGTTGCGCTATGCTAAATAATTACTGCACCCTAGGTAGTATGCCTAAATAGTAATGACACCAGTGATGTACTAAAAATATATATCGGGGCCACAAATTAAGAATTGGTTCCCACAACTATTAATACCTGAGCACGTTTTATTAATTTGTTTCTTCGTTTTAAGTAAATCGTGGCCACGTTTTACTAATTCGTGCCCACAATTTCATAAATCCATCGTCCTTTTACTGTGTAGTGGTAAAAGACAGCTGCTGTTATTGACAGAGACTTACTTCTTAATTCGTTGCCATGATATGTAGGTTTTTTTTTAACCCACATGTCATGTGTGGGGCTCCGTACAGAAGCATTATGGGAATGAAAAATAAAAACACTCTGGTGTTTTTGAGTACAAGGTAAAAGAGTACAACTTTTTCTTTGCTTTGCTGTAATCTTTTGTTCTCTACCCTGTCAAAAATGATCCTGATAATGTGAGATCGATAATACACTGAGCAATAAATATAAGATACAGTACACTCCTGCCTGTCAGTATGGAGTTGGACTTCTTTCACACCTAAAGTTGGAGTGTGATGATTCTTGGTTTATCTGAGCTGGCATAGTACAGTTTTTTGTCAATTCTGACCCAACACCCATGATAGTACTATTACAGGATTGGCAGGGCAACTCAGCAGCTCAGGAAGTTATTATTATTATTTTTTTTTAATCATTTGGCATATAGAAAATAACAAATTATAAAAAATCATATACATCTAATCTACAGGCATAGATACATTTGTATTTCTGTATGGTCTCTCTTTTTCCATCTTGGTGTGTATCAGTGCAATACTTTGGATGGAGTCCCTCCTGCTGCTGCATCTCCAATGTGTTTGCCATCGCAGTAGGAAGGGCTGCTTTAGCCATGTGCTAATTGCACCTATCAATTATGCTCTCACTTTGTCCGGTGCACTGTGTTCACACTTAATGAGCATGTCTCTGAAATATTCATGTAATTAACAATGCTCTGATTAACTCTGCAATTTCAGAGCAATTAGAAAAACTCACATGTAAAGTAAGGAGGAAAATGAAAGCAGAATGCAAGAAAAAGGAAAACAGTGACCAGGTTTACCAAGTGGCCTGGGAGTTAATTGTATGCAGCTTTTGTAATGACTTCAATAGTAATGGCTCCATGAGACTGACATATACAATAATCCGAGTAAATTACAATGATTACTTTTGACAAATTTGACAGAAGAACTATAGCTTCATTTTTAAAAGCCTATTTAAAGACAATTTGATGAGATATGTTAATGTAATGCTATCGTTCAATGCTACAGCCAATGTAAGCTGAGGGTATTACAACCATTAAATAAATTTAAATTCATCAACCATCATTCAGGGAACTTTTTAAGTACTTAGAAATGTGTGTGTGTGTGTGTGTGTGTGTGTGTGTGTGTGTGTGTGTGTGTGTGTGTGTGTGTGTTATTAGCTACCTCCAGCAAATTAAAAGCATAAATGTTGTAAAGGCCAACAAAACAATAAAATGTTCTTAATTGAGGGGGAAAAAAAAGTTTCCAACATGCATCCTTTAAAGACAAAGAAAGATTGAATGAAAAGGATCATGAATGTTCCATGTTTTTAGTTGTCTAGGAGCTGCTATAGTATAAACTCTGTCACTGTATCTGTTCAGATTCTCTTTGGGTTGATGGCAAATAGCAGAATCGATAAGCATGCGAGCACATCGAAGTATGGATGTAATTGCTTAGATATCTCCTCGAATATACATACTTCTGCTGCTATCATATGTTTTTTTTTTTTTTTATCTCCATTGTGACATCTGTAACTTGTTAAGCAGAAGCGACATGTCATATTGTGGCACATCACTCTGTTGCACTGAAACGAATGGAGGAAGCCAGATTGGGGAACGGCATGAGGTTGAATAGAGCAGAAGTTTCACGTCGTACTGTGCTGCATCACTCATCCAAAGGAAAACATAGATAGATGCAGTCACAGTGCTGTGTTCAGGAGTGTTAATTTGTCCCTAGTGTGAGGTTGTTAAAATAAAAATAGCATATTTTATCCCTGGCTTCTGTTCACTGCTTACTAATAGATGTCACACCAGTCTAGGCTGTGTCCAATTTATATCAGTATTATGTAAAGTTTATAATACCCAGTATATACTCATTGGCCATTCATGCAATTATCTAATCAATCAATCATGTGGCAGTGGGGCAATGCAAAAATTGTACAGATACAAGTCAAGAGTTTCAGTTAACATTCACTTCAAACATCAGAATGGGCAAAACATCTCAGATCTCAGCGACTATGACCATGCCAGTTGCGTTGATTTGAGTGTTTCAGATCTCATGGGAATCTACAACAAATGGTCACATCCAGCGAACAGCAGTTCTGCAGGTGGAAACGCCTTGCTGATGAGAGAGGTCAGAGGAGAATGGCCAGACTGGTTCAAGCTGGCAAGAAAGCTACTGTAGCTCAAATAACCACTCTTTACACCTGTGATGAGCAGAAAGGCATCTCAAAATACTCAACAAGTCAAACCTTGGGGGAGATAATGAAACATGCCCAAAATTTGTACATACTTGATTTGAAAGATTTGTTGTTACATATTAGGGACATAGAATAAAAAAGTAAGAGGTCAAATATCTACCCAATATCATATCTACCAGCTGCTACTGTTGGGCCCTTGAGCAAAGGCCCTTAACCCTTAACTGCTCAGTTATATAAATGAGATAAATGTAAGTCGCTCTGGATAAGGTCGTCTGGCAAATGCCGTAACGTAAACGTAGCTCTACCCTTTCACACCACAGTTAAAAACCGAGGGAAGGGTAAAGGCTAACGCATTTCCTCCCAGACACCTGAAGCCAACCCCTGAATATTCTGTTACTGCTACTCAAGCAGCATAATATAAGAGGAAAGTGATATCTACCCTATTCTGCATACATGAGTTCACAAATGCCCATGATTGGCTTGTGTGTCTCTGATTGACAGGTGAGAGAGAGTATGCCGTCCCATCCATATTTCCCCTTAAGGTTAAATTAGGCCTTTTGTCATTTGTGTGCGTGTGTGTGTGTGTGTGTGTGTGTGTGTGTGTGTCATGTACGTACCCCAACCCAGGCACAGGAAACGCTTGCGAATGAGGCGTGTCCTAATCTTGCCAATGACAGCAAGGTAAGACTGCCACGCTTCTGTTAGAACCCAACAGAAAGAGGCCAGAAAGAAGAAATGGAGAAAGGCAGCAGTCACAGTGCACAGCCCCTGAGAAGTAAGAGAGATATATAAAGAGAGAGAGAGAGAGAGAGAGAGAGAGAGAGAGAGAGAGAGAGAGAGAGAGAGTCATTGTCTAAGATACAAGCATATCTTAAAGAAATACTTTATTAAATTTATAAAAGATGTCTGTGCATTTGCTATTCTTAGGATAAAATGACATTGTTGGACATACCTGCCAGTGAATGAATCCAGATAAGTCCAATAATGTCACATTTGTGTGTGTGTGTGTGTGTGTGTGTGTTTTTTTTGGGAAGTGGGGTGGGGGATATGTTCTTATATTTAACAAAAACTGCAGCTTTTATTTAAAAGAGCCAAAAGGTTAATGTTAGAATTAGGTATAACACAAGTGCATTAATTAGCAGCATTCATTATTATGTCAATAGAATGTCCTCACAAGTATAATGACAAGCATGTGTATGTGTGTGTAGAATTGTATGAGGACACATGCTAAAAGGTCAGAGCTATTCTTTGTCTAGGCACGGTGGGTGTTAGTGAAAGATAAAGAGAGATAGGAAAAAGGGCAAAATGCATTAAATATAGCCATTTAGCATAACTGACATGGCATCTTAGTGACTACTCCATTGTCGAATGAATGTACTACATAATCCATTCGTTTATAAGAGACTGATAAATGATTGGAATTGGAAGAAGGGCAAGAAAAAGACATGCTGTCTACCAGGATTTACCAGCTGCCATGGAATTACAGCAGCCAGCCACTGAAGTTAACCATGTACAGATATACAATCCATATTACCGAGGACAACAAGTAAGGAATAAAACATGGGATGTGCTGTTATAGGAACATAATCAACAATGGGTTGGTGTGGTGTGGCCTGACACGAACCAGAGTTACTATAATATTACCACCTTGAAGTTGAATTCCACATAACGGCGCATCCTTAAGTGTTTTATTCCTCTTATACCACAGCAATTTGCCAACAATTAAGTTACTTAAGTTGATGAATGACACATTGTACTTTTATCCATTTATAGTTACATTTAATGTAGTGGAACATCTGCGAGACATAAGATAAAATCAATTCAGATTGTCAGGTTACTGAGAACGTGTAGAACTCAACTGGAGAGTCCTTTGTCCTCTGCTGTGGTGGAAAATTACCATCACAAAGTGCTGACACTGGAGACTCCTTCCATAAACGTTAAATAATACTGTCTGATTCAAAAATTTAACAGCTCTGAGGTGTAACTCATTTTTAAATTCAACCCGAGTAGTACAAGGGAAATATATACACCGGATTTCACAAGTCAAATATTATATTTGAATGAAAAGAAACACCTGAAGCGAGCCGAGTGTCTTTCAACATTCTGTGTTTTCTGTATAAACCCAGAGTGTCTGCTTTGATTTGCGGCTGTGGTGTTCTCTTCTCACACTCACAACCTTTCATAGTGATTGACACCACTGACATGTAGATGACCCCCAGAGCCCTCAATACGCCTGCCAATCTAGAAACATCCTTCCTCAACTTGCTGTTTTCTCCGAGATTGTATCTTACAGAATGTTCTGACAGGCAGGGGAAAGTGTTAATGTGTGCAGGATTGCGGAGATTGGCACTGCTGTCACCGGTGTGGATGGACATATTTCTATAGCCAGGTTAAATCTGGGCATGCTTGTGCTAATTGCTTTTCAGTCAATGCTTTTCAGGTCTAGACAAGGGTCAAAGCATGATTTTTATTGAGCAAATTGCATGAAAGATCTGTATTGTTGTTCGGTGCATATTATAGCAGTCCAAAGAACAAATGTGGTGTTAAAAAATGCACCCTGAGGTGCACCCTGATGTCCTATAACAGACAGAGCTCCAAGTAGAAAAGAACCTTTTAACTATCCAGAGAAGCATTAAGGAACCATTTGTATTTTTCTATGAGGGTACATTAGCCTCAAAAATTCAATTACCACAGACTCCATCCATCCATCCATCCATCCATTCTCTGTACTGCTTATCCTACACAGGGCCGAGCTTACCCTATGGGCGAGCCTGGAGCCTATCCCAGGGGACTCGGGGCACAAGGCGGGGGACACGCTGGACAGGGTGCCAATCCATCACAGTACCACAGAGTACTTTTTATTAATCATTTATTTAAATAAATAAATAAACAAGGCTACAATGTTGCCCAGTTATATTCATACATATGTATATATTGTTCTCAAACATATTTGAGAAACACCTTCTATATTTTCCATATTGCTTTTCTATAACAGCAGGGCTCTGACTGTATTTCTGGTTGCAAGCAAATCCCAGGTTTATATTAATGTGCCCATTCTAATACAGTATCCTTTCTACAGAAAAAACTCTCACACGGACTTGTATGGTGGACACTCGGAATAAATCGATACAAATTGTGTGTAATGTGAATTTTTCTACAAAGTGATGTTTATTTAGTGTCAATGTCAACTGCTTATACTGTATCTGCTATAATGTAAGTGATAACACGAACTAACTTGTTTTGTAGATGTTCCACAACACTGAATGTAACTACAAATAGATAAAACCACTACATGTCCTATGTGTTCATTACTAAATTAAACATTGTAATTGTTGGCAAATTGCTATGTTATAGGAGGAAGTACACTTTCCTGCACCAATGCACCCTGACATGTTTTATTCCTTACACATTTATCAGCCTGAAATATTAATTCGGAATAATGTTTAAGTTGGTCTTCTGATATTCGCAGTCTTGCATACACACGTGTTGCACACACACACACACACACACACACACACACACACACACACACACACACACACACACACACACACACTCACCTTGCTGAGTGTCTGAGACTGTCCCACTAGTATAAGTATGTTAGAGGCCAGTATGGACAGACAGAAGTTCACCAATATGATGGACCTCTCAGAGCGAATGTACCTGAGGAATCAATATATAAAGTCACACGTGCAAAAAAATTTATTTATTTTACATTTCTCAGAATTTAGCTATAAATGATGGCATGGCAAAGCAGAGTCACAGCTAGACCACATGGTGCAACAGCCTTAATTCACCAGCAGCAACAACTCTGGATAATTTGTCCATGAAAAAAAGTGTGTGCCTTATACTACCTGTATGTGGCTCTAGAAATAAATGCATTTAAGGGCAACAAGGCCAAGAAGGCTTTGTGCAGGAGTACAATGGCTCTGCTCAATGAATCAATACCCTTGCTTTCTTAGAGTTTTCCTGCATAGATGACCGAGGAAAGCAATAATAAACAGTTCAATAGTGTCTGAGGTATTGTAGGCTTGGAAAAATGAAGTGGGAGTAACAGGGATGTTGGTGTATTACAATTCCGTAACTACAAGAATTCTGTAACTATTAGAATTCCATAACTACAATGATTTCACAACTACAATAATTCCATGACTATCCGAATGCAACAACCTTTAGAATTCCATAACTACTATAATTCCACAACTACAAGAATTTCACAACTACTAGAATTCATTAACTGCAAGAATTCTATGACTATTAAAATGCAATAGCCTTTAGAATTCCATAGCTACTAGAATTTCATAACTACCTGAATTCATTAACTACAAGAAGTCTATGACTATTAAAATGCAGTAGCCTTTAGAATTCCAGAACTACAATAATTACTTAACTACTATAATCCAACAACTATTAGAATGCAACAACTACTAAAAAGCTATAACTATCAGAATTCTACAACTACTATAATTCCATGACTATTAGAACTCCATAATTACATGAATCCCATAACTATTAGAATGCAATAATTATTTCAGTGTATTGACTACTATAACCATTACAATTCCATTACTACTAGATGTCCACAGAATTCCATTTGTGTAAAACACAGATGATTAAATGATTACCTCTTAGAAATACTCGTGTAGTTAGAGTGCAGAAATAAAGAAACAAATGACAGAAAATGTCATGGATTAAAACAAACAGCTTGGATAATTAACTTCATTTGGGGTAAGTGGGAAATTGTGTAAATGTAATTGTCGTGCAAACAGATTTTTTTCAAAATCTTGCACTTCTTTTTTAACTTGCCACCACCCTCCCTCTTTGGAGGACCTTGAGAATTTGTTAGTGCTATTAGCTGCTTCAACAAAGTAATGTCTGTAATGACGGAGAACATAATCCAATACAGATGTAAAAATTAACACTAAGGAAACAAACACCCGGAAGGGGCGCAATGGATGAAAGACAACAAGACAGAAATACGGTAATGATAACAATGGCAAAATGATAGTAATATTGACGGTAATGACAATCTACACCATCATTTGTTTTGTGTTTGTTTTTACACATTATGCTGCTGCCACATCTATTTGCTTGATTGGATAATTGCATGAATGAGCAGGTGTTAATAAAGTGACCAGTGAGGCTATAGTCAATTACAGAATAAAAAGAAAAATAGAATATTTTTTCCCAGTGAGATCAACTCATATAGCATACGGTCTCAATTAAGTCCACTTCAGTTTGGCAGAAATAAAAGGCGTCAGGTATCAGATTGCTGTTGACTCACTGCTTATGTGAAGATGCATAATAATGGGTATGGAAACTGATTTCAATTTTATTGTGCATGTTTTTCCATCTAAAACACCTGAGTTTAAAGGTAGCGATTAGCAACACTATCAAGAAATGTGGGTTGAGTGTGATGGGGTGAAGGCTGCCCAGGGTACTGTATGTTATTGGGCCTGGCATTGTAGTGGATTGTCTTAAAAACCCATTTAGGAGAGTTACCATACTGTGAAGGATTCAGAGTTATGGTCAGTGGGAGTAAACAAATACTCAACTAAGCTCGGTTTGTGCCCAGGACACAATGTTAGTCTGCGCTCCAGGCCATCTGCCACACACAGGCTGCTGTGTTTTGCGTGTTCACAATAACAGTTGAGCTAGCATTCACAACATTAAGCTGCCTGTCCCTCATCTACTCCAAAAGATATCTAATTGAAGTTTTATCTCAGTGTGCGTCCATCCTCATTTGAATAATCCCTCGTGGGAAGCTGCCAAAGTCTACAAATAATTTTTTTTGGTTTGGTTCAGTTTCAACAGAAGACTATATGTAACTCCCAACAACAGGTCAAAATGACCCAACTCAACTGTTTACTAAAAGTGTCACAGCATCAAAAATAATTTATCTAGTATGAACCCCGCATAGCTAAACGTATCAGGCGAACCTGATCAAAATCTTTTTTAGAAAGTCATAACAAAAAAGTTGACTTTAGTCCATTGCACATGACGATCATATTTCTTTTGTGCTCACGTGCAAAATCAGGAGGATCCCTGTACATTCATGCATATCTAATCAGTCACTCATTGGGCAACAGTGCAATCCATAAAATCATGCAGATACAGGTCAAGAGCTTCAGTAAATATTCATGTCAAACATTAGAATGTGGAAAAATTTGATCTCTGTGACTTTAACTATGACATGGTTGTTGGTGGAGACAGGCTGGTTTAAGTATCTCAGAAACTGATGATCTCCTGGGATATTCACACACAACAGTCCATATGAAAAAGTGCACAGCATTAAACAGAATATGGGGGCTAATAAATGAAAATTGCCAGGTTCATGATGCACCAAGAGGTCGCACAATGAACGTTTTTTTATACACAATTTACAGTGCCTTGCATAAGTACTCAACATGATGCAACCACCAGCATGCTTCACTGATGGGATGTTACTCTCAGGGTGCTAAGCAGCATCTGTACCAAGGCTTGTCCTGGAAGTATTTTGATAGGTTCCCGGTCTTCATGTTAATGTTTGTTGAAGAATGTTCCCTAACAAATTCTGGGGACTTCCTGGAACATGTGCATGTGTATTTATTATTATATTGTATAGCTTATGTGACACTTTAATTGCACTTCATTCAACTAATTACTCGGATATTAGATAAATACTTTTGCAATTACACTTTGACATACTATGTCGACATTCCCCCCACTGCAGTATTATGGGCTATTTTGTTTAGATTTATGAGATATGTATAATCCAGATATATAATTTCAGATTCCGGCTGTAAGACAACAAAATGTGGAAAGGTTCAAGGTGGATGAATACTTATGCAGGCCACTGTAGATTAAAGCTTTTGGAGAGGGCTTTGCCTAGGGGAAAGTTTTGAGTTTTCCTTACCTCCAGGAGGCAGCATAGATGACCAGCATAATGAATAAAGCCATGCAGGACACTCCACAGCCCACCATGAGTGGTACTGAGGGCAAGCTGGACACTCCCATATCCTGTGTGTGAGAAAACGAGAGAAATACTGTATGTGCATACAAATAAACAATAATAACAATTACATACTGTGGTTAAAAAAGCTCATTGTTTTCAGTGAATCATCTACAATTAACTAATTAATGCGTATATCCATATAGACACATTTTGATGTTTTGAGATCATGACACTTATTGTAGTATTTGACAATGTCTCTGTGAATGTCAAAGGCTCTGAAAATGGAAGAAAAACAAATAATGTGGACCACCGACATCCAACCAATGAGGACAAGGAGGTGGCTCTACTTGCCACTCAATCATATTGCCAGTCAGTTCAGAAAGTCCCCCTTCTTGCACAAATATTCAGGCTTTTTAATCAGGACCAGGGGTCATCAATTAGCAGACTACCATCTGGATGCGGATCCAGAAACGAATTTCACCAGACTGAACCATATGATTGAAAAATATTATAATAAAGGGTGTCACAAAAGTCTCCATACATAGGGGAAATTAACACTTTTTAGCAAAATAGTCTTCCAAAAATGTTTTATACTTAGTTTATATTATATATCTTTTTCCAGATAGCCTTTAAGAACACCTTTGACAAGAGAACATATCGAAATCATTCTCAAAGCTTGATCGAGAAGCTGTCTCAAGGTTGCGATGGAATTTAACAGGAAACATGGCAAGCACATCACACACGACACTGTTGCCAAACTTATTAACAAATTCAAAAAAGACTGGAAGTGTTGCGGACCAACCGAGAAGTGGGCGTCCACAAACATCCACTGATTAAGGCACAACCGACGTGGTGCTGGCCTACACAGTCCATTATGTATGGAGACTTTTGGGACATTGTGTACTACATGAATTTAAAAAAAGAATTGCCAGAGTTCAGTTTTCCATACATGAACTATCATAGCTTCTGTACCAGATCTTCTGTTGTGGCTTTTCAAATAACAAATATGTATGTAAATTATTTAGCTAAAGGCAACTAATCAGACCAGAGACTAGTTTCAGAGGTCTAGTCAGGAAGTTTTTTATTTTATTTTATTTTTTAAAAACCCTTTCTTATTTGTAGCCATAAACAAATCATTAATGGTTACGCATTAAAAATAACTTCTCTCACTATTCAGACCTTTGTAGGAAAGGAATGTTTTGTAACTGGACCTTTACAAATCATACAAAATTGAATACCCTGGCCTAACCTAAGTGTATAGATGTACTGCAGATTGGAGGGTGTGGCTTTATAGATAACACTGAAGGGAAGGACTGTATTAGTTTGGAATTTCAGTTTTAAATAATAAAGCATCGGCTAATTTGAGAATAGCTGGAATTAAATGAAAGCTGAAAGTATTAATTCAAAACTGTAAACACTGGTTATGTTCTGTCTGTTCTGACATTTACAAGAGAATATCAATTCTGGCAAACAGGCCTTCCTGTTGTAGACATAGCACTAACCCATACACATACTGTATGGGGTGTGTAGAGTGAGAGTGAGAGGATGTTTGTGTGAAAGCGGGAGACAGAATAAAAGGAACACCTAGTAAAAGCAGCAGGAAGTGCATTAGTGGAAAGGTGTGGAGGTTCAAAGCTGGGGGTTTTATAAAAGTTTCATGGCTACAGTACGGCTGGCGGAGTTGGCAGGCGCTGCCATCGCAGGTGGCAGAGAAAGGATAGTAGCTGCCAAGCTCAACCTTTCATCTTTAGCTTAGTCCGATGCCCACAGCATGCTAATAACCAGCTCAGTGGTAGCTGGTGCACACTATTTCTATGGTTTTCATTCAGGTTTCTCTGAAATAACTGAGGGTAATGAAATTCCTAAAGCAACAACTACAATTGGAATGAAAAAAAAATAGACAGACAGAGAGAGACAGAGAAAGAGAGACAGACAGAGAAAGAGACAGAGAGAGAGAGAGAGAGAGAGAGAGAGAGAGAGAGAGAGAGAGAGAGAGAGAGAGAGAGAATATGCAGGAAACACAACAAACATCAATCAAAGCAAAGGAAGAGGAGAAAAGGCTTGAGAGTTCTGATCTTGAGTTCACCACACACCTATCAAAAAGATCTCACACTAGAAAGATATTCAGGATTTAAATTACTAAAGGAAAGCAAGAAGAAATGGCTGCATAGTTGAAAAGGGGACATAGATAAAGGCCTCCAGCACTCCAGAGGCATGTCAATAGACATAAACAGACGCCTGTAAAGAAAAAGAAAGAGAATAAAGGCTAGGGTTAGCGTTAGGGTTAGGGTTAGTGTTCTTCTTTAAAGGATGAAGTGTGAGGTAAATGTGTTTGTTCAGATCAAGCACTAATGATTCAACTGGAAGTCAAGTTTCACAATTATGAACACTCAATGTTTGGTTGTCATTTCTGCAACATTTCTGCTAATGACGTTTAATTGCACTGCACTCCAGTACTTAAAATCTACTCAGTATATAATATATTAGCTGTGCATGATCTTCTAAAAATAAATCGAATCAAAACTGCTGCCTGTCGACAGGTATATAAAATGATAGAGAGAGAGAGAGTATTTGGATAGACTACAGCACGTGTCACATATCTCTTTGCCTCCTACTGCATACTAAAATCAGATGCCGCAAATTACGAAACACATCATACAGCCATCAATCCCAGCAGTCCCTGGGGCAGTAAAGAGCTCCTAACAACAGCAGCTACATCTGCTTTCAACCCACCAGGTTTACCCTACTTCTCTTGCCCCACGTAGTGCCCAGAGTCCGTTTATCACTCTCTCTCTCTCTCACTCTCCCTCATGCACCTTTTCGTCTGCAATAACTCATTATGACAAAGAGAAAGTGGGAAAGGGGAAAGAAAAGGTGGGGTCGAACATAGACAGCAGGGGACAAAGAGGAAAATAGGGAAGTCCCAAACCAAAAGACAGAATTTAAATCAAATGGATAAGACCTTGTGAGATCTAAAGTAGGCCCAAGACCTTCAAGACACTCTACATTCTGTTTTGAAGCCTCTTGGAGAAAAACCAGGAGACCCAGTACTATTGTAGAATATGGTTAGGCTGTCCTTCAGGTTCCCAAGATACTTGTTATCGCTGAAGTAGCTCAGAGAGTAGAAGAGTGTGAGAGATGACAGTCTGGGAAGTAGGGATGTTGGGACTGTGATGGAGGCCCAAAGCTCAATAAATGAACCTGCTGACCCATCATTGTGCTCTTGGAATCATACTGAGGCCCAAACCTGTTTTCCTTAACCCAATATAGCATGAGTAATGGTGTCCCTGAACAACACAACCTTCTAATTGGCAATTTAAGAAATGTATGCAGTGTTGTTAAGACTCGCTGGAAGGAAACTAAGGAACAGTTTATGCCAACAACACTATAGGGAACTATTAGTCACAACAGTCTAATACTTCTTCTACTTAGTCTTCAGTGAATTGTTATTTAAACAGAATCAGAATGAAAATTTGTTTTATTTTTCAGGTATGCCACATGGGTCAGGCTGGGAGACCAACACATCTCTGTTTACCAACCAA
Organism: Cranoglanis bouderius; assembly: GCA_023630585.1. Taxonomy (NCBI): domain Eukaryota; kingdom Metazoa; phylum Chordata; class Actinopteri; order Siluriformes; family Cranoglanididae; genus Cranoglanis; species Cranoglanis bouderius. The sequence goes on along the minus strand of CM042546.1, from coordinate 5,677,651 downwards.
GTAGACCAGCATAACACCAGTTAGACCAGCCTGACACCAGCTAGAGAACAGCTCAACTCCATCTAGCCCAGCTCAACACCAGCTATACAAGCCAAATACCAACTAGACCAGACTAAATCCAGCTAGAAAATTCCAACACCAGCTAGACCACCCTAACTCCAACTAGCCAACTGAAATCCAACTAGACCAGACTAAATCCAGCTAGAAAATTCCAACACCAGCTAGACAAGCCTAACACCACCTAGATCAGCTTAATGCCAGAAATACCAGTCCACACCAGACAGACCAACCTAACACCTGCTAAAGTAGCCTAAACCAGCTAGTTTAGTCTAACACCAGCTAGACCATCCCAACAAGAGTTAAGCCCACCTAACACCAGCTAAACCAGTCCAATACCAGTTAAAACAGCCTACCACCTGCTAGACCAGCCTAACACCAGCTAGACCAACCTAACACCAGTTATACCAACCCAACACCAGCAAGACCAGCCTAACATCAAATAGACCAGCCTATCAACAGATAGTCCAGTTCAACATAAGTTAGAATTTTCATTTCCTTTTCTTTGTTGAAAACAACTTTAATTTCACATTAAATTAATATTGACACAATTCCAGAGGTTTCCATTTCTGCATTTGCACTAAGACATTTTTTTAGTTTTGATTTGTTCTCAAGTTTTGTTCTCTTACATTCTTAGCCTGTAGTCTAGTTATAGTCTAGGTGGAAGTATAAATAAAAGCATGTTATCGTAAGAAATCATGGCTCATGTGCAAGAGTAAAAACCTCTGGAAGTAGTAAGTAGTCCACCTCCTTCATGTTCAATATGCAATTTTATTTCATGTATGCTGTCTCAATCACTGCTCTTATGGGTTATGGATGTATCAGCATAGCTGTCTTTAACAAATTAGCCCCAACACACAAAAAATCTAGATTGCAGTTAACCAAGTGTAATCACCTGATATGACTGTCATTGATGAGCTGTGTGGATCGACAGTATGGGCTATAATGAAATCAGCCCCTGCCTCTTACTTCATACTATTCTATGTAGTTTTACTTAGGACTGTTGGGGGTGCTATTGGTCTTGTTCATCAAAGGCCAAAAATAAGCCACGTTAAATGTGGCAGATGACATGATGTGGACCCTTTTCCTGCTGAACCTTTTCCTTGAAAGAGAGGGAGACCATTTATACCAGCCAGTCCTCCACTTTTTTTGATAGTCAGCCAGGGTCATATATTCTGCTAAAGGTGCAAAGTGGACAGAAAATGAGAGAACAAATATTACGAGCTCCTTTGACAGGCTGAAACTGCACTCTGATTTTGCAGTTTATTTACAATGCAAAAATACTAACAGGCAGCCAAACTCATACGGGTATTAAAGCACAAAGTAATAACACTAAAGAAAAAAATTTAACAGGTCCTTATACATGTCCACCCCACATTTTCTACTGAATTATACCCTACTGTGTGTGAAATGCTGATTTAATAGCAGGTGACACGCAATAACATGCAAAAGACATACGTATGTTAATAAACAATCTTACTTATAAGTACACCATTAAATATTTAATATTTTTAGATCTTCATTTCAGGTTCAAAATCTCCAGCATTGACATTCCATCCTCATGGTGGTGAAGAACACACTTTCAGACAGTTGTACGTTGTGTTGTTGTGTTAGAAACGTGTTGTATTTACATGACATTATCTGACATGCCTGTATATCCCAGAGCCAAGAAATTTCAAAAGCTAGAAGAACAAAACAAAACAAAAGATGTGGCAGCTATGTGACACTAGCCTTTTACTGTGTATTGTGTGTGTGTGCACATGTTTGTATGTCAGTGCGTGTATTCGGCAGCGCAGAATGAAAGATCTGTCAACACGCCTGAGGGAGATTAGTCAGCAGTGCAGATCCCTAGATACCAAATGGCCTTCGTCCTTCAGAGCTTTTTAGCATGCAAGGCAGGTTGGTTCTCTGATGCAGGACACAAATATGTTTGTGTTTTCATCTGTTTTGGTATTATGGAGATAACACTTCACAAATTCAGTGCTGATATGTGTATGTGACTTTGTCTCTGCTTGGATGACTTTCTCGATCGTGTATGCTCAAAGCCGTCATGCTGCATAGAGAAACAGAGACACAGCAAATTGTTTTGGCCACTATACTCTCACAGCCTACAACTCCCATCATGCGTTATTGTGCAACTGATGAAGTGATGGCATGTTGCTAGCATGGCGAATGTTCAAATTATCAGAGCCTTTGTAGAATAAATAGAAGTTGGCATGCTTTAAATAAAAGAGATTACTAACGTTGGTGAAATAGCATGCGACTAGCCAGCCCATGCAGAAAATAAACAAGATTACTTGGCAAAGCCTCCATCCATACTAAATGGCCTGACAGCAGTGGCTTAATCCTGCCCCCCTGCCTGGTTTCTATTAAACATAGAGCTTAATCCAGCACTCTCTCAGCAATGGGGTCAAGATGCCTGTTCACACTGTCAGAAATATGGTTCTCCTGTTCCACACAGATATTCCATAATTTAAAGTTTTGCATTACACTCTTTCTGCAGCAGAAACCATGGCTATCCTGCTAACACAAACAATTTTTCCCGATATCTTTAATAACAAAGCCTTGTAAAATTAAACTCTGTGTTCCACACATTGTAACATATCGCAGTTTAGTGAATAAGGCGTGAATGGGGTTCTGATTGTTGGTATACCTGCTGTATCATTAGATCACTGGTACACACTGTATTTGATTTGGGATGCTAAGAAATGATAGACCCAACAACCTCCCCTTTAAAAAATAGCCACCCACCCATTTTCCCCCACTTTTTTTTTTTTAATTCATGTGGTTGTGTGATCACTAAAGATGGATAATATCGCTTGCCTAGATGGCCAAGCAAAACTGCAGCAAAAATAGCAAATGCCTTTAGGTATTAGTAGGCTGGCTAGCTACAAACAACTAACCTACAGGTCTTTTTTGTTGTTTTTTTTATCTTTGCAGGCAGACTGCCCAGACTTATCAAGGCAAGAAAACATTTTCATATTTGTCCAAAACATGCAGATTGGCTATGCTAAATTGCCCCTAAGTATGAGTAGGTGTGTTGATGTGTATGCGCGTTGCCCTGCAATGAACTGGCATCCCACTGGGGTGAATTCTCCTGCCTTGTACCTGGTGTTGCCAGTATGAGCTCCAGATTCAGCGTGAACCTGACCAAGATAAAGTGGTTACTGAAGATGAATGAATGAATAAAGTATATTTTTGGCAGAAATACTGAAAAGCCATGGTCAAAGCCAGATTTTTGAGGTCTGACAAAATAAGATGGCCAAGAGAGGTACATTCAAAATGAATGAATGAAAGAAGCTATCCACCAAACCCCTCTACCATTTGAAACCACCTTCCATCCTAAATTTTCTATGCAATTACATAGTGTAAATTCATTCCATCTAATGTCTCTGAAAATGCAAATGTAAGCAGGTAAGATACCAAAAATACCAGCATATTGACAACTGTGATAATTATGCCAGTAGTAATATGACACTTTAACACTATCACCAGCAAAAAAAAAAAAAAAAAATGAACAAAAAACAACTTCCTGTAGTGCATTCAGGATATTTCACCCATATTGCTATTCATATCCCAGTTTTCAAAATGTTTCAAAACATTCACCTTCAATTTCCATGTAGATGTATTAAAACTTGAAGCAAAATAAGTTCCTGAATTAGTTCTTTTGAAGTCTGCTGTTCAAGTGACCGATACCAAAGACCTGTTTTTATGCTAATTACAGTGTATTATAAGTTTCAGCAGTTTGATGAAGCTGAAAAAAAAAGAAAAATCTGAGTTGTAGCAGCACTCTCCCTCTCATTGCTTGTAGGATCTGTACAAAACGTTCCTCACAGTGCGATGGTAAAGGTCTTTCCAGTTGAATGGAGTGCTTTGCTGGCGTCGAGAGAACATTACTGATAGAGATGCACTGACCTGAACATGGCGTGGCTAATGGAAAGAAAATGACTAGGCGCTAATGGTACTGTTTATTGCCCATCTCCAAATGTCACCAGGCATTCCAGCAGCAGCCAGGGAACTTAATGCTAGAGATATAGAAGAGAAGCATAATTGATAGGCACCATCTGGGAAAGTTAACTTCCAGCTTTAGGTCAGTAAGACATGGGCACCTGCCAGCAAGCTGCATCAGGCATTCAAACTGTTTTGAGGTGCCATGTTGTATGTTCCAGCGTGAGATTAATTTTGGCCATTTAAGAATACGCTGTGTGCTGCGATGGACTTGTGTCCCATACAGGGGTGTATTCCCACATAGTACTGAGTGTTCCCAGGATAGGCTCTGGCTTCACCACCACCGTGACCAGTATAAATCAGTTCCTGAGACTAAATGAATGAATGATTAAATGAAGAACATATTTTAAAGAATCAATGTTATGTATGGATGCATTGTCAGTTGCATCCTGTGGAAATGTAGAAGTTTTGATGGGAAACTTCCATCCAGGATGTATTCCTGCCTCATGCCCAGTGTTCCTGGGATAGGTGATGGATTTACTGCTACCCTCTAAAAAAGTATTTGTCCCCATCCTGATTTCTTCTGATTTTGCGTACATCTCATACTAAATAGTTTTAGATCTTCAAATGAAATACAACATAGGCAACCTGAATAAACACATAATACAGTTTTTATTTATTTTATTGATGCCAAAAAAAGTTACCCAAAACCTATCACCAATGTGAAAAAATAATTGCACCCTGGTTGTGCCACCTTTAGCAGCAATAACTGCAACCAAATGCCTCTGATAACTGGAGATCAGTCTTTCACTTACTTCTAGGACTAGGACTTACTCCTATGCTTTGGATCATTGTCTCGCTGCATAATCCAGTTGCGCCTGAGCTTCAATTTACAGACTGAAGACGAGACATTCTCCTTTAGGATTTTCTGGTAGAGAGCAGAATTCATGTTTCCTTCAATTATTGCAAGTTGCCCAGGTCCTGAAGCAGCAAAGCAAAAAATTCTGTTTTTGGTTTACGCCAGTTGTAAGAGGACCCCTGTCTTCCAAACAGTTCCACTTTCGACTCATCAGTCCACAGAACAACAGGTTTGAGGATCATCAAGGTGTGTTTTGGCAAAATTCAGACAAGCCTTAATGTTCTTCTGGGTTAGCAGTGGTTTTCACCTCGCCTCTCTTCCATGGATGCCATTTTTGCCCAGTATCTTTCTGATAGTCGAGTCATGAACAGTGACATTTATTGATGCAATAGAGGCCTGTAGGTCCTTTGATGTTGTCCTTGGGTCTTTTGTGACTTCCTGGATGAGTAGTTGCTGTGCTCTTGAAGGAATTTTGTAAGGTCAGCCACTTCTGGGAAGGTTCATTACTGTGCTGAGTTTTTCCATTTGGAGATAATGGCCCTCACTGTGGTTCTTTGGAGTCCCAGAGCCTTTGAAATAGATTTTAACCCTTCCCAGACTGATGTATTTCAGTCATTTCTGGAATTTCTTTCAATTTTGGGATAGTGTGTTACTGGGTAAGATCTTTTAACCAACTTCATGCTGTTGAAAAAGTTCAAATTAAGTGTTGATTTGATTGAACAGGGCTTGCAGTAATCAGGTCTGGGTTTTAACCAAAATTGGGCTTTTCCTCTGGCTTTTCCTCTTATATAATGACACCTAAACTTAAAAAAAAAAAAAAAAAAAAATCCTATGCTTTTCACCAAATTAATGTGCTAATATTTTTATTTATGCTACAATCTAACCTTGTCTAGGTTATTTGCAAAGATAATTTTGGGTAAGCAGAAAGTTTAATAAATGTGGTGGTAAAAACAGTAAGTCTGTCTAAAACCTTGCTAACAAACAGTGGTTTCTCTCCGAGTGAATGTCATGAAAACTGACAAACCTAATCCTAATCAGTTTGTAATTGAATACCAGCTGTCAAAATGCAGAGTCAGAGTTAAATTTTTAAAAACTTCTCTTTTTTCACTTTTGGAGGTAACCAGACTTTAAAATCCTAGATCTTTACTTGACAAAATTCTACCAACATTATAGATCAATACAAAGCATAACTTTCTCTGATAACTCTGGCCTTTTAGTAAGACACATTTGTAATTGGTTATTATAAAATTTAAGTGATTAAAGAAATCTTAGGCATTGTATTGTCCAAAAGCAGGAACACAGGCTTCAACAACTGATCTGGCCTCCTGATCTGCCCAACTGAAACCTCCATTTAAATTCGAATAAGTGATGGTTAAACTAAGCATTGTTCACTTCTCAGAGAGCATTTAATGGCTGCATAGAGAATCAGTGGTGCTGTTTTATTCCTGACCATACTTTGAAAGTTTCCTTTCTCTGACTCAGCAGTTTGCTGCATTGCCATATTGTTTTATTTCTGCCTCGCTAAGGCTGCTCAATTCATTCATATAGGCATTGTTTTCCTCAATATGCTCTGGAATTTCTCCATCTCTGTCACTGTGCACACCAAGCATATCATTTGGACAAATGCTTAATTGCAAATGATTGTCAACTGTAGCTGAGCATGCCAAAATACTGGAAAAGGATTCACTTACTAAACACTCTTTAGGGCTGAGGACAGCAGAGGTTGCACTCATACTAGTGTGAACATTCAGTTCCTGGTGTTAGAGTATATCTGTTCATGGGCATTTAGACATTGTGAAGTCTTGCCATTCCCTGTGTCTGAGTAAGTTCACTATCATGTGTACAAAGCTCTGTCTCTTTGTTTTGATGGTGATGTAATTGTGTAGGGCATTGCAAGACATTTTGACAGACATTTCAGCATCTGAATATAAACTGAATTGATTAAAGTTATGTTTAAAAAAACACATTTTTCTAAAGCACTTTTGATAAAAGCTGAATAACGAAGACGTGCTAACAAGAAGACATTGTGTTAACATGTGCTAACAAGAAGACATTGGGTTAATTGGTTCCATCTTAACTTATCACCTCCTATTTGTTAACACTAGAAACATAGTATGAAGAGAATTTAGATAAAGACAGTACTGAAGATTGCATTGAGCACGCTGGGTATGTGGGTATCACATATCAATAGTTCCCATGATCACCTGCAAAAATAAAAAAAGCTCTGGCTCCTTATGCATCATGATTTTTGTGGAGAGACAGCCAAGGCAAGATTATAAAGTAATGTAAATAAAAATGTTTCCATGCCATTTCCATAAAATCTATTTCTGTTTTCTTAATGTAAAGATGGTAAAGTATATTATTGACAGAACAAAAAAAAATCTATTTAGTCCAATAGGTTTTCTTAGACATTTTTACTTCACAATATGGTTGTTACTCTCGAAAAAACACTGGGGCTCATTTATCAAAGTGTATGTGAACAGATTTATTCATAAATCATTTTTAGAACCATTAACAAAAGAAATTTTATATGAAAATCCCATTATTTTGGGAAAAACTTCCATATCCTACTCATGCTTCTGAGTGTTTGCATAACTAATGCATGAATTACTGCTCTTCAATATACATGGAATATATTGTTGAGTTTAAATTTATTATTTATATTATGTTTACAGCATTTAGCACACGGCCTTATCCAGAGCGACTTACAGAAGTGCTTCGGAGTCTCTGTCAAAAACACATCCCCACACTAGTTGACTAGGTCTGGGACTAAGAATACCATCAAGAAAACCTGTTGGTCTCACAATGTTTGGCTTACACAATGTTTGGCTTACACAATGTTTGGCTTACACAAACATTTGCATACAAGTTTACTAAAGAATTGATGAATTAATAAATGCCCAGTGTTCCCAGATAGACAAAAAATATGAATTTTCCTTTTAGCAGTTAAGAATATTTGTATATGAAAATATATTTACATACAGTATGTATATATATAGTGGCTATGTTGATAAGAAATAGACAGTTACTATAAAATTCATCTCATTCATCTCATTCAACCCAATAACAGAGCCCAATATAACCTCATATAATTTAATCCTGCATGCTAGAAAATAAGCCTACAACACTGATAGAAACTAAAGGAATAGATTCACATTCTGTGTGTAACAACACAGACAAGAAAGGGAAAATCCCGAAAATCCCTAGGGGCTATCAAAAATGTGCAGGTCAAATGAATGGAAAGTGGGTCATTAAGTCAACTAACAATCCAGGCTGTCAACAACACAGAAGCAAACAGTGCATAAAACTCTTATCACCAGTGACCAAGGACTGTTAAGTGAGGAATGAAACACAATGTGGCATGCTGTTAGAGGGAATAATGCATAGAATAAGACTCTACCAAAAACCTACTGACTGCCTTGCAGCAAAAATTACTGTCAGAGCTAATCCGATTCAAGAATTCAGTGCTGCAGTATAGTAAGCTATAGCTAATACAAAATTAAGCAAAAGTAATTTTAAAAAAATCACCTATTTATATTAAAGACAGTACCAAATTCACATTTTACCTTAAACTGTCCATCTCCTATTTATTGAATTGCAGCTAAGCTGTGCACCTTAAACATATTAACCTTTTCCCCTTTTGAAATGTGAATCTTTTAGCTGTTTAATCAAAACATATTGAATAAAAGAATACACTACACATCCCTGCTTGACATAAACTATTTTATGTCGGATTGAATACATGCAGCCATTTTTAACCCAATTCCTCTTCTGACAGTTCTGATCAAAAAAGGTTTAGACTTTAGACTTTTAGGCAGCTCATGCAGTCTTCACTAGATTTCTCTCCTTGAATGAGGGTTGGCATTGACCCTGACTGGACGCACATACTGACAGACTGTATGCAGATACAGACGTCTAATATACAGATATGGAAACTCTCAAATGTGTCATAGTTAAACTTACAGCTAAAAAAGTAGATATGAAATGCTTAAAGAAAAAGTGTATTGAGAGAATATGGTCCCTTGGGCGTCTCCTGAAAACTACTATTGTCTGTTTACTTTTCAGCTAAAGCGGTGGTCAGACCGAATGGACAGGACTGTGGTCTCTTTGGTCAATAAATTAAATGGAGAAGCTGATCATTATTAAGTAATTCTTAATGTTTCTTCGTGCACATGTGAGGGGGGGAAAAAAACAAACACATCGGCTACCGAGCTAATGTTAACCGTACATTCTGAGGGGAAGAATTGAAATCAAGAACTAATTCCATCTTCTAGAAAGCATAGCCTAATTATTGCTGCACTGAATGAAGGCAACTTGTTGAAGTTGCCTTTGCTTGGCCTCAAAAAATGATTTGATGTAATTGGGTTTTCTGCCTCGATCTTGACTCTGCCTTGCTTTCATTTGGTACAGTAGGTCCTGACTTGGCCTCAACCCCCTTAACACCTTAGCTAGTCATGGTCTTGGACTTGTCTTAAACTTGAATACGGCCCTTGCTTTGGGCCGTAGATCCCAAAGCTTAATTATGCACTTTGTGAGCTACACTTGTTATCCACAAATGTCTAGTCTGGACAGATAGACATCACCAATGTTTCATTGACATTTGCCCTCACTAATTAGGTTATTGCATGATCCCTCAATACTATGGACCAAAACTGACCATGTTTTCTGGTTTTGGAAATGAGCACAACTGCTATCTCGGTGCCACCTACCAAATTTGAACAGAGACTCAATAATTCCCTGAAAGATGATGTGTGATAGTGATAACTTACATGAATGCACCTGGGAAAAATGGACTTTCAGTAGCCATGTATGCAAGTTCTTTACATCTACATGTATGTGTGTTGTTGAATGGTATTATGTTATACTAAACTTATTGTCACAGATTTCCCGTCTCAGCATGAAGCGCGGTTATTATGTTTGTTTTAAGTTCCTGTTATGGCTTGTTTTCATCATCCATGAGCTTCCTTGTTTACATTATCATGTACGTTTGGGTTTGAATTTGTGTCTTGTCTCTGCCCCTGTCCCATCATTGCTGTGGCTACTGATAGTGCCCAGATACTCTGTGTTTAGTTTCTAATGAGTTTTCCTATTTAAGCCCTGATGTTTCATTGTTTGGGGTAAAAGTCTTAATATGTTTCCACAGTTCCAGTGTTGTGTGTGACCCGTTCGATGTTGCCGATTACTTCCTGGTTTCGACTCTCGCCTGTCTACTGGTTTGCTGTTATGGATACCTTTGTATTTTTGCCTCCCTGTGTTTTGACCATTTTGACACTGATTTCTGGTTTGCCCTCAATAGACAGCACTCTGAGTTTACGCACTTACATCCTGCCTCTTCAATATACCACACGTTACACTCATGGCACAGTATTAGGGTTTAACAAAATAGTACACTCATTCTATCAGTACATAAATTTAAATGCCAAGATGGTCTTCCAATCTTTACTGTTGATTGGACTACTGTAACTACACTTATGTGTTAGAATTGGGCAGAAAGGGACAGTTAGTTCAGTCCTCCAGTCAACAGCATTCAGCTTTCCTCTGATGTGGCATAAATACCATTTTGACTAGAGGTGTTAGATTTGATATTAGCATGCCTCTTTTTTTTAAACTTGACAGTAATTGCGCTCCAACACTCTCCACATCAGGAGCATCGCCATTACTTATTATTACAGAAAGACAACATGTTCTCACATAAGTGGTCTATGACATTCAGGAAAGGGTTTCAGAAACTTTTGATAAACACTTCTGAAACAAACATCCTAAACAAGAACTAGAAAACTCCTGAATGAGTTCCTGGTTTGTGTTTCCACCACACTGCAGGCAGGAGCTGTGATCATTAACAGAAGTGAAGCAAACTTCATGACAAATCTGACATTTTAGAGTACAGCAAAAACACTATATAGCAATATAGCAAACATGGAGCAAGTTGAGTTTGAAGTTGTTGTTCTTTATTGCTTTTGTTTTGTTGCCCGGATATGATTTTAACCAGGTGCTCTCACAGAAAGGCCCTCTCACAAATTCACACTTCAAGCATTTTAGCCTGACATGGAGTTATTGATACCACCCCGAAGGTTATTAGTTTCTTCTCCCTTATACCACAACTATATGACACGTTTTTTGTTGTTGGGTTTTTTTTGCCAATTTGTAATTTGTTAAAGAATGGCATGTCATAGTTTTTAATAGTTTACAGCTATATTTAAGCTAGTTCATGTTTTCATTTAAGTTATAACATCTAAAAGTGCTGACACTGAAGACTCCTTCCATAAATGTTAAATAAACAACTCCTTACAGAAAGCGTCACTAATCATTTTTTAAAAAAAAATAATTTATTATTATATTTAGATTTTGAAAAATGTAGATTTGCCATATATGTCCCTCTGAAGTCACTGTCACCATAGAAACGATAACTTAATAGAATAAACACATTAATATCAACCTATGATTTGAATTGTAGCTGGCATTACAGTCTGAGATGCTGTTATTGAAAATAAATCAACATCTTCAGACTAGAGGTCGACCGATTGATCGGTTTTGCAGATTAATCGGCACTGATAACTGACTGCTGGAACTATCGGTTATCGGCAAGAATCCACACCGAAAGTTTTTCACGGTTGCGTCTGTTGCTGGAGCGGCTGAGAAGGGTCCGCAGTCATTATAAAGTACGAGATCGGCCTCTAGAGGCAAAATAAAAACTATCACTGACTAATGTTGTTGTGTTATTTGGTGTTTTTTTTTTTTATTCATTTTGGATGTCGCTATTTTTATTTGTTATTTGGAGTGTTACTTTTTGGTTCAGTTTGGATGTATATATTTTATTTACTTTAATATTTTTTAATAGTTTATATATATATATATATATATATATATATATATATATATATATATATATATATATATATATATATATATATATATTTATTTATTTCAAAAAAGCACAGTACATTTTCATGGTACAGTAGTTTATTTTTGTAATAAAGTTCAGCAATATTTTACTTTGAGTGCTATGTTTTCATTCAGTATCAATTTTAAAAACTATAGGTTTTTAGTTAGCGGTACCTAGTTATCGGTATCAGGAAAATCCACTATCCGTCGACCTCTACTTCAGACCAGTCAGAATCAAGAGTCCATCAGTGCTATGGTATAAAACAAGACTTAGTAATTGTATATTAGCTAAAGACATATTTATGCATTTCCAGGAAAGATCCTTAGACTCGTAAATTTGAAATGACAAATTTGAAATGACAAATCTTTGCCTTTTCGTCAACACTAAAACAGTGTTTTGTGACCACTGAAATCGCAAGTGGATTCATTTGAAAGTGCCATGTTCTTTTTCTTGTAGTGTGGATTCCAGGATGGATGAAGTTATTGCAATTCCGTTTTCTGTAACAGTTTCTTTTTTTATGGTGTAGGAGTGATGCTGTGAAGTTGAAGCCCTCATAGAATTTGTAATGGTTTTAATGGTTAGAATGGGAATTGTACTGGTTTGAATGGAAACTGTAATGGTCCCTGTGGGTATCTACTGGTAATTTGTTGCCTTCTATTGGTGGCATGCCTAGTGGCTACCATTACAGACCAATAATGGCAATGGTAATGGTTTTAATGGTTAGCTGATGGTTTGTAATGGAATTTGTAGTGGAAACCATTCGAATTCATGTTGACAAAAAATGATGTAAAAGTCATTCCTTGCACACATGCCCAGGATGCCATTTTCTATCATTTTCATGTTTCACTGTAGGAAACTAGCAGGCTGAAAATGTTAGTGTGCTAAAAGCATAAATATGGCATTTTGAAAATGACCAACAATAGTGTAGATGAAGTCTTAGTCACTTAGTGAAGCTTGTGTTTGATCAATCACTATTCAGTACTGCTATACATCCTAATACATCCTAATCCATAGGGAAATGCATAACCTTGAGGAAGAGCTAAAAAAAAAAAAAAAAAGTACTAAAATCAACCCTGGCTTCTGTGATGGAAACACACCTGAAGTTTACAACTTCCTGGAAAAGTTCCTGTGACAAGAACAATGATAGGGCACACGTGTATTACTGTCTGTGTGTGTGTGTGTGTGTGTGTGTGTGTGTGTGTGTGTGTGTGGTTGAGTCAGTGTGTTGTGGTCTCTCTGGCTGAGATCAGCAGGGGCAGCACTGACAGCCAGCTGTGTGTGGTTCAGTTTCTATGTGACAATGACCGGCTACTGGATTTACAATCTCCGCCCCCACATTGCTCATTCCTTGCAGCCATTTTCCATCTCCCAGCATCCTTTTCCCCTGCTGTGCATATCACTCATTCTAATGGGGTGCTTTCAGATAGAGGAAAAAAAAGGAACACTAGACAAAAGTGGGTCAGTCTCAACATCCACCCCATTTACCCACCACTACTGGTGACTTGTGGAAGAGAGAGAGAGAGAGAGAGAGAGAGAGAGAGAGAGAGAGAGAGAGAGAGAGCATATGGTGGGTGGTCCATCATATGGCAGATGGTCAATACAATAAAATGTACAGACATTAATCAGGAAAGATAAAGGGCAAACAGCTCAGGTCGTTTTCAGGTCTTGCTAATCTTGCTAATCATTTTAGCATGCTGGTCTGTATTAATCTTATGGATGGCTTAAAATGTGCGCCGTCACTGAAAAACACATTCATTACACAGAAGCATTTTGGTATTCTCAGTCTAAAAAAAAAAGAAAACAAGACAAAAATGAAATCCAGCACACACGTTCGGTCTGATTTGCGAGCCCAACACACAACATGATACCTACAATACCCATACGACAGGTGCAAATAAAAATCCATATCACCTTGTAACGATTAACATAACATTTTTTTTTTCAGAACTTGTTTCAATCATTGTGTTATTAAAAAAAATTCCTATCAAGACAAAACTAGCATAAAGCATGCTAAGACCCTCAATAAAGGCATTTTCCATAAACACGTCGTCTGTGAGATGCGAAGGCCATAATTTATTCAGATTGTGAAGTGTGTACAACAAAGGTGCACATCAAAATCAGCGTCTCATTGCCCATGTGACACCCACGCACATTCCACTTCCTTGAAAAACAATCTATCTGTCTCTCAAGTGCTTACTTCCTGATGTTGATGTGCTCAACAGCAGCATTCGTACAGTCCTTCAGCAGCTTTGACAGCATAATAACAACCAAAGAGCATAATAACTACTGTATTACTTCAAATGACGACATTTAAGGCTGGACAAGATGAAGAAAGACAGATTTTGGAAGGAAAAAAAAAATTACCAACATAACGTTCACCAAAATATACAACACAAATGTAGAGACAAAGGTTCTATACCCTTTCTACCCTTTCTGGAGATATACATGTTGCTGGGCCGTGCAGAGGCTTAAAGGTGTGTTAGGTGCAAATGGAAAGGTGACACTCACCGGGTCTTTAGCTTTCTGTGCTAACACTGCAAAGGTGGAGATCTTGCTGCAGAGGCATTTAGTGTGGACTGCGGGTGACGGGAGCGTTTTGCAGCCTTCTGCGTCCCAGTTTTCCTCACCAGCCTCACTGTTGATAGGGCAAACACACAAACACAAATGAGAGACAGACATTCAGAGTGAACGAACTGATGAGGAATTTATTAGTGGGGGTGGGCAACTGAGTGACAAACGCTTAGCATTCAAAATATCACCAACATATAGTTAATATATACATTGTATATTTCTAAAGCCATAAGATGACACTTAGCCTCAGACAGCCAAAATCCTATGAAAACTAAATTTTAACAGATGTAACACTGAGAATGAGACTTACTACAGCTTACTGTATTCTATCAGCTGCTACATACACTTTGTATTTAGAAAATACTTAGCATTCAACTAGTTTGTTTTATCACATTTACTGACATTCTAGCTAATATGTGAGAAATTATCAAATAAACCTGTTGTTAGCTAACTCCTAATCTCTCAAATGTTAGCTAGTTCGTAACATTCAACTAGTTTGTACTGTCAGACTTATTGACATTCTAGCTAACATTTAAGAGATTAGCAACAAAGCTGTTGATACTTAGCCTCAGATCATTCCTAATCTTTCAAATGTTAGCTAGACATTAGCATTCAACTAGATGGTATTAAAAGACTTACTGACATTCTAGCTAACATTTAAGAGATTAGCAACAAAGCTGTTGTTAGTTAGCTTCACCTAACTCCTAATCTCTCAAATGTTAGCTAGTTTGTAACATTCAACTTGTTTGTACTGTCAGACTTATTAACATTCTAGCTAACATTAAAAGAGATTAGCAACAAAGCTGTTGTTAATTAGGGTCAGCTTATTCACAGTCTTTCAAATGCTAGCGAGATACTAGCTAGATTATGAGGCAGTACTTCAATTTTTTACCATGTAAACAAGTAAATGCATTTTTACTCGAGTATAGAATGTGGCTAATTTGACCTCTCCTGGGGTTACTACCTGACACAAGACGTGTGTTTGTGCACAACAAGGAAAATAGTGAACATGGCAGGAGTTCAGGAAGCTATAATAATGTGTATTCTGGGGGGAAAAAGGCAATTGCACCAGATTGTATAAGATGCCATTACATGTTGTGACAACATTGAGTGTATTTATCTTGTCACACACAATAGTTGCTATGCATGCATTGTTCAGCGTATTGCTTCACATAGTGACCCTGCCCTATTGTACCACACCCACACGTCACATTATTATTATTATTATTATTATTATTATTATTATTATTATTATTATTATTTTATTTTTGTTCTACTGTACCATTCTGATGTTGTATGAAGCACTGGAAATATACAAGACACACTTGTAATAATCCCCAACCACCCATTTGGACTTTACAAGCGACTGATATACAATTGTTTCATCAAACTAAATAAAAGTAAGGCACTGGATGTTTTCAGAGTCTCAAATCTGTGTTAGACATGATAGAACGATGTGTTTTTTTTCTTTTCTTGTTTAGGTGCCACATGAATACAGCATAACGGCATGTGTTTATGGTGACTCTAATTGTGTGACATGATATACACAACCTATCAACGACACACAGTGCTCCTAGGCCCATTACATCACATCATGTCAATCTTATTTGCCTTCTCTTAAACTTTAGTAGTCAAGAAATACAAAATCAACTTAAAATGAATTATTTCCCTGATTTAGTCCACTCATGACCTTATCTAAGGGTGTTTTCAGACCTGTAGATCTGTGCTTTGCTCCGAAACAGGGACTTAAATTGTTACAATGTTGCATTTTCTCCTTGGCTCGGTTCGCTTTCACAGGGCAACATTTCAAAGCGTACCAAAATGTGTTTATGCAAGTCACATGCGAGTAAACATTGTCCTGTCATAGTCCTGTCATTGGTCAGAGTGCGCCTGATTATGTTCCGGTGTACCGATCATAGCGGTCATCCATCAATATGGATTGACAGCAACTCTGTGAACATATTGTGGCTTTCTTTTTACCTGTAGTTATTATAATTTATCTAATTTATATGTTGCACAGAGCGATTAAAGCCCATCTCCTTGAGACGCTCACTAAAGACCTTGTAAACCTCATTTATCTTATTAGTCTTATTTAAAGTTGTTCAGAAATATGTACTAAATTTCAATGAGGCATTTTACCTCGTCTTTGGTCCAAGTTAAACCGTGATTCATGTTGCGATCCATTAGCAAAACAAACACACTTTTTACATAACACAGTTCCCATCATGGACCGAGATTGCTGTGTTCATATTTGTCCAAACAAACCGAATTTCCTGATATAACCGAGTTTCCTGATATAGATTTATGTCAATTTATGAGTCACGATGATGTACATGTCTGTCAGATTCCTTTATAAACCTTATAAAGAAGTTATGTCATGTTTATGTTCATTCCTATCCCTAATTAGAAGGATATTAAAGTGGAATTCCCCAAATTGTTTCTTACTGTTGGATAAACAGTATTGAACATACAAATGGCACAAAATATTTTTTATAACAGCGTATAGTACATTATTTCTTGAGTAAGCAATAAGTAAATGATATTTCAACAAAAAAAAAGTATGCACATTTATGCATATTTGTTAGAGTCGTTCTCTCTACGCTACTCGCGAAAAGCTAGCGATTAGCGAACTTCCGCATTCCCCGCATTCTATTCACAAATTATACAATACATGTATCGAGGCTAGGGTCTATGGACTATGGTCTAGGACACGCGAGGAGAGTGCAAATGCACAGAACATACATACACAGTGCAATCTATCTATCTAATAATCCGCCTCTAAGCAGACAAACGAAGGGGTTTAAATACATAAACGTAAACCAGCGGTAACTCAAAACACCTGAAACTCATAACGAAACAATAAACAGAGAACCAATGAACATATGGGGCGGAGACATGATGTAACCCAAAACAAAGGAGCACATGGCAGAGTAAACAAAACCAAAGACTATGAATGGGGAAAGTCCAACTGAGTTTGTGAATGGAATGCGGAGAATGTGGAAGTACGCTACTCGCTAGCTTTTCACGAGTGGCGTAGAGAGGACGACTCTAACAATATTCAAACAGACAAAGCCTCATTTGCATAAATACATACAAAAATACATAAAAAATATTCACCTTGTAGTGACTCCCCTTAAGATTCAGTACTGATGGGGCCGATATTGAACAGTTACCAAAAACCAATGCAGTTGGTGTCTTTGGTACTGAACTGGTGGCTTATTGAAACTTTTGTCCCCGCTAGTGCCAAAGGTTCAGTACTTTGTGAAATAGAAAAACATCCTTGCATCCTGACACATTTTTCATGCCAGAAAGTGGCTCTTTGAGGTTTAGCTTTAATTTGTAACACAATAATGGATGAAATTAGGTATTCACACAACATTCACATAACCTAAACTCCAAGGCCCCATCACTAGTCCAGACTCATCCCACCTTTTTGCATCATTCCCCCCCCCGGGATAATTTATATGTCAGCTCCACTGTAGTTTATCACCTGCATTTGTCTGCATTTAGTGCTGTCTCATTCTTTCTCCCTCTCATTCATGTTATTATGCCCAGCTTGGTCTCCCCTCTCTCTGCTTAATGAGTTTAAAGCCCGTTATTGGAAAGTTTGATGTTCAGAGCTATGATGAACATTCAGAGCTTTTAATTAGCAGTCTAATTCCCAGTAACCTCACGGCAGGCATGCATATGCCCACTTGTTCTAGCAGCGGCATGAGAGAGACTGCACTTATCAAATGGACATGTGCCTATTAATACTAATTTGCTAATTAATTGCAGTGGATGCATGATGAAGGAGCATGGAGAAAGCATTTTGTTAAAAAGCTGTTTCAGTATCACAACTGATAATTAATTATCCCAGCTGAACTGCCGCAGTTCATTGAGAACAATGTGCAATGATTTTTGTATGTAGAATTTTTTAAATTTTTTTATAATATAAGTGTGTAAAAAGGAAACAGCAGAAAATAATATATGCTTTTGATGTACTGCAGAGATTGTGTATAACATTTGTATCTCATACAAATAATAACAAATGCAGTCTTCACAGGTGAAACCTAGGGCTCAAACCAAGAGTAGATATTCAGAGCTATTAATTCTTTAAACAGTCAGTTTAACAGGAAACACCTGAGCAGCAGGAAACACCTATCGGTCACATGTTCCAATATTTTTGATCACTTGACGCAAGTGGGTGGGTTCAAACAAAAGGTGCCATGTTCTAAGTCGTTTAACACATCTAGATGTAAATATGTGGAAATGAAAGCGGAAAAAAATCATACGCGAAATCAAAGACACCTGGAAATCATCATTACATCAAATGAACTAGAACCATTGATAAAACAAGGAGGCGGGGACAGAGACATGACGTGAACACAATAACAAAAGCACATGGCCAAGGGAAACAAAACGAGAGTCTTTCTGACAGGAGGCAGAACGCATTCCGTGGAATGCGGAAGTAGGCTACGCTTCATTTTACAGCGTAGCGAGAGCGGGAGAAAAGCTAACACAAATGTCTTCAATGTATAGCCAAAACAATAGAATTGGCCTTGCTGTTCCTATACTTTCACAGGGGACTGTATATAACACCCTAATTATTGTATAGTACACAAGGAAGTCAGCCATTTTGTATACATCAAAAGCAAACTGATGTATACAATACATCAATGATATATTTTATGTGTACAAATTAGGATGTGTGTGTGTCATTGCACTGAAAGCAAATAAATTCATTGATTCACTGATATATATATTATATATATATATATATACATATATATATATATATATATATATATATATATATATATATATATATATATATATATATATATATATATATAATGAGTCAGTGATGTGTATAAATTATGACTACTTAAATTACATTCAATACACTAAACAGTGGTTCTACTTAGTTGTTCAAGTTTCTTAAGAAATCATATTATGCATCACACATATTTCTTCCATGGTAACTGAAAGAAAAAGAAAAATTAATTTCTGTAAATTGAATTTAGCAGGTGAAAGTCATAGAATCTCAGGAATCTTTCATTCACCTATTAGTCTGCTGGCAGAGTCTGAATCAGAGCAGAACGCAGTACTTTGGTTTATTTGCTATTTGGTTTGGTTTGATACTGCACATATTTACACAAACCAAAAATCAGCAGGAAAAAAAAACATAATAATTGAGGGGAGTTCAGGGCTGAAAATGTACTCATAACATTCGAAACAAAAAAAAAAAAGTTTAAAAAATGGAAGAATGTAAACAAACTTTTGCCAGGTTCACATACCACCATAATTAGATAAGATAATTATATAAATCATTTGTTCTGTGTACTGCATTCAGCTTTTATTTTCTGTTTTTGTTCGTTGATCCAAATTTCCAGAAAACATTTCACATTTCTGCAGTTCTACGGCTCAGTTTGCACCTCACAGGTCAGTTTAGCAGTTTGGCTCTACAAAAATATTGTGGCCCTCAAACCAAAATGCACAGTATGTTTGGTTCACTTCCTAAAACTTCGAATCGCTTTCTAACTGCAATTGAACTTCACTGGAGTTGTAACCTGACTGGGAAGGATTGTTTATAGATACTATAACATAAGTGAAAAGAATGAAAAGAAACTAACGTGTTCTGTGGCAGTTTCACAACATTAAATGTAACTGTCAATGGATAAAAAAAAAACTATGATGTACCGTTCTTTAATTAATTTAAAGAACTGTTAAACAGTACTAAACTGCTGTGGCACAGAAGGAATCAAAGACTGCTGTTGGCCATATCACACCACCCTGTCGTTGATTTTTGTCCTATAACTGTTCACCTTGTGGTGTTTTATTCCTTACTTATACACCATTGTTACTTATAATGTTCCTTGCTTAGACAAGACTCTTTTCTAAATCCTGAATCGTACATCAATTTTGACTCCATGGAATTTAAGATTACATCTGATTGTACAAATGTTTTTTTTTTATAAATACGTCCCCAGGTCTAGCATATGTACATGATGAGCAATTTGAGGAGTAAAATCAGCAGTTAGACCGATCGTAATTTCTAGCATATGTCGTTCACGTATTCCATTCTGAACAAACCTCAGGAAGTGGCTTCAAGATTTTCCTCCATGTGTGCTCCATTAATAACTTTTAGTGCAGGAAAAAAAAAAAAAATCATATTTACCAGTCATTGGAAAATAGTGTTGTAATTAAAACAAACCTCACTGTAGAACAGGATTTGAATGCAACCCATTAAGCTCTTATCTTAGCCTTCTTTTTACAGAGTGTTATAGCCGAGCATGCATTTACTCTGAATATTGATTTGGAGTAGTATGTCTTGGCTCTAATGCACTAAGGCTCTAATCATTTCACAGACTAGAGCAGGATGTGTTCTTTCTTTTTTTTTTTTTTCTTGAAAGAAAAAAGGATGCTAATTATTAATAATCACTTTGTATGTGAAATCTCTCCTGCTCACATTTGATGAGGTCGGAGGAGAATGACATATTTCACAGCACTGGTAGCTTGTGAAAAAAGATTTGTTTATCTTTTTATTGTAGTTTATTAGATTTTTGGCATTTCCAATAAAATCAAAGGAAATCTGACTGATGCTGCGAGTAGGTTCATAGTAGACACGTAATATCTAATTTTTTTGTTTTTAAAGCAATCCTACTGCCTTTTTCTCATGTTTACCAGCAAGCTTGCATATAAAATATATAAAAAAGGATATAAATAGTACAAGAGGAAAAGACAGGAGGAACAGTTGTACCTTTTCTGCACTATTTTATTCTACAACATATTTTTTTTTTTCAACATTTCACAATCAAATAGGCGACACATTCAAACTGACAAAGACACGAACACAAAACACTGATACTTGTCATGAATTTCTAAAGGGAAATGGCAGTATCGGAAATATTGATACTTCAGTATTGACACAAGCCATCCTGATCATTAGAGCATAATAATTTATTTTTTGTTTTTCACAGCTTAATACTTGAAACACATCAAGATGCATACTTTAATTACATCATGCTCATTTACTCCTATGCTCTGATACCAACATCTGATACCATGTGATATTATACGATGTAAGCCTCGTGTATGTTGTTTTGCTAAGAAACAGACAACGCGGAATGATAGAGATCGGGACAGATTTCACGATTAATGGCGGCAATCAAAACAAAGCAGACTGCAAGCTGTGCTCTGCGAGAAAATATCAAGAGGACCCATTACAGCATCTTTCTACAATACAAGTAAACATAAAGCTCAGCATGAGGAGTGTATTGCTAGCAGCACATGGCAGCAACCATCACTTTGGTTAACACTGGTCATGTGAGAAATAACTGTCTACAGACAAGGATAGGTAAGTGAAAATAACAGCTCTTACCAAGTATGTTGTTCCCGACAATCAGGTACTGTCGGTCATTGAAAACAAAAACATACTTTCCTTACAGCTGTACACAAGCGTTTCTCTGAATTGAAATAAAACGTGCCCTTCTCCACTGCAACCCTACTCGATCCAATGAAACTAATGTAGCTTGCTAATGCACTTTATTTAAAGTCAACTATGTATCAATAATGTTATAAAGAACAAGCCTTGTATCCTAAGTGCATGAACCCATACTTTTGCTCTTTTCCTGGCCACTATTTAAACCAGGGAAACAAACAGAGCTACATAAAATGTTTGATGTTGTCCCTGGTTGATTGATATTAAGTAGGATACTCATTTCCGTATCGTTATTGGTACCAGCGAGTACTAAAAACATGTCCTTTTACTCAGACTGAAAAAAAAAGGTATTGATGAATCCCTAATGTGAACTATTTGAAACTGTTTTCTGATTTTAGTCTGACAAATATTGCAAATACTATAAAAGTACTGCAAACTACACTGACTACACCACAGTGTGATAAACATTTTCAGAATGTGCTAAAATGATGTTAAATGTACCGTGAGAGGCTTTTCTGACTAACACTTTTACTTGTTTTGAATATTGCACAATACTCCATTAACATTCTCTCTCTAAGTGCTTATAAACAATGACGGCTCTTATTTCGAGATGCATGAGCACGGTGAGGTGTTACATAAGTCAGAAAATTACAAAAAAAAGGCACAGTATTCTTCCTTATGTTTGGGTTGCCATTATATTGTGAAGCCTGCTATATGCAGGCTGTTCACTGTTCTTGACATTTTGGTAATTAAAGAGATAGCACTGGAGAAAGTGGGAAAAAAGTGTATTTCTGATTTCTACCTCTCCCACACATGCATTAGCCTATAGACCTTGCTCCATGTGTCATTTTATATAACAAAAATGTATGTACAGTAGATATGCATCTTAATTTAATAATAAAAAAAAAACAGCTTATAGTGCATATCTACTTACTGGACTAGTTTGGCACTAATTATCATGCTCAAGGACTAAACGATCATGATACTCAGAATGACCTACTGAGTTACAGGCAAATTCTGCAGCCTCAGCATATGTAGTGTACTATAACTTGAGTGGCAAATGATCTTCAAAATTCTAAAATAAGTATATAAATTTCACAATGATATCTGGATAACTAAAACTGGATAAATGTGACTGGATTACTGGACTTCATCACTTACTAGTTGGATGGAAAATGGATGAAACTAGATGAAACTAGATGAAGTTGAAAGGTGTGAACTGGTTTGAGGCTGCCAGGATAAAATTGTTAGATTGGCACATACACACATATGCATACTGGACTACAATGAAATTCCAATTAAATGCCAATATGCAGCTGTACAGAAATCCAGATGTACATTTAAATCCCTATTAGACGGTGGCATGGGGCACTCATTGAAATGTCATGAAGAAACCTTGAAAGGAACCAGACTCAAAAGGAAACCCATCCTCTTCTGGGTGACACTGAATCATGGGATAATAAATCATTACCCTATGTGGACTGAATGCATGCCTCTTATTGGAGGCTTTCTGATGGATTTGAACTCTTGGCTCTCTGTCCTGGCTCCCGGGGCTAAACTTTGAGCAAGGCTGTGTCTCGATTCAGACAGATGCTATCAATGTTGCCATCCTTAGTCGAGCATGAGCAGTAGATTATTGTCTAAATGCATGCCATATTCTACAGAGATTAGCCAATTGCACTGGGAACTGTAGATTATGAACATCAGATGGATACACCAGCACACATACACAGAATACATGTGTATGGCTGGGCATAACAAACTGGATTTAATTAGCCAAGTCAAAAGGGAACAGAGCTGCTGACTTGCTCAAAAACATATACATGTATTTTATTTGATAAATTGAGGAAAGCAGATTAAAACAAAAAAAAGACTGATGTATTCTGACTGATGAACTTTCAATAATAGGGTAAATGTGTCTTTTTAGTCCCAGCCATAACACAATGGTTAAAGTGTTACAATATGTTTTTTGGGACAACAGTGACAACAATGATATCATGGAATTGTATTTAAACTGCTTTTTTCCATTATATCTGTTTTAATGACTTACAACCCCAATTCCAAAAAAGTTGGGATGCTGTGTAAAATGTAAATAAAAACAGAATGCAATGATTTCCAAATCTCATAAACCCATATTTTATTCACAATAGAACCTAGGAAACATATAAAATGTTTAAACTGAGGAATTGTACCATTTTAAGAAAAAAATAAGGTAATTTTGAATTTGATGGCTGCAACACGTTTCAAAAAAGTTGGGACGGGGGCAACAAAAGGCTGGAAAAGTAAGTGTTACTAAAAAGAAACAGCTGGAGGAACATTTTGCAACTAATTAGGTTAATTGGCAACAGGTCAGTAACATGATTGGGTACTCATGACAAGAGTATCTTAGAGAGGCAGAGTCTCTCAGAATTAAAGATGGGCAGAGGTTCACCAATCTGCAAAAAACTGTGTCTACAAATTGTGGAACAATAATGTTCCTCAACGTAAAATTGTGATGACTTTGAACATCTCATCAGCTACAGTACATAATATCATCCAAAGATTCTGAGAATCTGGAGAAATCTCTGTGTGCAAGGGACAAGGGCGAATATCAATATTGCATGCCTATGATGTTCGGGCCCTCAGGCAGCATTGCATTAAAAACAGTCATGATTCTGTAATGGAAATCACTGAATGGGCTCAGAAACATCTCCAGAACTCATTGTCTGTGAACACAGTTCACCGTGCCATCCATGAATGCAGGTTAAAGCTCTATCATGCAAAGAAGAAGCCATATGTGAACATGATCTAGAAACTCTGCCATCTTCTCTGGGCCAAAGCTCATTTAAAATGGACTGAGGCAAAGTGGAAAACTGTTCTGTGGTCAGACAAATCAAAATTTGAGCCATGGACACCGCATCCTCTGGACTAAAGAGGAGAGACCATCCAGTACATTTACTCAATTTAAACATTTGAAATGTTTTCTATGTTCTATTGTGAATAAAATATGGGTTTATAAGATTTGCAAATCACTGCATTCTGTTTTTATTTACATTTTACACATCATCCCAACTTGCAATGCAAAGCAGTTAGCTAGTTGGCTACCTGCATGACAGAGTGCTTTGATATCATTATAGTAGAATATAACAGACAAAAAGCTATAATCTGTGCTACTTATAAAGTTGAGGTGTTCCAAACTGAAATAATGTGAACCGCAAACTGAGAACCTTGGCAGACCAAGAGGAATCATGGATAAAACATCTATCCATCCATCTATTTTCTGTACCACTTACCCTACACAGGGTCACGGGGAGCCTGGAGCCTATCCCAGGGGACTCGGGGGACAAGGCGGGGGACACTCTGGATGGAGTGCCACATCACAGGGCACAATTGCAGACACTCATACACTACGGACAATTTAGAGATGCCAATCAGCCTGCAACGCATGTCTTTGGACTGGGGGAGGAAACCAGTTTACCCGGAGGAAACCCTCAAAGCACAGGGAGAAAATGCAAGCTCTGCACACTCAAGGCAGAGGCAGAAATCTAATCCCCAACCACAGAGGTGCAAGGCGAACGTGCTAACCACTAAGCCACCATGCTCCCATTGGATAAAACATGTAATACAAAAAAAAAAAAAAATATCCAGAATGAGTAACGAATGGTGTAGCTAGTAACTGTCTACTAGTTGTCTGTCATCAAATGATAGTACATGCTCTTCTTACTGTTATTATAAGGCAAAGGCCATACATTGCTCCTGTGGTGGCTCCCATACATCACATAACTGTTGAAGTTGAAATTGTAATAGATCAGTTTGTGCAGGTTTGGGTTTCAAAGTCAATATATTACTCAACTTCATACAGGCCTACTTCAGTGCACAAGTTGAGCAGTTATTGCTCTCACCTAAGCATATTGAGACACCAAGTGATGCTAATGAACGAAAAAAAAAAAATTAAAAAAATCAACCTTTCGAACATAGCTCGCAGACACACCCACACACACAAAATGCCATGAAATGCCAAGGCAGTCATTTTTCACACTTGTGTATGCAAGACCAACTCCAATATTCAATTAGGCCATGCTGTGATAGGCATAATGAGGCAGCACAGTGCCTGGCCCTGTCCTTTACTGCTGTGTCCTTGGCACAAAAAGCTGCTGCAATTAAATGACCAGATTAGTGTCAGTGGGTATCTGACTTTAAAGCTCTACATTTGTTTTTGTTCCATTTGTTCACTTTAAAGCCATCAGATGGATGATAATCAGAATATAACCTTAATTAACTCACCTTCTTTTGTTCTCCCAGCCAAAGCTGTTACTTTAATATTTGCAGTGAAAGCACCAGTTTTTATATATCTATCTATCTATCTATCTATCTATCTATCTATCTATCTATCTATATATATATATATATATATATATATATATATATATATATATATATATATATATATATATATATATATATATATATATATATATATATATATATATATATGCAAGCATCAATGGAAAAATGGCCCATACTATAAAGGAGACCATCCTGTGAGGAACCGCAGGTATTCAGATGTTGTGAAAGAGTTGTGCACATAGCATGGGGTTTGTGAATGATTTCTTTGATGTATAAAATCTAGAACTACACCTACATAAAGTGAGCCATAAGCATAGGAGATGAATGATCAACCTATCCTTCAAACCATGGGGGAAAAAAAACAAAACATCAGCCTCATTTTATTAATTTGACAACTCAAAATAGCTACATAAAAGCATAATAAAAAAAAGCGTACATCCCAAACACACATTATTCATACAGCAAAATCTAGGCAAGATACTAGACTCCTACTAGATGTTTATTTGAATACATGCCGTCTTTTCACTTATAAACAGTAGAATGTACTGTACTAGTATTTATTTGTTTATTTTTAAATTATCTCTTGATTTTATTTTACATTATATTAAATTGGACAGCAAAAAAGCTAGCTCCTTCTTCAGTCTGCATTTTCCATCCCTTGATATTTTTTTTTCAGGCTTAAAGGCAAGTGTGTACAGGTGCAGGTCTAGAAGATTTACATGCTACTATTCAAGAAAAACCTGACAACCTTGCAGGTGTGAACTACACACACGGCAAAATCTGAATGAGCCTCCTAGAAAATTTTCTTAAGCACATGTGTAACCCGGTTCTTAATGTGAGGAACTTTCCAGCTTATGGTTCGAACATCCAAAGCTATACAGTATATAGCCTGTGTGTTTGCTGTGACTAAGAGTTTGAAGAATGAAAGTTGTACATGGAACAAGGGGAAAAAATACATATATTAGAGAAATTCTGATGACACTCGATGTACAGAAGGAGGCTGTCAGTGAAAATGTATTTATCTGGTGGATTAATCTCTTAATACATGTCTAGTCATAATAATCCAAGGTAGTGAGCATGTGGAATCATAATGAAGATGCTTAACTGAATATCTGAGGGAATTATTCAGTTCTGGCCATGATCTAGTCCACTCAAGACATCACATATGCTTTATAATTGACAAATAATAATCATTATCATAATGGCTACACAGGTAAAAGGTGATAAAGTCAAATGTAAGAGGAACAATACACTGCTTGAGGGAAGAAACAGTGCCTTAGCCAAAGAGCTACTTCAGAGAATAAATCTTGGGATGACACAAAATTGGTTTGGGTCCCACAGAGTTTAGTACACTTGCAAAAAGTAAAAAAAAAAAAAAAAATATATATATATATATATATATATATATATATATATATATATATATATATATATATATGTGTGTGTGTGTGTGTGTGTGTGTGTGTGTGTGTGTGTGTGTGTGTGTGTGTGTGTCATACTGACCTATATAGCTAAAATCTGGAGTACATACTTTAATGCCAGCATGACCCATTGGGCAAACATGAACTGCCATTCCTCATGACAGCTTCATGCTAATGGGTTTTTAACATGAAGCAGTTGCATACTAAAGGACCTCGTTCAAGTGCAGAGGATTTGAAAAACGTTTCTTCTTGTACCCCATCGAAACGGTGTGGAAGTTCTGATGAAATGGCTTAGCTTCTGAGCTATTGCATTTTGAATGGCAGAAAGCATGGCCACCTTTATGTTCCTGACACTAAGTCTAAGCTTCTTTGCAGAGATTATCCTCCTTCCTGGTGTGCTGAGAGCAACGCTGCCACATGGGTTAGCTTTAAAAGTGACCTGCAGCAGTAATCGAATGCCGTGGCTGGATTAAACACCTTTCTTTGCTAACGGGATCAAGATGAAAAGACGTAAACAGAAAGTAAAAACATACGTTATTTTTATTTATTTATTTTTTTTAAAACCATGAACTAGAAAAGTGCATGGCCCCCCTAAGGTTTGGCTTAGCATGTTTCTTAAATCAACATGAAGCAGAAGAAGGAAAGACGGAAATAAACGAAGCAGCATCCAGCATCCAAGAACTCAATCAGGCAAGCCGACGGTGTACCTGTTCAGTTTCAAAACAAATAACACGGCCACACAAATGCAAACAGGTAATACATCATTCTCATAGATTGTCCTGCCAAGTGATTCCCTAGCGTGGTATAATGTTTGTCTAATGTTTATTCTTTTCATGACTGCTTGGCTTTGGACAAAGCTAATCTAGCACAAGAGAGCATGATCTATCATACACTAGAATGGGTTAATACAAATGGTATTGTGGGAGCTCCTAAGGGAAAGTCTTGTTATGATGAACAGTGAATTGTGAAAAGCAATGACTCTTGGGGGATTTATTTTTATTCCCTCCATTTTCTCCCTCCATCTCTCAATTTTTCTTTCATCTGGACTAAAATAGGCAACTTTTCCCACCATCATCATCATCATCATCATCATCATCATCACTATCTCAGAATAGAAAAGAACTGAGCTGGTACTCACCACTAAGGCACCAAAAGTAGAGATGCTCCGTGACCAGACAAGTTCTTACTGCGTTATATCGGTTTATGACACACTAACACACACTCTCCCCTATCCCAGGAACCCCGCCCTCAAACAAACACACATACACACACACACACACACCCACACCCACACACACACCATTCTGCCATCCACACACACTACTGCCACAGGAGGCAGATCATTATTTCCACATCAGGGGCTTCAAATATCTGGCTATATTTAGACTCATGTAGGAGATCCTGTGTTATGACATTTGTGACGACACACATGGCTATGAACTTAAATGCACAAAGGAAGGGCAACACTGATCGAGTGAGCCAACTAACCACTAACAAAAGGTCATATGGGAGAGAGAGGGAGAGAGGGAGAGAGAGAGAGAGGGAGAGGGAGAGAGAGAGAGAGAGAGAGAGAGAGAGAGGGAGGGAGAGAGATGGAAACGGATACAATGGGTAAATACAGCCTACAAGACGTCAATAAAGAGCTAAGTGAAAGTGACACTCCAGCACACTCTCATGCAGTCAGATGGATTCTGTATTATACCAATTCAGCTCATTTTAACCATTAGACGCTTGGGGATTAGTGTCACAGTTAGACCATCCTCTAGGCTCCATCTTCACATAGTAAGAAGAAAAAGGCAATCCTGCCATTCTGTCTCCCCAAAGAGACCTTTTCTTCTATTATGCTCTTCGTATTTTATTTTCTTTTGTTGCTGTGGCTAAAATAAGATCATACTGCTGATCTTGAGTAGTTGAGAAAGTCCAGTGAGCAGCGTTCAGTGTGTCTTGTCTTCATTATTGTCCACGTCTTTTCATAGATATAGAAAAGGAGGGCAAAAAGAGTTCAGGGAGCTGAAAGAGCTCCAGTTATCAATGCCACACATCAGAGATAGTGCTCTGTGGGTTTTGTCTGAAAGTGTATGACTAAAAGAAATAATCTGTTAAGTCCCAGAACATTAGCTGTTTGAATTCCGACAAGGCCATAGTCATCCATGAGTCTATAAGAGTCTATAAGTTTTCTGGGCAACAGGGACACTATTACTTTCTCCTGTCCATCAGAACAATACATTTGCAGACTTATGTTCGATGATGTACAGTATACAGAAGAGGGTAGATAGCCTGTCCTAATGATGTTGCTGAGCAGCAGCTTGAACATATAATCACGATTCACATGTAAAGCAGTCCATACAGGATTTCCAACACAGGAGTTTTACTGTGAGTGTTACAGCCAAAAATGCTTGATTTTGCGGCAGATTTTTTTCAAAATTTGCGATGCAATTTGGAGTTTTTTGTGCTTTTGTACTACTCGAATTGGCGAAATTGCAGTTGCATGAAATTGTTTTGCAGTGATGTTTGTTGGTAAATGGGACCTTTTAGCTGTACTCATGTCCAATGCATGTGAATCAAATAGGACTTTGGCGGAATGTGTGTCGTAATGATGTCACATGATGTGTCTTGGCCCGAATCTGTGAACATTTTGAAAAATTGCAAGCTCCTCTGAATATTGTGGAGTTTCCTTTATTTTGCGTTAATTTCTGTGATCGCAAATTCACAAAGTCCCGGAGGAACTGGTCAAATGTGGACAGTTCACATTTGAATTTATGTTTCACACATTCTTCACATGTGTGGACTACATAATGAAGTACCTTGGAAAAAGACTAGACAATGTCTGTGCCCACTGTAGTTTCAAATTCCAAGAAGAGGAATTTACATGCTACATGATTGGCTGATTGGATACTTTCATGAATGAGCAGGTGTACAGGTGTTGCAATTAAAGTGGCAAATGAGTGTATTTTTACGTTAATGTTTCACATGTACCCCAGTTGTACATGTTCTAAGGTTGCCACAGTTCTTCTGGAGACTTTGACTTTCGCACTCGCTTCTTATTTTTGCAGCAAAACCCAGCAGCCTTCATTGTGTTTTTTGTCTGTAAAGTGTCTCTTACGTAATATGCTGCTTTCTTTAATGACATGCAAACATTTTTCTGTATCATTTAATTTTGTGCTAGAAAACTAATGTTTGGGAATCTAAAATATTTTTTGTACTGACGATAATGTAGAAGTCATAAAATAAAAAAATCTATAACAAAGTTTGCCCTAAAAAACTAAAAAACATCAGGTGCCTAAAGCTTTTGCACAGTACTGTGTGTATATATATATATATGAGACAGAGTGAGAGACAGATTAAGGCAGTCATCCCCAACAGAAAAGTCGTAGACTCACACACACACACACGACCCATACCTGGCCCACTCTTAGTACAAATTTGACCCCACTAAGCAGTTTGAAATTCCAGGTCATTCGAGAAATTGCCTATAGCAGCAAGGTTGAGCCCTTACCTGCTCAGGGAAAGAAAAAAAATGAGGGCAGAAAAGTCCATGTCAAAGTTCGTGATCAGTGTGTGCATGCTAAATTGTGCTCTGCAATGAGAGAGCTGGGAGCTGCAGTGGCACTATGTGTTAACATCTAATGACCCATCGATCGTGGGGGCTACAGCCTGAATCAATATAGACATTTATAAAGCCTTTCACCTGGAGCACAGCTGCTGTGGCATGGTGCGAGTTGCTGGAATGCTGGCACATGGACGATCACCCATGCAGCCTCAACAAAACAAAATATTTACAGGAAAGTACAGTTTCCGAATACCAAGCCAGACATACAGTGTAGAAACAGTATTTTTGTTTTTTAAAAATCTATTTATGGTTAGGAATAGATTTCTCATTGGGAATCGCTCGATTTTATAGCAATGCAGACGAATTATTAATAATTATTATCAAAATTATTGTAATTGTTTCGCTAGTTATTAGAAGTGAAAACAATATTAATGGAAATAGTAACACAAACCCATTTTTTTCATGCTTGGGGCATCCTCAGTGAGCAGAATGTTTGATTTTATTTATTTTGAAAATAATGTTTAATTTTTAATAAAACAACATAAAAATGGACCATTTTAACCCAACACTTAAAAACTACAGTATAACAAAGGCAGCTTGTGCATGTTTTATTTTTCCTTCATCAAATAATTTAAGTATATTTTAAGAGTGGGTGTTGTATGTGACCAGATTGTTGAGTCTGGAGTTTTTTGCTGATGTACATGGAAAGTCAGGATTTCTGCAGGCAGATGGTGCAGACATATGGGCATTTAAAACACTGAACTGTAAGCAATGTAGAAATAGCCCTTGTCGAGTGACATTATTACTGAATAAACAGAAGTAGGAGCTGATTTGTCTGCCAACTCATAGCAGAAACCCTGAATGAGAGTGCACATGTGTGCACAGTTTACCACACACACACACACACACACACACACACACAAACACATAAAAAAAACTATGCAGTGTTGCTACTTCCTGGAATAGAGTAACTGCAGTTTATGTTAATAATAAACAGTGATGGTAAAATTCTTATAAAAATGATCATTTTAAATGATAAAAAAATTAAAAATTTTGAATTATTATTGAGAAATTTCTTGATAAACAGTTAGACATTCTTCATAACCTGTGGTCACTGTGGTACAGTGCTATGTGGACGGAAAAACTTCGTATCGCTGAAGGAAAGTTATGCAATGCTTAGTCAATTAATCTTTAACTCTTCGGAGTGCACATGTGCACACAGTTGACCACACGCACACACACACACAAACACACACACACACACACACACACACACACACACACACACACACAAACAAAAAAACCCATTGTGCAGTGTTGCTACTTCCTAGAGTAGAGTAACTGCAGTTTACGTCAATAATAAACAGAGTGATGCTAAAATTCTTATAAAAATGATCATTTTTAATTATAAAAAATAGAAAAGGGAAGATGACTTTACCAGCCTTTAGCACACTTGTTGCAGGAAGTATAATTGGTAACAGTAATTTTATAGATTTTGTATAGTAAGCTACACAAACTTCACTCCTTATTCTATCTTTAAATTTTCATATTAAAATTGACTTATTGTAATGTAATCATGACGCGTCAGAATTTAATCTCATGAAGTGGCATGAATAAGAGTAGAGCACATGATTGCTTTAAGACTACACGGGAAGCCTGGCTTCCCCTATAATTTCATTAAAAAAATGCGCCAATGACATTTTTACCCAAGTGTCTGTATTATTCATCAATCTTGGTGGAATTAAATAATTTTGTGACTCAAATGATCAAATATCTCACTGTAATATCGCACTGTTCATTCATTCACTTAACTCTTTTCCAGTGAACCGAGCAGCCTGCTTAAAAATCTCCTTTGAAGCCCCTGACACAGGGCTAATATACACTCAGTGAAGACATGATTTAGTGTCTGTTAGGTGTTTGTGTACTCACTGATGTAATGAGACAGAAGATTAACGTGGGCGGGTGAGTTTTGCACAGAAAAAGTCGTGTCAAAGACACTCAGATCCTTACACTTGCCCATTTTTCCAGCTTCCAACAGAATAACTTTGAGAACTGACTGTTCAGTTGCTGCCTAATACATCCCAACCCTTGACAGGTGCCATTGTGATGAGACAATCAATGTTATTCACGTCACCTGTGAGTGGTTTTAATGTTTTGGCTATATATATATATATATATATATATATATATATATATATATACATACACACACACACACACACACACACACACACACACACACACAGGTTTTGCTTCCCCTATTTTAATTAGCACCAGTCACCACTGGAGATGAGAGACGGACATCTACAGTATATGGATCCATGAATTCCAGCAAGCAACAGCAATGTTCTTCAATTTCATGCAAATTAAGCCCCATCCCTCATCCTGAGTCAACTTAACCACTTGTAGTTACATGACAAGTAAGCCAGGCCATTGCCTGGGACCCCAATCATTAATTGTGACCCTAAAAGCTGATCATTCAGTTTAATAATATGAAATATCAAAATTTGCAAACACTTTCTAAGCTTTCCCATCTCATTAGTATGTCTATGCCCTGCATGAGTTCATTTAAATGAACATTCACATAGTACTGTTTAAAATGAAGAGGACTTTATTTCTCAGGGAGACCTGGGAGGGAAAATAGAAAAGGAAGAATAAGCAGGATAGTGATAAGTGGTGGAGAAATGAATTATGGATGGTAACTGTATGCCAAAAAGCAATATTAGCTAATAATATTATAAACGTTGGGTCATCTTCATTTTTGGCAAGCAACCAGCTAGAGGAATTATTTCTGCCAGGAGTTGCCCAAATTGTCTCCTTAGCTCTTTTTGAGAGAACATCCATCAGAGTAAAATTACAAAATTAGCAAATGTATAGTAGAAAGGCTTTATTAAATAGTGCAATAAGTTGGAGAAGCACATATCTTATGTGAAATAAAGTGTTATTTTCTGTCTTGCCAGTTCACTGAAGCAGTGATCATGTGCCCACTGTAACCTCAGATTCCTGTTCTTGGATGACAGGAGTGGAATCCAATGTGGCCTTCAGCTGTCGTAGCTCATCTGCCTCAAGGTTCAATGTATTGTGCATTCTGAGATGCTTTTCTGTTCAACATGTTTGAAAAGAGTGGTGTCAGATCAAATCAGCCTGTGGTCATCTAAGTGAAATCTATACAACAGACTACTTTGTGCCAAACTGAGCATCATGTTCAGTCTTTTTCTCACTATTGCAGAAAGTCCAGCATTATTTTGGCTAGGAAGAATGGATACATGTGTTACAAACTATGATTCACAATACATTTACACTAAATGGGAAACAATGCTTACTGATTCGGTCTGTAGATTCACCTGTGCACTGTGCACATATCCTTCCTGGCTTTGATCCTCCTCTGAACAATAGACTTAAAAGATTGCTGCTTGTTCCACTAACATCTGTTTTAGTGCATTTTTTCCCCTGCTGTTCTTGCCTTCTGTTTACTTCAGACTGTCTGGCTTCAACTAACTATTGCATACATCAGTGTCCATTTTTTGCAAGTATTTCACCCTGTTGCTTTTGCAATGCCTAATTAAACTGTCATGGTTCTGGGTTGAATTATTTTGTTACCTCTCAGGTCTCTCAAGGCATAAGCATGGTTATGTTAAGGTTTGAGCATAGACGCAAAATCTGCATAAACCAAAACTTCACATAAACCTTAAATATAGAGAATGGTTAGGGAAATTGTGAGAGGTAATTCAGTGGTCTTAGCTTTTCATACCTCATTCATATGGAAACCACAAAATCACTGTCACTCCAGTCTTCAGTCACAAAATGCCAAATTTGGATAAAGTCAGGGTATATCTAAAAATCCTAAAAATTCTAGTTTAGTCAAGCACTTTAAAGAACATACTATGAAATCATAAATTGGGTTAAAGCTCTTAAAGACACCTTGACTTTACTGCAATGATAACAGGGTATGCAGTACATGTGTGTTGTTAATCAGTTTTTTTTCTCTGCATAACCTTATTCTCTCTCTGCAGAAACATCTAATCAAAACAGAGGCAAGAACAACTTTATTATGCTTGTAATGGGCAATACAGAATTTTCAATATTTTTTTTAGCGCGATAGTTTCTCCATTAGTAGCCAGTACCCAGTTAAAGGAATACATATATTAAGAAAATTAAATTGTGAAGTGTTTCTAACTCTTTGTACCAGAGACCAACAAAAAAAGGAATTTCCACATGTTTTGGGGGTTGGTGTGTTCAGCATTGAATTTATTTGAGATGTCACACTCCACAGTAGCGGTTAATGGCTCGTATTAAAGTAGACACTCAGGGCGTTAAGAATTTGCAGTTTTTCATAAGTATTTCTTTTTTTACTTAGCCTACTAGATTTAAATGTTATAATTTAATTGTTGCAGTTGTATACAGTGTTTTACTATCAAAAATTTTAGTTGTTCTGTCCATTTTATCTCTGTACCAGTGTTATTATGGAGAGATAGGAATTGTTTGCCCAACAGCGGGCTCACACCCCTCCCCTTTCCCATCGCCCTGCTCACAACCAGCTAGACACAGTCACGATACTCTACACACAGAAACCCAACAGTGTCCTGATTAATCTTATAACACACTTTCAGCACTGAAAGAATTCATTTGTTTGTATTGATTGAAAATGTCCAATAAGTTGATTTCCATTCCACCGGTGGAATGGAACGCTAGTGTACTGCGAGAAAGGCTATTCTGTAACTTGGTCAACACATTACTTACCAACAAGCTACGATTAGAAAAGAAGCATTGCTAGTGAGGGAGCGATGCTGCAAAATCATAATTGATAAGAGGAAGTTCAACATTTCATAAAACAATAAACGCATAAAAACGAAATGTTATCATTGCCAAATCACTGTGGTATAAGATAAATAATTATAATTACTTATTTTATCATATTTATCTTATAAATAAAGGTGCAGAGAGAACTTATAGGAAAATAAACAACACTGAAATGTTCAACCTGTTCTTCAATCCTTACTTACTGTTAATGCTCACCATAAAACAAGCAATTCTGAGCAATTCTGACTTCACTGTCCTAATATTGGTATGCATATGAACATAAAGTCTGTTGTTGGTGGAAAGCTCAAACTGTGATAATGTGCAAGTGTATTTCTGAGAATACAGAGACGAGTAGACATTATGCAGCCTCTCTTCTCTCATGTCTGTAGGCAGCCACATGTTGTCTTCTCGCTTTGTCTGATAAAGAATCTTACTGGCCACGACATGGGTTAACACCACTACTCAATTATCAGCATCTAAAGTCTCCACAAATCACTTAAAACCCACTCAAACACATATTAGAGACTTTATGGCCAATTACTGAAAAGGCTGCAGAGAGAACTGTAATGTGACAGGAGAAAATCACCGTTCCCATTACCAGCATGTCACCTTGTGGCCTTCACCCAGTAATACTAGTAATGCACTTTCTCCATGGGGGGAAAAATCTGTGGAAACCACTAAGTGATCTTTTCAATCTCTCTTAACACCAGCTGCCTAACAAGTTGCTCAGGATCACAATCCAGACACAAGCAGTTTCATAAGAAATGTTACAAATGGTTAAGGTTAGGGCGGATGGTGAAGATGAGCCTCAAGGCTTTCCTTAGGCCTTTCTTTCTTCATTTGTATGCAATCCAATAAAATCGCCCTCACAGTCTCATCTGTATCCAGCTACTCACAGAACATTTCCTCTGCATGAGTTAGTGGTAATATGGAACAAAGCAGAAATTTGAGGAACTAGAACCTGAGACTTTCTCAGAGTTTCTTGTGAACGATAAATGATATGACCATATACACCTTGGGATCTATTTTAATGAAGGTGCCAGTATAATTTGCAGCTATAGCACTAGTAGGTTGTATTATCATTTGTCCCCATTCTCACCCAGTTGCCATTTTTATGGTTAGAAATTAATGTCTGTGTGCTGACACTGGTATAGCTGTGCAACAGAAGGTGTGACATTTAAAATCTGACAGCGTAGTGGGACTTTGTAACCCAATTTGATCTTAAAATTTAATTTAAACTACTACCTGTCGAGACCCCCTCTTAGAGCAAATGAATGCCAAAATGGTATTAACCTGACCAACCTTAAATGTTCTGCCCCATTTATTCCAACCTGGTTTTGTAGATGTACACTATTTATGTCACATCATTATTAATAGGCTTCTGCATCCAAATAATAACTAAATACAACAGACTGCATTATTTTTTCATTACAAATAAGAATATTCAGTTGTTACTGCTAAATATGAATGAGATGATTGATGCATCATTAAACTGTACAAATAATATCATCATAACCTATAGAATACAGCTGTGTCAACTGGCATTCGACCACGCCCCCACTGCCACATACAGAATGATGTTTCAGTCTAAATTACATAAATACATAGACCATAATGATAAAAACACCTGCCTAATATTGTGTAGGCCCCCCCTTGTGCCACCAAAACAGCTCTGACCCAACGAGGCATGGACTCCACAAGACCTCTGAAGGTGTGCCGTGGTATCTGGCACCAAGACGTTAGCAACGGATCCTTTAAATCCTGTAAGTTTCAAGGTGGGGCCTCCATGGATCGGACTTGTTTGTCCAGCACATCCCACAGATGCTCGATCGGATTGAGATCTGGGGAATTTGGAGGCCGAGTCAACACCTTGAACTCTTTGTCATGTTCCTCAATCTATTCCTGAACAGTTGGCAGGGCACATTATCCTGCTGAAAGAGGCCACTGCCTTTAGTGAATACCGTTGCCATGAAGGAGTGTACTTGGTAGGCAACAGTGTTTAGGTAGGTGGTACGTGTCAAAGTACAGTGCTGTGAAAAAAATATTTCTGATTTCTTCTGTTTTTGTGCATATCTCATACTAAATTGTTTCAGAAATTAAAACAAAATAAGATAAAGATAAAACAAAGGCAACCTGAGTAAACACAAAATACACTTTTTAAATGATAATGTTATTTATTGAGACAAAAAGTTATCCAATACCAGCTGGGACTGTGTGAAAATGTATTTGCCCCCATAGTTACAAATTCCCAAAATCTATGAAACTGCATTCATAATGGGGTTCAGCTGGACTAGACACAACCAGCCCTGATTACTACAAACCCTGTTCAATCAAATCAACACTTAAATAGAATTTCAACAGCATGAAGTTGGTTAAAAGGTCTTACCCAGTAACACACTATGCCAAAGTTAAAAGAAATTCCAGAAATGATGAGGAAGAAGGTGATTGAAATACATCAGTCTGGGAAGGGTTACAAAGCTATTTCAAAGGCTCTTGGACTCTGAGGAACCACAGTGAGAGCCATTATCTCCAAATGGAAAAACTCGGCACAGTAGTGAACCTTCCCAGCAGTGTCCGACCTTCCAAAATTCCTCCAAGAGCACAGCAACGACTCATCCAGCAAGTCACAAAAGACCCAAGGACAACATCAAAGGAACTACAGGTCTCTCTTGCATCAATAAAGGTCACTGTTCATGACTCCACTATCAGAAAGACACTGGGCAAAAATGGCAGCCATGGAAGGGTATCAAGGCAAAAACCACTGTCCGGTCTTCAGTCCGGACAGTTGAAACTCAAGCACAAATTGATTATACAGCAAGACAATGAACCAAAGCATAGAAGTAAGTCCTGGTCCTAGAAGTAAGTGAAAGACTGATCTCCAGTTATCGGAAGCGTTTGGTTGCGGTAATTGCTGCTAAAAGTGGCACAACCAGATTTTAAGGTTAAGGGTGCAATTAGTTTTTCACGTCTTTCAAAGATAAAAAAAATGAGGCTTCATTTAAGACTTTATTGGCATCCGCATCAGATTATTAGATACACAGAATGGTATGAAGCGTCTGTCACTACCATCAGCAGTCCTGTTACAGATACACTTTCAGGTGTAATGAATATGAATGAAGTGGATTATTTACTCTTTCATTCATTTTCCCCATAAAATATGTTTGAAATAGAAACTAAATGTTGATAGACTAACTACACGTTGTCCAATCAAAAGACAAATTACACAAAAGGACAGATGACAGAACTGTTTATTGTTTTTATTTTTATTTTTTTATGAAAAGGCTACAGCTTTTCTGTTTACAGTGTGTTGGTTTTGAGTATGTGTGTAATACTTTGGCCTAATTTTATTATTATTATTATTATTATTATTATTATTATTAGTAGTAGTAGTAGTAGTAGTAGTAGTAGTATGCCATCAATGAAACAAGTTTTTTTGTTAAGAAACATGACAACAGTGCTTTGTGATCTCTGTACTTTATAAAGTTTCCCAGCATGGGAAAGTCTTAAGGACAGAGGAGTTTTCTGGTTTCTCAGTAAAATGACAAGCATTTTCTGTCTCATTAACTCCAAGAGAGAGAAAAGATTTTGCTGATGAGGGAATGACTGTTTATCGTTGCTATAATGCAAGCAATAACAGGAACTAACTTGTCTCACAGAATTTAAATGACATTAAATATAAAAAGTGCAAAGTGTCGTTCATTAAGAAATAAAAATTGTAATCACTGTCAAATCTCTGTGGTATAATCACGATCCACTGTGTGTTGTTTCCTACATATTTCACCAACGCTCATCCTACAAGCTAAATGTGTTTTAGGGATAAGCTCTCAGTTCTAGTATCAGTCAGAATGAGGTTGGTAAATGTGTATAGTCCTAAATAAACACATTTGGGTGCACTCTATTCCTACGCACTTCTAGGTCGATTTACTTCTCTCAGTGATGTTAGCTGATGAAAGCTCTTCTTCCTAAGATGAGCCTCCACAAAAAGAATGCCCTTGCTTCATCCTGCAGTTCGGTGAGCGCAAACAGCTGACGTGGCTTTGTTTGGCATCTCTTGAGCAGCGTGTGTGAACCCAAGCTCACTGGCTCATTTGAAACAATAAATGCTGTGTCCTTTTCACACTGAACTGCCAAAGACTCCCCAACTCAGTGAAAAGGCCACGGCTGCCTACGACCTGTTGGCAATTAGCAAACACTTCCCTGGCGAGAGCGAGAAAGAGAGAGAGAGAGAGAGAGAGAGAGAGAGAGAGAGATAGAGATGGAGGCGCAGCAGCCTAAAGCAAGTCAATTCAAAGTAAACTAAATTATCTGGCAGAGTAAATACACCACAGGGACAATGACACGAAAACACAGCCCAAATTACAATACTGTCAGGACCTAAAAGCAGATTAGGAATTGGAACAGTCAGAGCCTGACAAGGTAGAAGCTCTCCCAACTAAAACCCCTATGACATGATGACTAGATACAAAAAAAAAACAAACAAAAAAAAAAAAACCCAACAGCACTCAACAGTGGGGAGTTTACTCAAGTTCTCAACTACTCAAGTACTCAAGTTCCTTGAATTCAGAACTGGGTTATCTGTGTGTTTAAGTTGATTTAATGGTCAGCCTATTCATATTATTAAAATTACCTGTAGATCGTGCTTCTTAAGTAGAAGCACCTGAACTGGGGGGTTTTCAATAACACCTATAAAACTTTAAACCACAGTCGAAAAAAATCAGGTATAGAAAATGCAGACTTTAGAAGTGGTTTAAGTTATAAAATATGGCTTATAAAATATGACTTCCACTTTCATTATTAGGCATCTTTGGAAAAAAAAAAAAAGCACTTGATGCAGCAAAAGCTATTATTTAGCATTTTTATTTTTTGTTTACATCATATGCCGACAGTTAATTGTGCACACTACTATCCGAAAATCTGTAGGTACAGTACGCCTAAGGTCACCAATGAGCACAATTTCAGTATTAAATCCTCAATATGCATGCTCTGAATACAGCATTAACAGAGAAATTAGAGTTTATCTTGGGAGGACACATAACCATAGCTGCACATTTCTATTATGCCACATCCTGAGAGAAACTGAAATTCTAATTTTCTTACACAAATGCTTCTTACCCATGTTTGTGGATAGAGATTATATATGCAGGTCTTATTTTGTCCTATTGTTTTGGTAGACATAAAATGGCATATGTGCATGCTAAACAAAATGAACAATTTATACAATATAAAGATATAAAGTATTTAGTTAATATCAATGCTCATCACATTCTCTGAGAATGCTCCATGTAAAGCTGTCAAGCCAGTGAAGCTCAGTAAACTAAAAGTGGAGAAAGACAGAGACAGAGAAATGGAGATATACTGTACAGAGAGAAAGGAATAGTGATGGTCTGTCAAAATCAGTGGATAGTGGAGCAGAACTATACACTTGGAACTGGCAGGGAAAAGAGTGAAAGACACAAAAAGACTTGGTTGCTAAAGAAGGAAAGAGTGTACGGTCACGCTCTGAGAAATGAGACAGACTGGGAGAGAGATGTACTTTCTTCTGTGAAAAATTCAAATCCCCGGTGAAATGCCCTTTAATAAATGTAAAAATCTTCCCAAATTTCATGGGAAAAAAGTCAATCGCAGATGCTCTTATGCAAAGAGACTATGATTGAAAAAGAAGAAGAAGAAGAAAAAAGAAACAAAGAAAGAAACAGAGCTTTTAAGGACGCTGACACTGATGAATGTGCTGCAACACTACATTTAAAAAAAGACTAAGATGCAGTGACTTTTCACATCATTATTATTATTATTATTATTGCTGCTGTCATGTTTCATGCTTTGACAGTAATGTAATTGATGCACTAATAACGCTATCGTGAATTGAACTGAGATCTCTACAGCAACGGCAAGACAAAGTACAAGAAGAAGAACATGGAGCACAGCTGGAAAAGGAAGTGGCATTAAGATGAAAGGAGGCACCCTGAATGCTATCTCACTTCAAACAAAGGTCGAGGGGATTAAAAAAAAAAAAGAAAAAAAAGAGCAAATGTTGTGCAGAGATGAGGTCGTTCAGAGTAGCAGAAAGCGGAGGATCATTAGCATGGCATTGAAAAAGAGAGCAAAAGCATGGTAAAGACAAATACATTGAAACTGACAAAAAGAATAGGAGAAGAAAGAGATTGAGGGAGAGGAATGTGTGTGTCGTTGTGTGTC
Organism: Cranoglanis bouderius; assembly: GCA_023630585.1. Classification (NCBI taxonomy): domain Eukaryota; kingdom Metazoa; phylum Chordata; class Actinopteri; order Siluriformes; family Cranoglanididae; genus Cranoglanis; species Cranoglanis bouderius. Next base: position 5,635,618 of record CM042546.1, on the reverse strand, counting down.
TCAGTGAGAAAGAAGAAGCAACTCTCTGGTATTGTTCAGGACCAAAGATGAGTAAGATGTGTAGCTATCGGGATTGTGTTACCAATCAATGATTATCCCAGTTTATCTCTGTTGAGTTTATATCTTATTTGCATTCGAATATAAATATATTTATTAGATCCAGCTGCTTGACGAGCAGTTTTGTGAGCATGTAAAGCAAAATCAAGATTCGAGGAGAGTTCAAGGAGATATTCTTGTTTTAATTGCAGTTCATAACTTGTGGGGAAATAATAATAATAATAATAATAATAATAATAATAATAATAATAATAATAATAATAAAAAGATCATTCCTCCTGTACTAGGTTCATGTTCATTAAGTTAAATGTTCTCTAGAACATATATGTCCCACCCCCAGGGGCAAGTCTTGCTCTATAGTAACATTGTTCACTTATGCATTTTTGGCAGTGTGCCACAATTATTCCCTTTTCCAACCATCATTTGGTTGAAAAATGAAAAAAAAATAAAAATAAAAATTATTGGAGTTTATTCATTTTGAAGACAGTGGAGTTTGTGCAAATTGGTGGTCATGTGACAGGCATTTTTCAGATGAGTGTTTTATCAACCTGGGGTCAGACTGATCAAGAATACAATTCTGCCTTTATACGCCAATGGCATTTTTCCATTAGTAAGAGTAAGTAACATTATTTTATCAAGTAGTATAACATTTAAAATTAATTATAAGTTTACCCTCCAGATGCATCAAATGACTCCCAGCTATTTCATTAAGCTACTGTCAAGTTTGTTTGATTCAGCAGAGGTGTGACATATCTTAAACTTTATTGGCTTTTAAGTAACTCAGTCAAGAAATTCAACACTTCCTGTTTCAAAAGGAAATGTGTCAATATATGGAATCAAATCATGGCACTAACAAGGTTAGATATGGATAAAAATCAGGCTTTTTATCTCATTTGTCAAAGACAAAGCTATTAAGATTAAACTGCATCCAAAGGCCAGAAATGAGGAAAAAGCAAACCATGTTCTAGCTCAACCCATAGTGGACCAACAAGTTGGATGGCTGCCCAATTGCATTTCTGAAAGAAGCAATATTGTTTCATAACAGCTCTCAATATGTCCCACTGCATCCGAGCAGATCCATAAAGCTTTACTCAAAACAAATTAGCTCATAACAAAACGCAGCCTTCCCCATTCCTCTTCGCTCGCAATGGCTGCACGGCTGTGAAAGCATTAGCGAATCGCTGTGCTAATACAATCCTTACAGTGCATTCATTATGACATTGTAATCAAATACAATTCATCACGGGGTGTCGAGGGATTTCGCTTTGTGCAATGCTTTGTATTTTATGGGTCTGATTTCAGAGGCCCCTTTGCACCTTACGAGCTTTGATGATTAACTTGCAAACATATGAGGCAGAATGCAGTTGAAGTTCTAGTGCTAAAACTCTATCCAGTTTGATAAGGTCAAAGAATTTTAGATTACACAGTGGGCAAAGTTCAGATAAATTTCTGAATTTACTGTCTGCAGTCTAAAGACTGTTTCTCTTCTTTATTTGGCTGTGGATTTTTTATTCTTTTGGTGAAAAATAAGAATAAGAATACTATATGAGATTTGAACTGTATAGGAGCTACACTGAGGGATATAGATCCTATTACAATAATACTACTATGTATTATGCACAGATAGACCACATGGTGGGCTTGAGGCTCTGCTTTTTGCCCTCAGGCAGTACAAGTGTCCTCTTGAGAGTTAAATCAGCTTAAGCTCCATCACTCCTGGTTATTGCAGTATCAGAATCAGCTGCCTATAGACGTTTAACCTCAGACATAGATGCATGCATCATCTCAGCCTTCAAGTGATCATCAGCTAATTAGGCTAATATAATTATTAATCAGTTATACAGACTGATTTGTTTAGATATTAGATTTGTTCTTGGCTACAAGTGCATCAATATTAGTCTATGCAAAATCAACCTAAAAAGAATTTAGCGAACGCAGCTTGCTTGTAAATATAGGCTTCTGGTGTTTCAAGAGAAATAAGTCTTTGGACACTTGTTTTTGCTTGTTGCTCTTGCTGCTTGTTGAGAGCCTAGTGATGGTGAAGAAGCTTTCTAAAGTTCTCAGGGTCGACATTATTAAATAACACTGGAATAGAAAAAGCTACATAACAAGGACCTTAAATATTCCTGTCACTGCAATCTTTCAAAAATATGCAGGTGGAAGGTTTGTGGAACCAGAAATAATCATCCCAGTACAGGTGCACCATGCAAGATTTCACAACATGCTCTCAGACTAATGATATGGACGGTAAGAGATAGAAGCTACAGTCACTCAAAAACAGTTGCAAGGTGACCTGAAAGCAGCAGGAACAGCAGTTACACTGAGAACACTAAGCAATGAACTGCACCTCACTCAATACTCCACTGCCAAAAAAAAAAAAAACAGAGATACTTGTCAAAATTTACACATGCACATTTATGACAATGCAGAACTCTTTGGAACAAAGATGGAAAAAAAAAAAAAACTATGGAACCCTTTGGCAGTAATTCAGCTTGCCATTCTTACAGAAAGAAGGGTTGTGTGTATGAACCCAAGAACCCAAAGGTGGGTGCATCATGATACGGGACTGCTTTTCTGCAAATGGTACTGGGGCATTACACATTATCAAAGAAAATATGACTAGAGCAATGAACCATGACATAATAGAAGAGACTTTAATCTCATTGGCCAAGAAACTGAATCTTTGTAGAATATGGACAAGATAACATCCCCAAATATACAGAAAAAGACTGGTTTCTACAAAATAATGTGAAGGTTCCTACTAATCTTATTAGTTAATCTGCTGACTTTATTTATGGAGGATTTTGAAATTGTAAGTCCATCAGAGGGACCTTCACAGTCTTGGGGAAATGAAGATGAGCTGCCAAGAGGAATAGGCCAAAGTTGAACCACAATGCTGCAAAAATCTAATGAATTCTTACCATAGATGCATCGATGCTGCAATTGCCAAACAATAGCTTTGCCAGTGTTATGAATTTATTTTGTCCAAATACTTTTTCCCCTGTCAATTTTGATTTTTAAGCATACTGTCTCTTTGTATATGTTTATGAATATATACTTTTTTGTTCACATTTGTAAGTCCAAAGCCATGTGTAAATTTGAAGTGGATATATGCACTGTAGGTATAACAAAAACAAAAGCGTCCGAATACCTATTTCCCCTCACTGTATACACAATGTCTGAGTTAGTTAAGTACATTACATCTATGATAGGTTTTCAAAGAAATAAAGCCAAATAAAATGAAATTTTGCTGTAATTAATAGCCTACTCAGCAAAAGCACATGCAAAGGCATTCACATGGGGCCATATTTAGAGTTGGGAACCTAAGTTGGAAACTTAAGTTCTAAAGTTACATCAATATTTAAGTAGGGGAACTTATCTGTATTCTGACTTGGTTTACACAGCTGCTTAAGTTGAATTTCTGGGTGCCGCATACAGATTATTAATATTGCCCATATGCAGTTCACATTCTTGAGGTTGTCAGATTTTTCATGAGTTGAGCTCTCGGTACAGGTTGTGTCTAGTCCAAGCACTTTTCATTAACGCAGAACAAATTCAGGAGATTAAAAAATGTGGATTGACATTTTCTATTTCCTCCTAACTTCATTACAGTGTCTATTACAGCAAGAAACAGCTTAAAAAATTAAAAAAAAAAAAAAAACTTGTTTAAAATGATGATAGTATACAAAGATTTTAAGAAAAATATAATGTAATAGTAGTGTGTGTGTGTGTGTGTGTGTGTGTGTGTGTGTGTGTGTGTGTGTGTGTGTGTGTGTGTATACAATGATAAATGAAACAAAGTCAATATTTGGTGTGACAAAAAATAAAATTAAAAATAAAAATAGTAGTCTCGGATACAATTAGTGCAGTTTTATAAGGAAATGAGCTGGTAAGTTTTATTGAGCATCTTGCAGAACCAGACACAGTTCTTCTGGAGACTTTGACTTTCGCACTTGTTTCTTATTTTTGCAGCAAAACCCAGCAGCCTTCATTGTGTTTTAGTCTGAAAAGTGTCTCTTACGTAATATCCTGCTTTCTTTAATGACATACAAACATTTTTTCTGTAACATTTAATTTTGTGCTAGAAAACTAATGTTTGGGAATCTGTCTTTATTGTTTAACCTTTTGATCTTTTGTTAAAAAAAAAATCACAAAATACTCTGCTCTCATGGATATCAAACAATTGCAAACGAAACACAGAACTAGAACTAAGCAGAAGTAAGTCCTATAGGTTTGACTGGTTGTTGTAAATAGCTGGTGATTGAGCTTGAACTCTCCAATAGAAACCCATAATGCCTGTTTGAGTGCCTCATAATTCTCAGCCAGTCGAAGAAAAAAAGCGTTAACGTTGTTTTCAACAGCCTGTGCTGCCAGTCTTATTGTCACTCTAAGAAATGGATATGTGTTACACTATTGATGGACTAGTTTAAGTTGAGAAAAGCTCAACTCTAGTTTTGGAACCAAGCCAATGAAATTTAAATTACAAATGAGAAATGAAATAATGTGGCCACTACCAACTGGATTAAAGAACACTAGGACTCAGGACTCTTCATTTCCAACACTATGAACTATTTGTGTTGTTGTTGTTGTTGTTCCTATCAGATATTTATTCTTACAGAGGAAATGTCCAATCAAATGTTTCAGGTTGTAACATATAGTCATCGGAACCAAAATGTACACCCTCCATCAATTCAGTTTTTATTTATCAGGGCCTAGATAACAATTGTGTGGTACCCACCAACTTCTATAAACAAACAAATTACCTCAGGTGACAACCAAAAGCACAACAGATTTCAACATGTAGTCATTTTCCACCAAAAGCAAACCAACATTCAGAAACCAGGTGGAAAATATTAAGTACACCCTATAATTAAGTAAAATGTAGAACCAACTTTAGTAACTATAGCTTGAAGTAAACATTTTCTGTAGGCGTTTATGTGTCTCACATTGCTTTGGAGAAACAAGCCCCTCCACATGCCAGAGTGCCCTTGGGCAAGACACTGAACCCCAAGAAGCTCCCAATGGCAGGCTAGCACCTTGTGTGGCAGCTCTGCTGCCATTGGTGTTTGAGCGTGTGAGCGAATGGGTGAATGAGAAATGGTGTAAAGCACTTTGTAGAACTGCTAAGCTTAAAAGGCGCTATAGAAGTAAAGACCATTTGCCATTTACCTTTCTGGCAGCTTGAACCAATCTGGTCATTTTCCTCTGACTTCTCTTATCAACAAGGCGTTTCCACACACAGAACTGTTGCTCACTCAGTATTTTTTATTTTTTTCACCCTTCTGTGTAAACTCTAGAGACTTGTGTAAACTCTAGAGAGTTGTGTGTGTGCAAATCCCAGCAGATCAGCAGTTTCTGAAATACTCAAATCAGCCTTGCCATGGTTAAATTCAAACTTTTTCCCCCATTCTGATGTTTGATTTAAACATTAACTGAAGCTCTTGACCTGTACAAGTATAATTTTATGCATTGTGCTGCTGCCAGTGGTAGGGGCAGTGGTAGCTCAGTGGTAGCTCAGTGGTTAAGATGTTGGGCTACTGATCGGAAGGTCATGAGTTCAAACCACAGCACTGCCAAGCTGCCACTGTTGGGCCCTTGAGCAAGGCTCTTAACCCTCAATTGCTCAGATGTATAAATGAGATAAATGTAAGTCGCTCTGGATAAGGGTGTCTGCCAAATGCCGTAAATGTAAATATGATTGGCTGAATGAATGAATGTGCAGGTGTACAGGCATTCCTATTAAAGTGGATGGTGAGTGTACAGTGCCTTCCACTAATATTGGCACCCTTGTTAAATATGAACAAAGAAGACTGTGAAATTTTTTCTTTATTGTTTAACCTTTTGATCTTTTGTTAAAGAAATTCACAAAAATACTCAAATCGCTCATGGATATCAAACAATTGCAAACACAACACAGGTTTATCCAAAAATATATATCTGTTAAATATAGATGTGCAACAATTATTGGCACCACTATGAATTCATATGAGAAAAATATATTTGCCCATATTTTTATTTTTATTTTTTTTTAGCACACCTTGGTGACTAGGAACAGGAAATTGTTCAACCATGACTTCCTGTTTCACAGGGGTATAAATATGAGATAACACATAGGCCAAATTCCCTTAGTCATTCATAACAATGGTTAAGGCCAAGGAATATAGCTGTGATCTGAAGCAAAAGGTTGTTGAGCTTCACAAAATGGGAAGTGGCTATAAGAAAATAGCACAAGCATTGAAAATGCCCATTTCCAGCATCAGGACAATAATTAAGAAGTTCCAGTCAACTGGAAATGTTATGAATCATCCTGGACGTGTGTCTATATTGTCTCACTGTGAAGAGGATGATTCGAGTGGTCAAAAAGATCACAGCTGGAGAATTGCAGAAGTTAGTTGCATCTTGGGGTCAGAAAGTCTCCAAAACTACAATCCGAAGTCACCTACATCAAGTTGTTTGGAAAGGTTTCAAGAAAAAAGCCTCTACTCTCATCCAAAAACAAACTCAAGCGTATTCAGTTTGCCAGACACTACTGGAACTTCAAATGGGATCGGTTCTATGGTCAGATGAAACCAAAATAGAGCTTTTTGGCAATAAACACCAGAGGTGGGTTTGGTGCACACAAGAGAGGTAGCCATATGGAAAAGTACCTCATGCCCATGGTTAAATATGGTGGTGGCTCTTTAAATGTTTTGAGCTGTTTTTCTGCCAGAGGACCTGGACATTTTGTTAGGATACATGGCATCATGGACTATCAAATATCAACAGATATGAAATGAAAACCTGACTGCCTCTGCCAGAAAGCTTAAAATGGGCCGTGGTTGGATCTTCCAGCAGGACAATGATCCAAAACATACATCAAAATCAACACAAAAATGGTTTACTGACCACAAAATCAAGGTCCTGCCATGGCCATCCCAGTCCCCTGACTTGAAACCCATAGTAAACCTGTGGGTTGAACTGAAGATGAGAGTCCACCAGTGTGGACCTTGCAATTTGAAGGATCTGGAGAGATTCTGTATGGGGGAATGGTCTCAGATCCCTTGCCATGTATTCTCCAACCTCATCAGGCAATTATAGGAGAAAACTCAGAGCTGTTATCTTGGCAAAGGGAGGTAGCACAATGTATTGACTAAAAGGGTGCCAGTAATTGTTGAACACCTATATTTAACAAAGATATTTTTTGTTTGCAATTGTTTGATTTTTTTTTAACAAAAGATCAAAAGTTTAAACAATAAAGACAATTTTTCACAACCTTCTTTTCTCATGTTTACCAAGAGTGCCAATATTAGTGGATTATTTCGTGATCATTACTTCTAGTTTTAATCAAGTTAATTACTACTACAGTAGCAGTACGTTTTGTAATCTTTCTACCACTGCTTGCTGCAGAGATAAACTTCTGAGTTGTCCCATAACATGTAGCTAACATAGCTATGAGGCAGCATGACAAAGAGGATCCACTTCACTGCTGCTTGTTAATGATGTATTGTATTGCATTAGGGAAGGTTGGGGGTTCAAATCCCAGCACTCTCAAGCTGCTGCTGGGCCACTGTTGGGCCTTTGAGCAAGGCCCTTAACCCTAACTTCTCCGGGGTGCCATATCATGGCTGACCCTGTGCTTTGACCTCAGCTTCCTAACAAGCTGGGATATGTGAAAAGAGAATTTCACCATGCTGTAATGTATATGTGAGAAATAAAGGCTTCTTCTTGTAGGTAGTGAATTATATTAAGACAGTTGATTATCAGTTTAAATAAGAGATTATACATTGTGACTTCACATGAAACACAAGGATATTGCATTTAATAATGCAGCCTGCTTTTGAAAACTGCTTATAAGCAGACACTGTGATATTTTGAAATGTGTGATATTGGCTTGTACAGTTATCATACTGTGAATAATTTGATTCAGTGAAAAGCACAATTATGGCTTGATTATGTGGAGGCAGATATGAGAGACTTCACAATTGTGAGTCTGGTACAAGAGAGAAAGAAACAATACTGCACACAACACAGAAGAGAATCTGCATACACATATACAGAGAGAGAGAGAGAGAGAGAGAGCGAGAGAGCGAGAGAGGGTTAGAGAGAGAGAGAGGCTAAGAGAGATGGTCCTCATTATGGTAAAAAGCTGGCATCGGAGGAATTGTTTAAAGAAGTTGTTAATTGCATGAGAAAAAGATGTAAATTAAAAAAAAAGAACAATGTGAGAAAGAAAAGTGATCACACTCACCACACACTGCTAAAAGACCCAGTGTGCATCACCATAATCGGCATAAAAATCTTAATCACAGTGCTGCTAAATGATATTCCTGACTGATCTGGAATTTCATTTGGCAAGAGATATATGAGGGTTGTGTGTTAATTGACTTTGCAAGATTGCAGATAGAAAAGGTTTTCACCCTCAGTAATTACCTCCTGCTACTGTCCCTCCTCAGCCAGGTTGGGCCTTGTTATGTGCCGAGTGGCCAGAATTAATTTAGCTGGGCTGTACGAGGTGTGCGCCGACATAACGGCCTAAATTGTCATAGCAACATGGTACATTGCGACAGAATTTTTAAATGGCACTGCCTATTTTTGTGTGACTTGATTAGTGATTTTGGTGCTAATGTGTTGGCTGATGCAGTATGTTCATTATTCCTGTGAGATGTTAGTGGTTGTGTACTGCACTGACATCTTAACATAGTGCTAGCTAGCGCAGTTACAGTGGCATTTATTAGGGGAAAATATTCAGTTAATCCTAAACATAACTAATAAATCAGATTTTGATAAAAAAAACAACAACAAAAAAAAAACGGTTCTTTTCTCAATGCTGAAAAACAACCAAAACAATAGAAACCCTCATAGAATTTGTAATGGTTTTAATGGCTATAATGTGGACTGTACTGGTTTTAAAGGTGTCATATGATGTTTTTTAATGTTTTCCTTTTCCTTCAGTGTGTAATGTATCTGTTTGTGCATGTATAAGATCTGCAAAGTTATAAAGCTCATAGTCTCCCACAAAGGGATTTGTTCTATCTAACAGAGAACACCGCTCCAGACCTGCGTAAAATGTCTCGATCCAAGTCCATACGTCTACATCACAATTTGAAATATCAGCATAATGGCGTCATAATTTTAAAATTTTTAATTAATTGAATTTTTTAAAAATACATGTTACAAAATAAAAGCGTACCACTGTGAAACGCTCTGCTCAAGTCGTGCTTGCAAAGTTGCTTCCGATTGATCTGCTTGATCAGCCGCATTTTCAGGATCTGACTTAGGCTCGAACTGATACGTTAAAACCAATGACATTATTAACTGTGTTTATAATTGATTTAGATGCTGAAGCTCGAGATTATGGTAAGGGGTGTTACCTTTCCGACACACACTTGAGGTTTTTGGCCAATCACAACGAGATGTGTCAGCTGGCCAATCAGAGCACTCTGGGCTTTTCGGAAGGAGGGGCTTTCAGAGTGTTTCAGACAGACTGGGAATATAGGCACTGCAATAATTTACAGTATGTGAAAAATAATGTGTTTTTTGAACATTAAAGCATGTTAACCTATTCTAGTACAGCCAATAAACAAAATAATGAACGTTTAAAATCATCATATGACCCCTTTAATGGAAATTACAATGATCCCTGTAGGTCTCTACTGGTAATTTGTTGCCTTCTGTTGGTGGAATGTTATGTCTAGTGGATGCAATTAACTACCAATAATGGTAATGGTTTTAATGGTTAGCTGATGGTTTGTAATGGTATTTGTAGTGGAAACCATTAGAATTTTTGTGATGGATTCTATCGTTTTTTTTTTTCCAGCAGGGATATTAATTTTAAAAAATTCAATGTAGAAGTAGTGGAGAGAGCAAACATTGGACTCAAAGTTCCAGAATATTTATAAGAAGTAAGAGCAGAGCCTCAGCTCAACTAGTTAGCGATCTATGAGATGATAAACACGATGGCATTGACAGTGTTATAAGTATGAAAGTTGACGCTTTGGATACTGTTGGAGCAGATTATAGAGATGAAGTAAGATAGCTGGATAGAATAAAGGACTAAAGCTCTGCTGCATCGCTCTCTTTAGGTAGAAATGAAGTATAGTTATATACTATCAGCAGGTAGTCACAAGTGGCATTGTGGGTAATGCAGAAAACCATGATGAAAGAAGTTTTAAACCAAAAAAAGTCAACTTTTATCACAAAATTTCACTGCGTATTTTGCTGCTGCAGTCCTATTCAAACATGACTTGGTAGGTCAAAGCTCAGACATGAACTTTCCTTCTTACCATTTAAGGTAGAGTCAGGAAGCAGCTAGATGAAAGATCTGTCTGTAGCAGATAAAGCTGCAACAATGCTACAATATACAGTATATACAGTCTGTTTGTGTGTGTGTGTGTGTGTGTGTGTGTGTGTGTGTGTGTGTGTGTGTGTAGTAGAAGACTTACGGGCTGGTGTGGTCCCACACAACACACTGTGGCTGTGATGTGCCCTTTAGGGAAAAGACAGAGAGAAAAGAAAATACACTTAGTGCTGTCAGTGAGGTTTTAGGCAAATGAGAATAGGCGAGGAGATCCTTGAACATCTTTTCGGGTTAGTCTCAAGGTGTGTCAGTTTCTGACACACCTTGTTGCATATAATGTAATATAGATGGCGAATAATTTTCTTAATCGATTAACATATCATTTTTTGTAATTAATAAAAGTCATTTTTTAAATGATAAGTATGCTGATTATAAGTATGCTGTGGCCATGCATTATTATTTTTTTCTCGTGATCTCGACATGACATAAATGGTTGTTTTCTCGTGATCACAATTTTTCTGTCTCCTCGACATAATGTTGTTTTTATTGTTCTGGGGACTGCAACAGCTTTGCGCAATCCCGCAGCATCATGGATGAACAAATTCATTTTTACTTTGATCAGGGACTCACTCAAGCTGAAACAGCTCTACGTCTGTCAGTGATCGACAACATCCGCATTAGTGTCCGACTCTTGAGAAGGGGACACGCCTCTCTCAATGCGGAGATAAAGTCAATCTATACAGCGGGCAATTATTACATTTATGATGGCGATGGTAAAGACGACAACATGCATGCAACACCAGTCCCATTCAGAAGGCGTGGGATTTTCTCGTGATAAAATTACATTGTGAAAACAGCTTTTTGCTATGAAAATCACGAGAAAACAACACAAATAAATAAATAATTCATGTCCTCTTACGCCTTCTGTATTTAAAACATACAGATTTAAAAATATTTATTTAAATCTATTGCTCTATTAAACAAAAATATATTTTTAAAATCAAAATGTTTCAATGATAAATTTTAAATAAACCATAAAGAAAAACACACAAAGTGTTTACAGGTATGTAGTATGTGAAATTCAGGCACACCCGTTTGTTATGGGTGTGTCCATGGGCTTATGTACTGTATATAAAACAAGCTCTTGGCCTTCAACCCCCTAATCAGCTTTCTGATTTATCATTTGGCTCTGATAGCCATCTAGACCATAGCTGATTCATTAGCAAAACTCATTTAAGATTAATTGATTTGCATGACTCCAGGTTGATTTGTTCAGTTTCAGGCCAGTGTGACGCTCTAATCAGGGTTTAGTCATGCGTTACTCTGTGACTCACACATCACTGGTTCATCATTGAATTGAATGGCATAATGAACTAATCTGTCCATGCTCCAGCTCTGCCCATTATCCCCAACTTACTGACCTTAATGACATAATAAACTATGCGCAACCTTGATGAACCACACACACGCTTAAAAATAAGAATGAAAGAAAAAAATTAAAATAAATCACCCTTCTGGTTGAAACTGCTGTCCCACTTACAATCTCAGTTAGACTCTTTTTAAAAGTCTAGTCACTTTTTTTTTTTTTTTTTTTAACATATTTGGACAAGCAAACATTTGATAATTTTTTTCATTTTTGGTAAATTTTGACCACTCTTCCATCCAATATTCTTTCAGTTTCAAGATGTTTGAGGGTTTTCTTCCCATTTCAAATCCCCCCACAACATGGAATTCAAATCCAGGCTTTGACTAGGCCATTCCATAACCCTCCATTTCTACTTTTTGAGCCATTCCTTGTTGGATTTGCTAGTGTGCTTAGGATCATTATCCTGTTGAAAGATCTTTTGGTTCAACTTCAACTTTTGGACAGATGGCCTCACATAATCTTCAAGCACTCTTTGATATGACATAGAATTCATAGTTGAATCAATGAATGCAAGCTGTCCAGTCCCTGAGGCAGTGAAGCAACCCAAACCATAACATTTCCACCACTGTGCTTCATAGTTGGTATGAGATGCTTCTCCTGAAAAGCTGTCTTTGGTCTGCGCCAAACATGTCTGCTGTTACTGTGGCCAAACAACTTTATCTTCGTCTGTCCAGAGCACATTATTCCAAAAGGCCTGGTCTTTGCCTGTATGCTCATTGGCAAACTGTAGTCTTGCAGAGGCTTTTTCCTGGCACGCCTCCCATGCAGGTCAAATTTGTCTTTTTTTTTTTTTTTTTTGCAGGACAAATCATTCTGACTGTACAAGCATGCACTTTGACACCAACAGTTACAAGACTTACTAGCAGATCCTGTGATGAAATTGTGGGGTCTTGGAGACTTTTTTTTTTTTTTTTTTGCATCACACGTTCGGCTCTTGGGCTGAATTTGCTGGGACGGCCAGTCCTGGACAAATTGGCAGTCGTTTGAAATCTGCGCCACTTGTAGATTATTTTCCTTACAGTGGAATGATGTATGTCAGATAATTTGGAGATCTTTTTAAATCCCTTGCCAGACATATGCATCCACAACCTTTTTCTGAATGCCTTATAGTACCTCTTTATATCTTGGCATGATGACACCACACACCTCAGTAGCAAAGGGAACACCAAATATGAGAGTATAAATAACACCTGCACTCTCTAAGTAGGTTCTAATCACTGGCACCCAATCCTGAACACCTGATTCTAATTTTATGGTGTGATGAATGTAGGGATGTACTTACTGTACTTTTTTCCATGTGACTGATCTGTTTTTTTTTATTCATTTAAATTGTGAAAATTATGACAAAATGCCAGTTTTATGTGTCAATTGATATAGTGTATCACCTTTATTAATAGGCACTGTTTCAAAGAGGATCAAATCTTTGATTGTCCAAAAATGTCAAAAAAGCCAACAATTTCCATGGGGTATACTTATTTTTTCACATGACTATAGATTTTATATATATATATATATATATATATATATATATATATATATATATTCATAAGAATTGGTGTATGGAGAAACATGGTGGAGCAGTTACTGTAAACAGAAGCATTTGTTTTGCCTTAAAAAAAAAAAAAAAGTCTCCAATGATGCTGCATGCCAGACACCCCATCCATTACACTATATTACTTTTACAAGTATTGAACTTACCTTCTACAGGACTACCTATTTTAGTTGTACTTTACAGAGTGCTGCTAGAAAACCACCACTACAATTTTACAACTTTTTATTCATTCATTTATTTATTTAAATAATATTTTTACTGATATTTTAACTGTTCTAGTATTGTCAAATGGACTGTATATCTTAAATTCATTTGAAAGTGTCAACATACCTAACAAACAAATGTGGGCATGCTAAATAGGGAACTGCTTAAATGAACAATGAATACATCATTACAGTAGGTGTATAAGGTTGCCTGGTACCATATTACCTGCAAGTGATGTTAATATTTTTCCAAAATCGACAGTGAAAGTATCACACTGGTATGAACACGGTATTTCATTATAGTACTTTAGATTTTTTTCAGAGTGTGTCCATCTATTGTACCTATCCTGTGGCCTGTCCTGTGCCAACTGCTATTGTGTGAATTAATAATGTGTGAGCATTGATGGCATGCTAAAACCACTGAAATCACTTTCACTTACATCTGCTGTCACTAACAAGACCCAAACCACTACGCAAGCTGATGGATATGGATGAAGCCTGGCTCCGTCTCCATGTCCCAGCAGCCCCCCTGGGTCAGGCTTGATGAGGCATACTGCCTCTGAGCATCTCACCTCACCAACATCTGTGGCCACATACCCCACCCCACCCTCCTGGCCAAGCTCAGATCCACTCAGCTGCAGCTGACTCAGGACCACTGCTGAGCCGGGCATGACCTACTATTTCCTGGAGGGGCTGGGAAAGGTTGGGGACATGTGCGCTCACACATACACACACACACACACAGACACACACACAAACTCAGTCCCAAAATTCTTGCCGGAGGTATCAGGTGAATGTTGCTATAGCAACCTTATTCTCAGGGGCGGCGAGGGCTTAAAATGTCAGAATTCTCTCCTGATTTTTTAGCCACAGTTGCAGCATGCTAACATAGGAGCCTCCATGACGTTTATTTATTTAGAGTTAATATATGCTGTACAGTAGTGGAGGATTCTCTCTATTTGTATGTGAATAGTGAAGCTGCATGTTAGTCTGAAAGTCACTGCCAGGAAGAAAAGAAGAAGAAGAACAACAACAACAAAAAACACCACTAGCTAAATATGCAGAGATGCAGTAAAAAAAAATTGAAATAAAGGTTGATGGCATCAAATAAATAAATTATTATATAACAAATCCTGAGGCTGTATTCACAAAGAATCCCATCACTAAGAGTTCTTCTAAGGGGTACTAGAAGTTCCTAACAAAGACTTTCTCCTTATAACCTATTCATGAACCTGCTGAGAGAAACTTTTGGTAAGGATTAAGAGAATTACAATAAATGGCAGGATTGACTCCAGTGAGAAGTATGACTGCATGCTTCATACATGAATATTGACATTGATTGGCTGATGTGGTAGCAATCGGCACGGTAAACTCGTAACTGAAATCAGAGCTGATATCCTGATTTCATTAAAAATAATAATAATAATAAATAAGATGACCACGCTCACTAACCTGAACACGTGACGGTCATTAGCAACTGCCTTGATTATATTAAGCTGCTACTTTGTTTATGTTTTGGGAAAGGGCTCTAGATGGCGATCAGAGCCAATGATAAATCAGAATCAGACCATGCTAATACACAGCAAAATCCCCAGTGTTGAATTACCACCTAGAGTGTTCAGTTAATACTTTCAATATTCAATTGGACATGAATAAACACTGTAGGTTTATTAGCATTTTCCAGCATTTTCCAAAGTTTCAGGATGCATAGTTGTATGTTTAAAATTTAGTTCTCACACACAAAAAAAAACCCTTTCTGATTTAGATCACGCCCATTTCAGTATTAAATTTAAATACAGGCATATGTACGAATATTTAAAGCACTGATAGTGACTATACATAGTATACATAATGTGTATACTATGTATACTATGTATACACATTATGTATACTATGTATACATAGTATACATAATGTGTAAGCATTTGGATTTTTGTTTTCATGTTTGAAACCAGCAACACTCTCATTTTAGTTTCATTTTTAATGATTTTGTGCATTTGGATATTAATTCATGAAACATTCCATCTCAGCAGTCTCAGCAGCAAATATTTTTAGAAGAAATTCTTAGCTAGATACCTTTAGTGCCAATAAAGCTCTGGGTGTGTATCACTCAGAACAAGCATGTATAGCTAGCCAGAATGAAGTGCATGTACACTATATAGCCAAAAGTATGTGGACACCTGACCTTGTCTAGAATGTCTTTGTATGCTGTAGCATTACAATTTCCCTTCCCTGGAACTAAGAAGCCCTACCTGTTCCAGCATGACAATCTCCCTGTGCACAAAACGAGCTCCCTGAAGATATGCTTTGCCAAGGTTCGAATGGAAGAACTCACATGGCCTGCACAGAGCCCTGACCTCAACCCCAGTGATCACTTTTGGGATGAATTGGGATGCTGACTGTTTGCCACACCTTCTCGCCCAACATCAATGCACAACTTCACTATGCTCCTATGGCTGAATGAACACAAATCCCCATAGTCACACTCCAAAATCTAGTGGAAAGCCTTCCCAGAAGAGTGGAGGATATTATAACAGCAAGAAGGGACTAACTCTGGAATGGGATGTTCAACAAACACATATGAGTGTGATGGTCAGAGTTTTTGGCCTTATAGTGTAGGTTAGATCGATGCTCCATAGTATACAGGTTGGGTATACTCAAGTTATCTGATATCTTTTTCAGTTTTCATAAACTTAATTAAATCCAGAAAGTACTTATGTTTCACTGAATGTTCATGTATCAACCAGTACATTTCTCTCTGCACATTTGAGTATTAAATCAATTTAAACCAAATTTGCTACCTCACACTTTTTTTTTTTTTTTGCTGTGTGCACTAGGCTATAAAAAGTGACTTTCAGTCATTGTGCTATTGTAGTCATGTTTTAGTTGCATCATGCATCGGTGGATCTTCCATCTTGCATTGCACTCACTTTGGCACAGCCTGACCATGAACGTGGACATGACTCATGGCACATAAAACAATCTGATTAACCACCTCCCAGCAATATTGGCTTCTCATTTGTATAAATTTAAGAAATTCTCAGCTTGCCTGCTTTGCGCCACTCTCACAATCTTCAGTAAATGAATGGGTTGCAGGTATGAAAATGCTTCATGCTGTTGCTGTCTGAATGCTGTCTTAGTGGCAAGGTAAGATTATTGGTGAATACAGCCTAAGATTTTGAACCTGATAGCTTTCTTTTGAATTTATTTCTGCTTCTTTTGTGAGTATTGCAAACTATTAAGAAAAAAAAAAAACACTCAGTAAACACAGCAGACACTTCAAAAAGGCACATTTTAAATATGTAAAAAATATTTACTAGCAAAGTGAAAAAATACCAGTAAGTGTAAATTTAAGTGCCACTCTCTCTTGGAGTTCTGACCTGGAGTTCTGCTGTAATAAGATCTTTATTAATTGGTTATCAGATTATCTTGCACATACTCTATGATAAGTACGCTATAAGACCAAAATGTTGTGGACACATGACCATCACACCCATATGTGCTTTTTGAACACACCATTCCAGATTTAGTCCCCTTTGCTGTTATAATAAGCTCCACTATTCTGGGAAGGCTTTCCACTAGATTTTGGAGCGTGGCTGTGGGGATTTGTGTTCATTTACCCACAAGAGCATTAGTGAGCTCAGGCACTGATGTTGGGTGAGGAGGCCTGGGGTTCAGTCGGTGTTCCAGTTCATCCCAAAGGTGTTCAGTGGGGTTGAGGTCAGGGCTCTGTGCAGGACACTCAAGATCTTCTGCTCCAACCTTGGCAAATCATGTCTTCCTGGAGCTCACTACAGTGGGTACAGAAAAAATTCACCCCCCTTTAAAATAATCACATTTTGTTGCTTTTCAGCCTGAAATGAAAACAGACACAGTTTTTGTTTCATCCAGCTGTATTTACTCAGTGCAACTTATAACATCCAAGTGAAAGATATAACACCAACATGTCAGAAAAAAAAAATTAAAAAAATTAAAAAACAGAATCACTGATTCTGATCTGATCACTGATCAGGTGTAGCTAATCACCTTCTCAATGGCACACAAAGACATTTGACTTTCAACTGTGATCAGCTGTGGTCATTTTGATTAGCTCAGCATGAAAAGAGCTTTCCTGGAGCATTTTGTAGTGCAACTGAAGCAAACAATCACCTATGGGTGGCAAGGCACTGTCAAAAGATCTCTGGGATAAAGTTGTGGACAGGCAGGAGATGCATACAAAAAAATTTCAAAAGCTTTATCAATGCCTAGAAACACAGTGAAGTCTATTATTAAGAAGTGGAAGGTATTTGGTACAACACAGGCCCTCCCTGGATCAGGACATCGCTCCAAACTGGATGAAAGAGCCAGGAGGAAACTGGTCAGAGAGGCTACCAAGAGGCCTACAGCAACTCTGAAGCAGTTGCAGGAATTTATGACAAAGAGTGTTCATTGTGTGCATGTGACAACAATATCACAAATTCTCCATAAATGTGGCTTGTATGGGAGGGTTGCAAAAAAAAAAAACCTCCCACGACTGAGCTTTGCCAAAACACACCTTGCAGATTCTAAGGCCACATGGAAAAAGGTGTTATGGTCAGATGAGACTAAAATTTAATTATTTGGCCTCAACGCCAAACGATATGTCTGCAGTTTTTCATAATTTTGCTAAATTTATATTGCTTTCAGGGTTTAATTTAAATTGGTAGAAGCTGTCAAATTTCACTATTATTATTTATTAATTACAACAATAGGCACACAAAACATCACTTGTTTACAACAATGACAGCAGACAAATAGTCTGTGAAATGTTTGTGAAAATCTCTAAATAAAGCTATTTCAAAAGACGAACATTATAATAATATGCAGAGTGCTTAAGGAGTGAACTTGCTTTTGAGGGATTTTCTGGAATGGCTGACTTCTTGACAATCTCTCTGAAGGCACCAGCAGTAGTCAGCCATCATGTTCACATTCCATCTACCATGGTTTGTCCTGGTCACCCAGCTTCATTCCAAAATATGCAGAATATGCCTTTTTTTTTTTTTTACAAAGTCTATAATTTTCTGCTGTTGTTTGAATGTTGCAAAACACCCACAGATGTAGCAGAAATCATCTGGGCTATGCTTGCATTTCCGTCTTTCACTGGTCATTATAAATCCCTGAAATCAGGAGTTTTGTGTGCATGTAAGTGTGCCTAGCATTCATATAAGGGCTAATCAGAGGAAAAGTGATAAATGTTGCTCACCTATTGTACATAAACATAGTGTTTCCTGTGTTTGTGGCAGTGTATCTGGCAATAGCTCTAACATTTATGGTCCATCTTAGGCAAAAAAGCTCTACATTGGACATCAGGCCATTGGATATCAGATCCTATTCAGCAAATCTGATGCAGGGCGGTGTAATTAAAGCAAAAGGTGGTTCAACAACATACTGACACAAGGGGGTGATCCTTTTTCCAACTCAGTGATTCTGTTTTTTAATTAAAAAAAAAAAATTCTGACATGTTGGTGTTGTATCTTTCACTTGGATGTTATAAGTTGCACTGAGTAAATACAGCTGGATAAAACAAAAACTGTGTCCGTTTTCATTTCAGTCTGAAAAGCAACAAAATGTGATTATTTTAAAGGGGGGTGATTCTTTTCTATACTCACTGTATGTGCAGAGGGACATTGTCATGCTGGACAGGTTTGGGCCTCTTAGTTCCAGTGAAGAGAAATCATAAAGCTACAGCATAAAATGACATTTTAGATAATTGTGTGCTTGATAAATGTGGCAACAGTTTGGGGAAGTGGCACATATGGCAAATAAGTGTCCACAAACTTTTGCCAATATAGTGTATAATCATGTCTAATTTAATCATTATAAAATCCATTTATTTGATCCATCAAATCAAGTTGACAGCTACCACCTAAACAAACACCCCTGACCCCTCCCCTTCTAATTCTCCATGAAGCATTCAATTTTGATGATCATTTCAAGAAAGGTTAGATCGATTTAAAGCATGACGTAATGGTGATAATAATATTGAGGTTGTAAAACAGTTTCACACTGTTTTATAGAGGAATACTTTTATTGTACAAATGTAAAATGTATTTTTGTGCAGCTAAAGTACAGCTCTTACTTGTTTAGATCTCCATGTGCTTTTGTTTAGATTTTGCTATGTGCCTTTGTTTTTGGTCCTCTCTCCATCTTATCATATCATTGGCTTGTTACCCTAATGTGTTCAGCTATTCTTTGTTTGAATTGATTAATGTGTCTATTTCTACTCTGTTCGTCCTGTTCCTATCTCATTGTGATGTCTAAGCTTGTTGTTTCTCTTATACTTTATTGATTCAGTTTTTCAGACCTTTGCTTCCATCTTTGTTTCTAAATATAGCTTATCCTTTGTTGATGTTTGCGGATTTGCGAATTGTCTATAACAAAGCCGGCAGTGATATACATTTGTGTCCTGCCTTCAATACCTGCAACTGTGTATGTCTGACCATTAAACCAAAATACTGTATCATGTACAGTGGGGGAAAAAAGTATTTGATCCCCTGCTGATTTTGTACGTTTGCCCACTGACAAAGAAATGATCAGTCTATAATTTTAATGGTAGGTGTATTTTAACAGTGAGAGACAGAATAACAACAAAAAAACGCATTTCAAAAAAGTTATAAATTGATTGAAATAGTTTGCTTATTGAGAAATCAAAGACTTGCTGGACATTTTGATTAAAATAGAGCACAGTAATATCAACTATAATATTTAGCTACACGTTTATATTGCATTGACATTTATGTCAAAATTAGGATTATTTTCTATGTATATGTTCATCACAAATATAAGGTGCTAACATGGATTGACAAGCTTACAGCATATAGGTCACAAGTGGTGTCAGTCCATGTAGGGATAAATATTTGAAGATTATATAGAGAGTTTACTATTAAAAGGTCAGAAAGCCTTTGTAAGAACATGGATTATGGAAATTAGCCATATAGCACACACTTAAAAACTGAAGTACAGCATGCATTTACACAAATATTGAACTGTTTAGATGATGTTGTTTGTTGGTATGAAGTGATACATTACTTACATTCAGCAGAGGTGCCAGTTCCACCACTACTACTGGCTCGGTGGGTTTGGGTAGAGGCCGCACTGTGACACTTAAAATCTTTGAACTGATCACCAAAGGATCTCTGACAGGAAAGAACAACAACACAAGAAGTGATGCGGTAAAATTAAATGATACCACATTGCAGCTGAATGCTTAAGGGTTAATTAATGTTCTATAATAGCAGCTCTGATAGCAGGTCCAACCTAGGTTTACTTGTGCTCATTGTAACACATTATCATTTCTATAGTAAAAAACTATACAGAGATTTTATATGGATATATTTGTTCTGTTATAATGTTTAGCATTTTTGGAGGGAGTCTCCATTGTCAGCACTGGAGTAAGTAAAGCTGTTCCTTTGTTTGGTAATCGTAGAGGACACTGCAGTTTCTCAGTGACAAGCTACATTTTTTGTCGTATTAACTTCAAGAGGCTGATGAGGGAATGAGGGAAAATTTAGCTGCTATAGCATAAGTGATAAGAGCAACTAACTTCATTTGCCCATTTGCCTGTATGTTTGTGTGCATGCAAAGTTGGTTCAAAGAGGGAACAGCCATGTTTTCCCTCAAAAATGACAGTGTGTGTGTATGTGTGTGTGTGAGAGAGAGAAAGAGAGAGAGATAGAGAGAGAAGGCTGTGCTCGCTTGGGAGAAAATTAATGAGACTCAAATCTAAACTGAACAAACAGCCACGATCCCATCCATATTTATCAACAAGCAAGCTCCCTAAGGAATATGGACCTGAATGGCAGGGCCTTTCCCTCAACTCGTAAAAGCATACAGAGGATAGAAGAGTATAAGGGAGTGTTAGCCAGAAATGCGAGTAAACAAGTGAGCAACTGAGCAGGCCAAAAAATGAGAACGGGTCTAACTTTGAAGTAAGAGCAAAGGGCACTGATGTGGTTTTTGAGGATGAATTGAAGAACACTGCAGAGGTCGACTGAAATGAGAGCTCTGCCTCTTAGTTCATGGCGCATACATTTTTTTAAAATGTATTATTTAAACTGTTAATCTATGCAGCATGAGGAGTCCTGCAGCCCAGCCCTCACTAGCATGCAGTAGGCCCTTGGCTGAATTAGTTGCCTGGACAAACATCTTTTGCATAGCATGTCCAAAACAATGCGTTCTACCCTGGAATTTAATTAACCAAAGCTGGTTGTATCTATTCAGTTTGAACGCAGATTCTTCTATTCATTCCTATAACGTGCAATGACAGAGTATTAATGCCCTGGGGATAAAACAGATGCATTAGTCATATCAGAGAAATGGTAACAGAAGGTAGTGAGAACAATAGATTGTCTCTTGAGGGATTATAGGATTAAGTAATGCACTGCATGCCAAGTGGTTTATGATACATCCCCGGGGAGAACATTACAATATAGATAGCATGGAGAATCTTAGATTGGTTCTAGCAGAGGTATGACACTTAATTGAAAAAAACAAAAAACAACAAAAAGACGGCCATAAAGTATTCCTCAGAAATTGCCGCGTCACATGATAACACAGGATGCCAAAATATTTCGAACACAGGTGCAGTATTGCTTTTAACACACACCTGTTGATTTCTGCTAATGAATTTGTGAGAATAACCACTGTCACGTGACTATGACTACCCACTACAGTCAGAGCCAAATGCACATAGCTGTGGAAGCAGAAATATTAGAATCAGAATCAGAAAAAGTAACAAAGCTTATCAGTTGTCATGTAGTTTGGAGTAGCTGGCTCCATAAAACCTATTTTGGATGCACCAAAGCAATTGTTTTCTTCAGATTACAGTTATACACAGTAGAGGTGACACAACTATTAATTTTATTAGTCAGCCAACAATTCAACTACTTGACTAGTCATCTTTTCCATAATTAAAACTGTTTCAGGACATCGCTATTTTCAGGTGGTTTTATTTACAGAAAAGAATGCGTCAAACTGCACTTCCATTAACATAGCAGGAATTCAGTCAATGAGAGTCCAAATCTAATGTGGATTGGGTGTAAACAAGAGTTAGGTTTAAATCTGGATTGACTGTACCACAAGATCTCCCACAATTTGAGATAGTTCTCGTTGCAGAAGCAAATGTCCAGGAGTGGTTGATCCAACTACTTATACAACCCTAAACCATACAACACTTTACAACAAGGATCAAGACACTTATCAATAACACAATTATCCAGCCTGAAACACACTGAACTGACTCCATCTACTGGACTTTTGCTTTCCCTCTGCCCAGGTAGGAGGAGCTAGATCAGCTCAGACTCCACCTCCTGGACTTTTGGTTTTGTAGCAAACTTTTGTAGCAAACTTTACTTGCACTTGCCAGTAAATTCATGAATCCCAGATTCTATTTCTACCATTTCAGAACTACATAGGACATTTGAAAAATGTGTTACACAAAACATATTTTCTCATATAGAGTCATATTGGTGCAGTGGAATTGTCTTTTTCCCCCACTTCAAATGAATATTTTTACCATGAAAAATAACAGAAATCCTGCAAAATGAGGTTCAAATAGGTTGAAAAATTGGTGCAAACTATTGAGGACAAATCAAAGCACAAAATCTAAAGGACAGAGAGGTTAATAAGGCCATGGAAAGAGGCAAGCTATAGCTATTATTATTGCTAACAGTATGATTATTTGAGTGTTTTTAGACTCTTGACAGATATTTGTATTTTGTATTTGTAGAAGTTGTTGAGGTGATACCACATTGACTTGAATCACAGTATAAGATAATTTTATATAAATCATTTACTATGCTCCACCTTTCCAGAAAGTTGCTATAGATTTAGTTTTCCAGAACAGATGGTTTATGCAGAGTTTGTGTGTATTCTTAAGCTTTTTTTTTGGCACACTTACTTCGGTGGTGGTAGAATAAAGCCGAGGGTGCGGTAAAGAATGGCTCCAATAACAAAGTAGGAAGCCTCATCCGATTCTGCAAACAAGACATGAAAAACATAAACAGACTTCTGAAAGACTTATTACAACAAGGCCCACAAAGTAGTGGCTAAAGTAGCAAATAACATTCCCGCCAACACACACATGCCATATGCCCATTATACCATGAACAATCGTCACAGCACCAGCTGTGTCAGTTTAAAACCCCTGACATTCAGGTTCCTTTATCCACTCCTGACTGACAGATGGAGAACTACGCACAACCAAAGCAACACAGGATTTAAGAAGTTGTCTGACATATGGACTTTGAGCTGGACTGGACAATTGTAGTGACATTTCGAAGACAGACAGAAGGATTTTATAGATCCAGTCCAGATCGCCAACCTTCTGCCCAATCCTTGGCTGATGCATTTTTCAACTCTCGTCTCTCTGCATTCACATCTGTGTTTTTCCATCTACTTTTTGGTTCTTCCCATAAACATACTTTTATCCTTCCTTGAATGAGGCTACTTTTGTTTCTTTCATGATGCCTTTGGTTTCTTGTCTCTGTTTCTTCTCCATCCAATTGCTTATTCTCCTGGGACATGCTGAACTGTGGTGTGGAGCCAAGTCTCTAGGGATTATGTTCGATTGCATAAAATGTCAAAGTTGGAGAGAATAGGGCTGCAGAGGATGGACCAAGATGACAGAGTGATAGAGGAGGTGCAGCAGGCATCTAACTATGAGAACCTTAATGACGAGTAGATGAGGTATAACAGCAACCAATGCCTATATTTTTGTAAAGATTTGGTCCAGCAGAAGCCAAACTGAGAAGCAAGGCACTCAGTTGAATTTAATCAGATCTAATGTCTGTCTAAGCTTTAAGCATGGTACATCTGATTCTCCCACTATTCATATTTTCAAAGATCAAAAACAAGCACTATGTCTTCTGACATTTGAAAAAGTGAAACAGGCAGTCTACTGAATAGTTCACTGTAATTTTGTAGTGGCACAGTGTTTAGAATTGCTGCCTCACACCTCCAGAGGTTGCTGTCTATATGGAGTTTAGCATGTTCTCCTTGTGTCCACATGGGGTTCCACCAGGCTCTCTGGTTTCCACCCTATTTCAAAATGCAGGATGGTAAGTGGATTGGCTAGACTCAA
Organism: Cranoglanis bouderius; assembly: GCA_023630585.1. Classification (NCBI taxonomy): domain Eukaryota; kingdom Metazoa; phylum Chordata; class Actinopteri; order Siluriformes; family Cranoglanididae; genus Cranoglanis; species Cranoglanis bouderius. Next base: position 5,611,006 of record CM042546.1, on the reverse strand, counting down.
TTGCCCCTCAGTAAGAATGCGTGTATCCTTGGTGTATTCCCACCATATGCCCAGTGTTTCTGGAACCACCTCTGGATCCACCGCAAACCTGACCAGGATAAAGGTTAATGAAATTGATTGAATGAGCATAACTGAATAGTAACTGAATAGTAAAAAAGGTACAGGTTGAGACACAGCTTTGTCTCAGCTATCATAACATGTTATACATTTAAACAGTTTACTAATTACTAATTATTAATTTACTATTTAAAAACAGCACATTATGCTCCACACCATTTGTGTTGTTCTATGGATTTTTTATTTAATTTTTTTTTACCAACCAGATGCTGGAGTTTAGAAAAGTACAGCCAAGTATAAGGTTGCATATGCTTAGATAATCCATGTAAAATATTGTATAACTTATACAATATTTACATATTAGCATACATAGCAGTATATTTAGTGTCCTAGTGTACTTATTATCAAGAGCAATATTCATTCATTTTCAGTAACTGCTTTATCCTGGTCAAGGTCACAGAAGATCTGGAGCCTATCCCGGGATCACTGGGTGCAAGGGACTTGATGGGGTGCCAGTCTATCATAGGGCTCAGAAGTAATAAAAATGTTCAGACAGTGTATTTTAAGATGTTGATAGTGAAGAAACAGGTTGAAATCATTTTGTATTTTTCTCTTTCTAAATGTGAAACACACACACACCCCAAAACATCTTTGCCTTTATAACTTCCTTAATCTCTTTTGTATGCTGAGGATGATGGGTCATCAACTGGCATACTGCAGTCTGGATGTCAACCCAGAATATTTCAGCAGACCAAACCAAGCACTTGAAAAATACTGCAGCAGAGCCAATATACATATGAAAAAATACTAGCAGTAGTTTCAAGTGCTTGGGTCAGTCTGCTGAAATACTTGGGTTAGCACCTGTATCGCAGTCCCAATTTTTCTTTTCCCTAAATTGGTCATTTGCCAGTTCCCACCCACTAGCTAAATCTCACCTATCGCACAACAGCTAGCAACCAGGAAAGGTGGGACAAACACTTGCTTCCTCTGAAGCATACATTAGCTCACATTCACCCATGATTGGCTAGTCTTGCTATGACTGACAGGGGAGAGACAGTAGGCCACTCCTCCCAAACCAAGAGCTTGGCTAATTTTGTTCGCTTGACTTTTTGCCATGGATGGCTGTGCCATTGTAGGGACTGGAACTTGCAGTCTTCAATACTGGTGAACGCTTTTTTGTTGTGCCAATCTGGAGCCTTACAGAGCCAAGGAAAGGGATTAAGGCAGGTTTAAAGGCAAATAATGGCAATACAAATATTTAAGCTGTCTCAAATTTAGAAAGTGATATGCATAATGATTTTTTATGCTGTATTCTAAACAATCAGTTTAAAAAAAATCTAAACAGAAAATAATTTGTTGAAGGCAGCTCATCAAACCAGTTACCAGACTTTCATAGGATTTTTATTTTATTTACACTTTTTAACCTGATGTGAAGTGACAACATAGCTTGTTAAAAAACAGTTGAGTGTATAAAGATGAATGGATGTATGCATTTTTCCTCTCCATTTCATGTTCAGGAAAAAAACAAAAAAAACAAACGTCTCATCTTTCGAGTACACGATGCTAGTCAAAAGTGATAACTGCTCTTCATTTTCTTAGTTGTAACGTCCAATCCACTACATTCCACCCCAGTGCACATTCTTCATGTTATGTCTGTTTTAACACTGACAGACTGCTTGGCAAAAGGTTACTTATTCTTCTTGGCATCACGCTGTCATATGCTTCCTTCTTCAAACCAGATCTAGATTCCACAGCACCTGACTGCATGTATTTTCCCATAACTAATAAATTGAACTGAAAACAGTGTTCAAACAGTGTATCTCTCCCATAGAGCAAGGCTCAGCTCAATTTCAGCACATCTTCAGGATAACAATCGGCCATCACAGTCCAAACCTGCACCGGGTCTGACAAGTCCTGAATGGAATTCACTTCTTCATTTTCACAGTTTTCATTTGAACAAAGCCAGCATCCGATAAGGCATTTCTTCTTTTTTTCTAGCATATCACACATAGTGCAGGACAAGGGGACATTTTATCACGCACAGCAGGGGTGGGGATAAGTGCTGTCGGATCTAATGGTTTAGCCTGTAGGAGGAGTGGGAGGAGCTGTTAACTGGAGTGGCATCCATTTTCTCGATCATGGTCTGTTTTTTATTTTCCATGTCATTCTGTGTAGCCCTCAATCTTGATCTTTAACACCTTCACCTAACTGGGTCTTTTCTTTCCCTCTGGCAGTACCTCCTCTGCTTTAATTTCCCATCTCCTAGAGAAATGAGCATCCTCCTCTGACCTCAGCCCCCAACTTCCCTCCATCCTCCACTCTCTTTCATTCCCCCCTTTGCCCTCTTCCTCCATAATGCAATCAATTTCTCACTTTGGACCTTAGGGTGATTGAGGTCCTCATAGCTTGAACAGGAGGGGCAAGAGAAAGTGAAAAGATACGTTGACAGATAGTGAGAGACATTTGTGAGAACGAGAAATGTGAAAGGAAGAATGGGTAGAACAAAGGAAGGAGACTGAGTAATACCCTTAAGGCTAGTAAAACTGATTCTCTATTTGTAGGTAAAGTGAAAGAAACCAAATGTTCTAGAGTTCTGGACAAAATATTTGTTTCTGTGGTGTTCAGTCTATAGATGCTAGGAGTTCAGATTTCTGACTCACCATCAGAAGACAGACTGAAGACCTCTTTAGGGATGAAGAGCTTGTCTTCTGCTGAGCGTGCCCAGTCCTTCATCCCCCTCCTTCCTTTCATAGGGAAGTTAATGTCGCTGGAGACAGCTGATACTGGCTCTCGTTGGATATTGATTACTAATGAGAGATAAAAATAGCAGAAACTTTGAAAGTCCACCCTGAATGACTTGCAAATTTCTCAGTTTTAATTTAAACTGCTTTCATAGATGTGGTGGTCCATGTTTGCTTTCCCACACTGCCGTCTACCTGATGATAGTGATGCCAGTGAAAATTATCCCTCGTTTCATCTCTAGCTAAAGACACTCTGGTCAAATAGATAAGGTTCCAGAGCTTCACCTTTCATGCTAATACCACAATCAATGCTTTTGTGCTTATCATCTTTTAGATGGATAACTAGCTAACTAGTCTAGTCTGTGCTGTAATGCTGTACATAACTGTCACATGGCTGCCTTGCATTCTGGAACTTTGAGTCCAACATTTGTTGTCTCCACCACTTCTACATTGGATTTGGATCATTAATATGATATTAAATATAGCTGGAAAATGGTGAAAGAAGTGATAATAACAAACCCTGACCATTAATCACTTATGTTTGATATCATTGAAAATTACGTGTGAGATTTCTAGCAATGTCACATCAGAGCAGCAATATCATAACTGCTACTTACTGTGGCAATAGCATAAATACAGGACTATCCAACATATTAACACCAGAATCACTAAGCATATTACAAATATTTCAATAAAAACATATTAAATGTCTTTCAGGTGTTTGGACGGCTTCCTTTAACTCCCTCACACCATATAAGCAACTTTCAAAGATTCATATTCCAACATACTGTAGCCTTCAAAATCTCTGAATTCTGTAGCTGCTAAGAGCACTCACTGAGGTTAGTGGTGACAGCAAGAAAGCTTTGGAAAGGCTTTTGCGCTTCACCGATGAGATGAATGAAGTCTTCCACAACTCGCATTAGCAGTATGGCTCCTGGAGAGACCTGGGAAGAGAAAATGCGTGTTACAATAAAGTCCTGCAAGCTTTCTGTTATATAAAGACATGGAGCAGGGCAAGCACCTGATGCTTTTAGATCTCAGCTAACCACAAAAAAAAAAAAAAAAAAACTTATGGAATTTTTGTCCCCTCTTTACAAGGCAAAATGAAGGAATTCATAAAGAACTGTCTTGCTTGCTATAGGAGACGTGTGAGAGAGGAGGCGAGAGCTTGCCAAAACAGCTAATTATGGCATTTATTAACTTTTTCTTGCCTGAGTTTTTTCGTATAAACCAATTAAATCCATTTTAATATGCAACAGATGGTAAGAGATGGGGTAGATTGGCTGCACTGTTTGTTTGTAATGAATAATTGAAGCACTAACACGCTTGCTTATATTTTTTAAATGGGCTTGTTTTCTGCTCCTCTGATGGGAATAGATCTCATTTGTTTAGTTTCGTTTGAGCTATTTGACATGTACTATTGGCACTCCATCCAACCCCCCTCCCTCCCTTCCAAATATAATTCGTTTACAAATACTGTATATTCTTTTCGTTTTATTTTTCAGTAGGCGAAATGGGATTGTGTTTTTCTGCCTGAAAGCACGAGGAGACTTTTTTCACTTGGATCGTTTGTATATTGTTGCTTCCTGCAAGTTTACAGCCCAAATTCCCTGTATTTTTTTTTCCAGCAGCCTGCCAGTAGCCTCTTCTTTTTCATTTATTTATTTAGGAATAATACATGACAGAGTGTGCTGTTATAGAAAATTAATCAACCATAGAGTGGTGTGATGTGGCTAACTTGAAGCGGCATTACTGTTACTGTACTACCCCAGATTTTATTATTATCCAATAACAGCATGTCCCAAAGTGTTTTATAAATGCTACATACCCTAACCTTTCTCAGTGTTCAGTACTCCAACCCTAACCTTCAGTTATACCTCATTACACCTAACCCAAATCTTAACACTTTTCTTCATGGGATCCAAACAAATTTTCTGTTATTGTTCTTATTTACGAGGACGCTCGGACCTCACCGAGGACTTAAATACTGAACACAGTCTGTAGCCATGCATCTTGGTGCTGTTATGGGTACGTAATAAAGAAAACATTAAGCGATTAGATTCAGCGAAGTATGACAGGGCAAGGATGTCAAACAAGAATCAAAATAGCATTAGCACATCTCAGGAAGCAGAGTACACATCTTATTCAGTGAACAGAGATAATTCTCTCTCTCTCCCTCTCTAGTGAAATGTTTAATAAGTTTAAAAGAGATGTAGACTATTTACTGAAGTGAGTGTGTACTTGAGAGAACAGAACACACACACACACAAAAGCAAGTCTGATATACAAATGGCCAAGACAGATCAAAAGCTAATTTTTCACATGTGGCTACTTCAAATGGCTACTACATCCCTTATGTAGTGGATGAGCACAAATCCAGTTTAGATCTTCACAGTGAAAAACTCATTTTTTATCTGCAAATAAATTCTGAGATATAGGTTTTTTGACGACAATGAAGAGCATTAATATGCTTACTAATATTGCGCCTCATTTATCAAGCTGGATATGAATGGATTTATTCGTAAAATGTTCGTGGGAGCATTTACACAAGAAATTTGGTATTCATGAAAATCCTGTAAGTTCAGAAAAATGTTTGTATCATACTTGGGCTCCTGAGTGTGTGCAAATTTATGCATAAGAAGACTACTAATGTAAACATCAACTGATTGGCTTTGAATCACATAATTTGCAATAAGTTACTGCACTTTTATATACAGATTAAGCTGTCAAGTTTAATTTCAATTACACTCGGCTGTTTCATACGAACTGAGCTCAGCCTTAGAGATAGGGTGAGGAGCTCGGACATTCGGGGGGAGCTCAAAGTAGAGTCGCTGCTCCCCCTCATTGAAAGGAGCCAGTTGAGGTGGTTCAGGCATCTGGCTAGGATGCCTCCTTGGGGAGGTGTTTCAGCATGTCCAACGGGGAGAAGACCTCGGGGAAGACCAAGGACTAGATAGAGAGATCATATCTCTTGTCTGGCCTGGGTACCCCGTGGAGAAACTGGCTAGAGAGAGGGAGGTCTGGGCATCTCTGCTTAGACTGCTGCTCACACAACTTAGACCCAGACCCGGATAAGTGGGAAAAAAATGGATGGATGGATGCAGGGACGGATTTAGTGATTTGGGGGCCCCAGGCAGAATATAGGAATGGGGCCCTCATTTCAGTGTTTTAACATCGATATTTAAATTTTCAGCATATGCTATTTAGCATTACTAATTAAAAATATATGTACTATGCATTTTTAGGGGGCCCTTGGCTTCTGGGGGCCCAAGGCGGTTGCCTACCTTTGCCTAATGCTAAGTCTGCCTCTGAATGGATGGATGGATGTTTTATATGAACAGCATTAACTAAAGAAATATTAAATATGAAAAAAAGTTAAAGAAAGAAAGTCAACATAAAACCATTAATTAAGACAAACAAGAGCAGGGATTCAATTAAGAAGAAATGGCTCTGTATACAAGGTGCAACTGCTCAGAGTATAAGTTAGAGCCAGCACTAGGTGACTGATAAGGGACCGATCTGGTATGTTTCAAGATGCAATGTGCCATATATTCCCAAGTGTGCTGTGGACCATTTGCTTTCTATGGACACATGCCTCCATGCTTCCTATAGAGAGTGCCAGGGATTTCTGAACAAGACACCACAAAGAAAGAAAAAAAAGGAAGAAAGAAAAGGAAAATTGCATAATTTCTGTACTTTGGCTCAGCAATTTGGCCTTTTCAGTGGTTGTTAATCTGTTAAATAATATATTTTTATTGGTATAAATGTCAATCAAACATAATTTTTTTTTTTCAAACTTTCAGAAAGTCTTTAATTGCCTTGTGCTTATCATTTCAGCTGTGTGAGCTTTTGCCTTTAATGGAGTTTTGTGGACAAAATAAGCCCTGCATCCACCTGGTAATTTCTGGATGGTTGGGATTCATCAACATACATAGGCGAGTACAAAGAAATTCAGTGTTTCTGAAACTTTTGTAAATCCGTTAAAAAATACTGTTCATTTGTAAATTACCAATTTTCTGATGCCCAGAAAACTGCATCAAAGGCTCACAGAGATTACGAATAAATGTGAATAAAATCTTTCAGTAATGCAGTTCAGCCACTGCAGTGCATCAGCTACCATAGACATAGAGTAACTATTTCTCCTTTTATAGGGCACTATTTATTTTGTCATAATTGAATCAGAAGTCTTATTTGTCTTAGTTTATGGATTTCTTTTGGATTGCTTTCTTTCAAGTCATTAATACAGTATGAAATGATTGTGCTTCCCAAAATGTATTAAATTCATCAATTTAAACTTGACATTGTAATCCGAATAAAAAAATTACAGCAACTCTATATGACTCAATTTTATGATTTGAAGCCTGTCAAATGAGGGTGACATTAGTGAGTCTCCTTACATGTACAAACTCAGTAACTGTCATAGGATATACAGTGGGTATAGAAAAGAATCACCCCTCTTTAAAATAATCACATTTTGTTGCTTTTCAGCTTGAAATGAAGACAGACACAGTTTTTGTTTTATCCAGCTGTATTTACTCAGTGTAACATATAACATCCAAGTGAAAGATATAACACCAACATGTCAGAAAAAAAATATATATATATAAAAAAATAAATAAAAAACAGAATCACTGAGTTGGAAAAAGAATCACCCCCTTGTGTCAGTATTTTGTTGAACCACCTTTTGCTTTAATTACAGCCTTTAGTCTGTTGGGATATGTCTCTACTAACTTTGCAAATCTAGACTTTGCAATATTTGCCCAGTGTTCTTTGCAGAACTGCTCAAGTTCAGTTAAATTTGATGGTGACCGTTTGTGGACTGCAGTCTTCAAGTCATTCCACAGATTTTCAATGGGGTTTAAGTCTGGGCTCTGACTAGGCCATGCAAGGACATTCACCTTTTTCTCCTTCAACCACTGTGTGGTCAGTTTTGCTGTGTGCTTTGGGTCATTGTCATGTTGGAAAGTAAACCTTATTCCCATTGACAACTTTCTGGCAGAGGGCAGCAGATTTTCCTCAAGAATTTGACGGTATTTTGCCCCATCCATTTTCCTTCTATCCTGACAAGTGCTCCAGTCCCTGCTGCAGAGAAACACCCCCATAACAGGATATTACCACCTCCATGCTTTACTGTAGGAATGGTGTTATTTGGATGGTGAGCTGTATTGGATGTCAGCCAGACATATCGTTTGGTGTTGAGGCCAAATAATTCAATTTTAGTCTCATCTGACCATAACACCTTTTTCCATGTGGCCTCAGAATCTTCAAGGTGCATTCTGGCAAAGCTCAGTTGTGGGTGGCTTTTTTCTTGCAACCCGCCCATACAAGCCACATTTGTGGAGAATTTGTGATATTGTTGTCACATGCACACAATGAACACTCTTTGTCATAAATTCCTGCAAGTGCTTCAGAGTTGCTGTAGGCCTCTTGATAGCCTCTCTGCACAGTTTCCTCCTGGCTTTTTCATCCAGTTTGGAGCGACGTCCTGATCCAGGGAGGGTCTGTGTTGTACCAAATACCTTCCACTTCTTAATAACAGACTTCACTGTGCTTCTAGGCATTGATAAAGCCATTGAAATTTTTTTTGTATCCATTTCCTGACTTGTGCCTGTCCACAACTTTATCCCGGAGATCTTTTGACAGTGCCTTGCCACCCATAGTTGATTGTTGCTTCAGTTGCACTACAAAATGCTCCAGGAAAGCTCTTTTCATGCTGAGCTAATCAAAATGACCACACCTGATCACAGTTGAAAGTCAAATGGCTTTGTGCGCCATTGAGAAGGTGATTAGCTACACCTTATTGAGTTTATAAGTCATTTTTGGGAGGGAGGGTGATCCTTTTTCCAACTCAGTGATTCTGGTTTATTATTATTTTTATTTTTTTCTGACATGTTGATGTTATATCTTTCACTTGGATGTTATAAATTGCACTGAATAAATACAGCTGGATAAAACAAAAACTGTGTCTGTCTTCATTTCAGGCTGAAAAGCAACAAAATGTGATTATTTTAAAGGGGGGTGATTCTTTTCTATACCCACTGTAAATGTTTTTCCTAGCTGTATTTTTATAAATAGCACATTTCTTGTTTAAATGCTCGTGCAAAATGTTTATGAATAAATGCATTTGTATCCAGTTTGAGAAATTACTCACAATGTGTCAGACATTAAAAAAAAGTCAAACATTTAAGTCATTACATTGCTGAGTATGAGACTCACTTAGTGTTATGGAATCAAGTACATGTAGAGCAAACTGTGTAAGGTTAAGAGTCCAGATGGTGGCCTGAACACAAGCTCACCCCAAAGTAACAGCCTTGAACCTGCATGTCTCATTACACAGCAGTCAGACTCTACACATACACATTTTAAGTTAATTCGGCCCTCATTAATCTGTTCTGTGTCAGTAGTAGTGACTTTAGTAACCCAAGGAGGAAATTAAGGGGCACAGTGAAACTAATTTACAGCAACAATCATAAAAGTTGCTGTTCATCAGCAGACACACGTGTATTTATAACAAATGGAGGGCTGGACGTTACCTGGTGGGCGTCTTCCCATTTTTGAAGATTGTCCATGTCCAACATTAAGCTGACTATCTGGAAAAATTTCTGCAGAACAGAAAAAAAACGAGAATGGTGAGTAAAATAAAAAAGGGGGCCATCAAAACACAAGTGCGTGTTCGTCTGTGTCTGGGTTGGTGTGTGTGGTCCACCTGCACGTCGTCGGGAGCTGGGATGTAGGTTGCTCGCTTGAAGGTGTCCGTCACATTTCGGAGAATCTCCACAGAGAATAAGAGGTCACCGCTATAATAGCTGTGGCGGGACATTAACTCCAGGAGACTCCTCACGATCTGAGACATGCCCTCCCCTGCCAGGGTCCTCTGACCCTTCGCAAGATGCTCTCGTAACTGAGGAAAAGGAAGAGGAGAAGAGAAAGCCTGGTTTAACACAATAAATCTGTTCACTTTTTTAGAAATAAATGCCTCATTGCCTAAGGCTATCTCTTTTAAAATGACTCATATGTCTTATCTTAGCTATGTTCATTAGAATTAGCTATGTTCATTAGAAGAAAAAAAAAATCCTGAAAAAAAACAACAACATTGTAGCAGCTATATACATTTTTTCCATTCTTCAGGCAGATACCAATACTAATATACAAGCTCTCAGGATGATCTAAAACCTCATATTGATATAAGACTGCCTTTGAATTACTGGAAAAACAAAACAAAACAACAGGCTCAGTATTTAAAATATGACCAAATGTTTGAAATGTCTATTGAATGTCTATTGATAGCAAAAGTGTGTCAACACTCTACTTTTGTACAATTTAAATTGAAATAAGATAAATATGAATGCATATTTTATTTCTTATATGTGCCCTATATGATGAATAAATCTTGCTGTAAAGGGTCAATTAAAGTATAATGATACAGTATGTATAAAAATATAAAATGTATAAAGATATTTCAATAAATAAAGATGTATCTTTATAGACAAATTATATTTAAGTTCATATAATTTCTATAAAATGCTTGAGAAGATGTAAAAGAAATGTCATAAATAAACACATGGGTAATAGATATATGTAAATAATAATAATAATAATAAGAAGAAGAAGAAGAAGAAGAAGAAGAAGAAGAAGAAGAATGAGAGTGATTAATATGCCATTACCAAAAAATAAAAAAATAAAAATAATGCCTGCACTTCGGTGAGGGGGTGCAATATTAGCGATTACCACAATATGAAAATATCATGATATAAGAAAATATCATGATTATTTTTAGATATCACCCAGCCTTATCGTCCACTCACATGCAGACATTATGCTCAATGCTAATGACTGAACTTCTTTGCTAATGTTATTGCTCATTGCCAATGACATTGACTCCACTGATCCACGTTTGGAGCAAAGTGCATACTGTTTGGGAGAATCGGCATCCGTTACAGTAAAACCGATCACAAACATGTTGAAATATGGACCAAGCTTTCTTCTAAAACTCGTGCTTGTTTGTGTTCCAAAAAGGACTAGCAGTCATCGACTGATTAAATGATATCCTTGTCTGTCCGCGACAACAGCAATCAGGACGAGGCAAACATTGTGTGATCATAATGAAGGGTTAGTGATCAGGTTAACAGTGTAATCAGGCCGATTTAATCATGGCTAGAGGAAAAAAAGAAATAAAAATAAAAAATCGCTGACCATTTTGAGCTAGCTTCATTACAAATAATTAAATAACTTGAAAAATTTATTAAATAAACAAATAAATAAATGTGCAATTAGTGTGCAGAAAAGGTCAGAGGTCAACAATCAGAAATGATATATGTCAAGCGCAACACAAATGGCAAATCAATCGATAATATAGTTCTTTGGAAATGTCGTGCTCTCATGAACGAGATGAAGAAGTGGGAACAGAAGACGTGTGCGGAGAAGATGAAAGTATAATAATTTACCATCAGATACTGCACTTACAGATGCCCCACTGACCCAATCCATTCATTTTAGTTTTAGAGCAATATAATCATAACATTTATTGTAAGCTATCTTTATGTGTGTTTGCAATATGGAAACAAGAACAACAACAACAAAAAGCTTCTGGTCTGTGTATGTCGCATTCATTAATTTTTTGTTTTTGTTTGTTTGTTTCAGAATGAAGAAACAAAATGTAAACGAGATGTTCAAAACTATTGGCTTTAAAATAAAAATAATACATTTCACAAAAACCTCTCATATTTCTCATTTCAGATTCATTTTGAGGCAAAAATCAATAAATGATCATATTTACTCTGCAGCTAGTAGCAAGAAGAGTAGATTAAAGATGAAAGACACCATTAGTCCCAGAGAATAGCCTGTAGAATAGCCTACCTGTACTTCTTGGTCAATTCATATTCATGAATAATTGATTTCTACACTTTGTGTGTTGAAACAACTAGAAGCAATTAATAATTAGTCAATATTTTATTTAAAAAGATAAGAAAATCTGAACTGAATGAATAAATTTCCGATTTTAGTGTGTGCCAAAAAAAAAAAAAAAGACGTTTCCTTGTATTTCCGTGCACATTTCGAAATGAAATGTGTGAAAATGAGCAACTTCTGAAAATATATCACTTACAGATAAATGTAAATATCTATATTCAAGTGAGATGCATCGGGCGAAGCTCGGAGGACCCCAGTAAGCAACTCCATTAGCGTCCAGCAAACATCGACGACTAGCAGATCCTGCAGAGAAACAGGAGAAAGAAGACCCAAATGTTTCATCTCTGTTACACAAGATGTTTAAAAAAAACATGAAATAAAATGACCGGTTTTAGAAAGGCTGTTGAAGAATAAACAGACTAGAATTCAAACTGGTCCAAAAAGTGCCTCTGGTAAACATCACAGAGAAAATCATGCTGCTAAACCACATTTACTCAAACTTGCATCATGCTGCTTCTGTGCAATGGGCCTTGACTGTGCGCTCGCCCATCAACCTAACACTGAGACTGATATTTAGCATCCTGGGCAAAACTCAGTGCTCCATTCACACACTGATCAGCAGGGTGACATAAAGCAAAGTCTCGTGGGTGAGAACTGTGTTCACTCACCTGCCTGTAGGACGTTTTTTTGTTGTTTTCCACCTTATTGTGGAGGATTGCTTAGTCTCCAGAGTTGACTGTGTTTACCACTGTGTTTAGCGGTCATGCTTCAAAGGCGTCATTTATTAGGATTCTCTGTGTTTATTACATATAAATCAGCGGAGGCCTAGGGCCTGTTTCCATATAAATACATTGTTCTAAAGTCCAAGTCTACTACTTAAAAGTGCTTTTATTTCAGTTATGGGCCAGTAATGAAATTTATTATGTCAAATTTTGTTTTTTGAATTTATATTCCATGGTTTTTACTACTACAAGTAGAAAACATGTCTGTTCTTCTTGGCTAAAAGCACTGTTACAATGCATAACACATGCTGTACTAGTTGAGTCAATATCAGGTGATATTTCCGAAAACATAAATACCCTTATACAAATTAAATGTGTTAGTATTGACATATTTGTGATGGTTTTAGTGATTCTGTTGTTAATTTGTTGGTTGATGCTGTATTTTCTTTATTCCTGAAAGAAAGGACAGTGGAGGTTGTCTGTCGTGCTGACATCGCACAGGATCATTGCTACCACAAGTACAACTGTGCTTAATAGAAGCAAAGATAGATGAAAGAAATTTAAACCAAATATATCATCTCAGACTTTCATTACAAAATATATGTTGGATGACATTAAAGATATTAATTCTAAAGGTCAATATGCAAATTGTTCAGGGTGGTCTTTTCCTTTATTGTGTTAAGATAATCCATGTGTCAACTTAAAAAATAAATGTATGTCATTACAAATATTTTAAAAATAAATAAATAAAAAAGCAAATGGTGGGCAAACTTCATATTCAGGTATATTTCCATTTCAGATAAGGAAAAAATATTAAAATTTAAATATTCCTGGATTAAAAAAAAAAAAAATCACTGTATGACCTTTTGATAAATAATGTAATGAAAATCTCTCCTATTATTTGACTCAGACTTTTGGACCATACAGTCTAAACTCAGTCTGAACTCAAGATTTAGACTGTATTTTCTGCCATATATGGTTTGTATGAGCTTTTATTTCACTCTCATAATATGCTGTGCAGCTCACAGCACACACACACACACACACACACACACACACTGAGCTTCTAATCCTTAACAAGCTCCAAAATTAATTGCACTCAAATCAACTTATTTTGGCAGTAGTCAGGAGGTGATTGCCTGTGGTGAGCTTTAGGAAATAATTACATCACTGATGGAGTTTTATAGTGGGTTTTACTGATCACAAAATCCTTTCAGGACTTGAAACTCATACATCAGTTTTTAGGAGTTGGTTCCATATAACTTTTTTTTATTATTTACATCACATTTGTGAGCACTTTTTAAAAATTATTTAAACATTGGTGATGCAGGGAACTTTAAGAAGTCAAAATCATAATCTTATGGTAATATCAGATCAAAGCACACCACTGCATGGAATATTGATTAAATTAACCTCTATTTAATGTTTCTCATGACTTTGGTGAGGAGGTTGTGTAGTTTTTGTCACTCAACCTGGCCAAGAACCACCTACCTTCACAGGAAGATAAGCCATTTGATCCTTCAACTCAAATGATTCTCCTGGATAAATTCCTGCCCACAGCCAAAGTTTGACCAACCCCTTCCACCCCCGCTGAAAGTTTGACCAATCCTGCCAGCTCCTACAGATACCCTTGGCCAATCCTACCTGTAGCCACAGACACTTGACCAATCATGCCAGTTGCCCACAGACACTCTTGACCAATCTGGCTCGCCACCGCAGACCAATCTTGCCAGCTCCCAGCAAAGGTTTAACCAATACATCCCATCTGCTGCCGAGGACACTTTGACCAATCCCGCTCACTCTCATAGACACTATTGACCAATCAAGCCAGCTTCTGCTACAGTTATTATTGTTTGTATCTGCCCACAATGTTTTATCACACAAGTAGTTGGTTCTATTTCACAATCTAATCATAATCATTTCACAATTTGATAATTTAGTTATTTAAACCACCAGGACCCTGAAGAGGATAAAGCCTTTACTGAAGAGGAATGATTGCCCCCACACAAGCACACAAGGAATTTGTCTCACAAGCTTCATATCTGAGCACCTGCATTAAACTAAACACCACCTGCTCCCCCAACTTTTTTGTTGGATCCCATGGAATTCCAATCCCAATCCACACCTATAATGGGAACATCCCGGGAACAGTGTAGTTTACTGCAGATAAATGGAAATGCATTGGGGAAGTCTGGGAGCTGTTCCCAGAGTGCCTGGGATGATGACTCACCAGTGGCATTTGATGGACATTTGTTGTAGACCGTCTCTCCAGCTGAAGCTCTCTTCCATGTCAATAAACCTTGGTACTCATCCTTGCATATCTCATGAGGTGCTATAGACAACACACACACACACACACACACACACACACACACACACACACACACACACACACACACTCCAGTAAGATTCTAAGGTATTATAATGTATATATATATATATATATATATATATATATATATATATATATATATATATATATATATATATATATATATATATATATATATATTATAAGATATAAGATACATAAGATATGATTATAAGATACATAGCATTAACATGCTGCAATAAATCAGAAGTATAGTGCTGTTTACGATTGCTAAATCCATTTAATATTGTAGATATTTCCTATTAAAATTCCTAGACAATGTGTGATTATAAACAGATACAAAAATAGCGAACATGGAAGCCATTAAAATTGTAATGGTTTATGATTATCATATAATAAAGTATTCCATATTATTCCGCCATTACATACAGTCCCCTCTGAAACTATTGGAATGTCAATTCAGTTGTTTGTGCTGTATACCAAAGACATTTGGATTTGAGTTAAAAAGATGGATATGAGACGAGAGTTTAGCATTTCAGATTTTATTTCCTGGTATTTACATCTAGATATGTTAAACAACATAAAACATAGAACCTTTTGTATCAGACCAACCAATTTGTAGGCAAGCAAAAGTATAGGAATAGATAAGTCTTGAAGTAAAGTAAGGTAAATAATATTTAATATTTGGTTGCATATCCCTCACTTGCAATAACTGCATCAAGCCTGAGACTCATTGACATCACCAAACTGCTGGTTTCTTCTTTTGTGATGCTTTTCCAGGCTTTTACCACAGCCTCTTTCAGTTGTTGTTTGATTTAGGGGGTTTCTCCCTTCAGGAGGTGAAATGCGGCTCAATTGGGTTAAGGTCTGGTGATTGACTTGGCCAGTCTAAAGCCTTCCACTTTTTCCCCTTGACAGAGTCCTTTGTTGAGTTGCCGGTGTGTTTTGGATCATTGTCGTGCTGCATGATAAAGTTCCACCCAACTGATTTGGATGCATTTCTCTGTAAATTGGTAGACAAAATGTTCCTGTAAACTTGTGAATTCATTCTGCTGCTATCATCATGAGTTACATCATCAACAAAGATAGTGAGCCTGTTCCACAGCCATACAAGCCCAAGCCATGACACTACCTCCACCATGTTTCACAGATGAGCTTGTATGTTTTTGATCATGAGCAGATCCTTTCTTTTTCTACACTTTGGCTTTTCCATCACTTTTGTAGAGGTTGATCTGGGTTCTAGAACTTTTGTGGCTCATCTCTGTAAGTCTTCTTTGAACGAATTTGGTATCTGTTGCTCAGTGCACCAGTGGTTTCATTGTCTATGCCCAATGTTTGTGCAATGCCTCTTATAGATTTTCCCTCTTTTCTCAGCTTCAAAATGGCTTGCTTTTTTCCCATAGACAGACCTCTGATCTTTATGTTGGCTTATCCTTTTTAACAACAAATGCAGTCTTCACAAGTGAAACTGATGGCTAAAACCAAGAGTATATATTCAGCACTATGTATTGTTTAAACAATCAATCTAACAGGAAATACCTCGCTAACAAGAAACATCTGCCAGTCATGTATTCCAATATTTTTGCTCTCCTACAAATTGGGTGGTCTGATACAAATGTGTTATGTTATATGTCGTTTAATATAAATTTACATTTACATATAAATACCATATTCATCCTTTGAGCTCAAACCCAAATGTCTTCAGTCTACAGCAAAAACAAATGACTTGGCCTTGCCATTCCAATAGTTCCGGAGGGGACTGTACAATGCGGGTGATTCTGAGAATATATGCCCTCCAGAATTTTTTGAGCAAAAATAATGTATAATACAATATACAATAATAATGTAGATAATTTAATTTTTCTTCATAAACAAAGGGAAAACTGCTTAATGAAAAAGTTCTCTCAGAAACATTATTTACACCTCAAATATTAATTGTAAGATTATTTTAAAACCAAACCAGTGCTTTACAGACAAAATGCTTAAGAACCTTTTTTGTGTCTAAGCTAAAATATCACTCACTTCGTGTGATATTCTTTTCATGAAATCTTTTCATGCTCATTTTCATGAAGAACACCAACAATTCTGAAGGACACTGTGATATTGTAAATTATCTATTGAAGGTAATTAAATTACTTTAAGCCTTCCTCAGCCACCACATCAAACTGCTTTTCTTCCTCTTTGAACACCATTAAAATAGAGTACAAAAAATGTAGTGAAAAAAATGAAGGCAGAGTTTCAGAAGAATGTTCAAAATTTATGTATTCCCACAAAGTTCTTGGACAGATCTTTGTCTTTAAGGCACTGGCACAGTGCTATCAAAGTCCTGATATAAGCACCGCAGTGATGCCTGACATTTATTTAATCTATAGCCTCCCAAAGCTACAGTCAAAGAGCCGCTTATTAAAATCTGCTGTTTGCTGTGCTGCTCTGAAAAACCACACGGGAGGACCTGCCTGTGCTGAAGGGGGGGATTGGGGGGACGGGGGGACGGGGGGGGATGGGGGTAACAGAAGGCAGACTGTCAAATGGAAAAAGAGAGAGAGCCCTCCAGGTGCACAGATAGACAAACAGGAAGGAAAAGCAAGACACCCAGACAAAGAGAGAGCACTCAAGGAAGGGAGGGAGGGCAAAAACAGATGCCTGGTTAGATGGAAAGATGGAAGCAAAAGAAAAAGACAGATGCCCAGAAAGAAAGGAGCAAGGGGAGGGAAAAGTAGAAAGACGAAATGCAACCCGAATATAGAAAATGAGTGAGGGGCACATGTTTGATCTGCTTGGGAAAAGGACACATACACACACACACCTGGGCACTTCTTGTCATTGCAGGAGCGCACTTCCTCCCCTGAGCCATCACAGGGGTAGTTCTGGATTCCTGTGCCTTCACACATCCGAAAGCGACGCTGCCAACCTGAATCGCATGTCTTCGAGCACAGACTCCACTGGTTCCACGCTCCCCAGTTTCCACCTCCTGAACGAAGTAGGGGGTAAAAGAATGAATAAGTACATAAGAAATGTCACAAATCGTGACACTTTTAGCACTTTTTCCACCAGACGGATGAGACAAGGTGCTGCAGATTACACATGAACCCATATTTGGTCATTATTTCTACTGCCAAGCAAACCATACCAAAGCATGCTGAATTGTAGTGTGTGAGCTGAGCTGGGATGTCTGAGTTTAACTTAAAATAGTGCAGACTTAACAATCGCATCACAAAAACAGCAATTTTCGGTAGTGTAGTGAAGTTTCCTTTGCTTTTCAGTTGCCACTTTTCTGGCTGATTTAAGCCAATGTTTCCAAGAACTGCAAGTATTCTGGGCTCAGAGTCATTTTAATGTATTCAGCCACAGTAATGTTTGCTCATTGCAATATTCTGAGGAGCTTGCAATTTTTCCAAATTACAGCCGATTTTCCGCAGCTCTGGGCCAAGATGCATCATGT
This sequence comes from Cranoglanis bouderius, assembly GCA_023630585.1. Lineage (NCBI taxonomy): Eukaryota > Metazoa > Chordata > Actinopteri > Siluriformes > Cranoglanididae > Cranoglanis > Cranoglanis bouderius. The sequence goes on along the minus strand of CM042546.1, from coordinate 5,592,805 downwards.
GATGTCATCACAATGCGCATTCAGCCAAAAGCCCTCTTCGATTCACGTGCGTCAAACATGAGTACAGCTAAAACTGCATTGCAAAATTTGAAAAAAATCCCACAATCACAAAAAACCCTGCAAAATCCTATACAGACTGGTATATGTATATGTACTATATGTGCATGTAATTTTTAGTAGTATTTTACTACTTCTGCCTAGTTATCACATTAACTCTACTACTTTCACAATGCAAAATAGGACATGGCCAGGATACAGACAACCCTCGGTTCAGATTTGTCACAAAACCAAACTGGGTCACATTGTTCACTGGGAAAAATAAATAAATAAATAAAATCATGGACCTGATCTGTAAGTGCCTGATGGAAATCATTAAAACCTGCTATATCCAGGCTTCCGGCAAAGTATTTTCTCACAGCAGGCAGATGAGGTTTTAGTAAAACCAAGGCAAAGAAGGCAAAGGGATTAGCAATAATCAAAACCAGATACATGCAGGCAATCAGGAGTAAACAAGGTTAGACTAAACAGGCAATCAAGAGACAAAACAACAACCAAACCTGTGAGCCAAAACAAGAAAATGCAAAAGCTTAATATCACAGTCAAAACGGCTGGATACGTACAGATATAATAATAATCATCCATCCATCCATCCATCAATCCTTATGAAAATGAATGTCACTGTACAATACTATTCAAACTGACCGAATATTTACAATTCACTTCTGGTTGCCTAATAGAAGTCACTGAAACACATTTTTTTCTTTCCTTAAACCATTGATCACCATATGAAATGGGTCTCCATGAACTAAAAAAGTTTTTCCAAGTTCCAACAAATGCCATTTTTATGTGAGGGAATACATAAGGTATTATAACAAATTAATGATTTTGCTTCATATATTTTCATTTAGGTTTTAAACAATACATGTTTTAAAACAATAAGCCAGTAAAATGTACAATTATGAAAACAAAAAAAGAGTTCTTGGTAAAGCACACAGACGTTTCAGACCTTTGCTATGTATTTAAATATACAACCTGTTATGCAAAACCATATGTTTGTGACGTACCATCGCAAAGCCGGTTAGTGCACTCCCTCGTTTCTGAGTGCGGACCTTTACACTCAGCCCAGCCGTGTACAGACACACTGCAGCGCCGCTGCCTCTGCTGAGTGCCAGTTCCACATGATACTGAACAACGAGACCAAGGAGCCCAATCCAACCACTGCCCCTCCACTTGAGAGTGAAAGACAGAAAAAGAGAGAGAGAGAGAGAGAGAGAGAGAGAGAGAGAGAGAGAAAGACAAAGTCAGAAGAGAGGAAAATGTAAGAAATAAGAGCAAAATGGCACAAATGGCACAGATACAAAAAAAAAAAAAAAACAACAAAAAACTACAATCTATTTGGGTCAAAAAGTCTGAGTCTGCTATTAGGAACTAATTTTATTTAGTCAGATATTAAACACTATTATATACCACATTGCTTGATTCAGATTGGTCAGAAGGTTTTGATTAATTTTCTTTAACAATAATCCCAACTGCAAGGATTATATTAATGTGCTAATTTTTTTAATACCTTATCATTTCCATGGTAAGAACTTTCACAGGGACTTGTATGGCTGACGCATCGCATAAATGGATTTAACAATGGATAAGCATTGATTTCTGTGAGGAGATGATTTTTTAACATATTTTGGAAGGAGTCTATATATATATATATATATATATATATATATATATATATATATATATATATATATATATATATATATATATATATACACACACACACATACGCACACAGTATATATTAATGTATTAGTTATATTAAACTAAATGGATAAAATGTATAATGTGTCATTCTTTAAGAAAAAATATTGGCAAAATTGTTGGCAAATTGCTGTGGCATAAAAGAAATAAAACATTTCAGGGCGTAGTGTTATTGAAAAATAATCAATGTTGGGTTGGTAACAATAACCATCAACAAATCCCCTCACCGTCTAGTGTTTCTCAGCTCACACTCTTATTATGATGTGTTTGTTTTTTTTGGGTTTTTTTTTGCTTCCTGGTCATGTTTCCACCCCAGTTCTGTGATTGGCTTGTTTCCTAATTGTGTTTGTCTGTTCTCCATCTAGATCTTGATTAGTTTGCCTATTTATACCCTCCTGTGGATTTGTCTCTCAAGTCTTATTGTGCATTCATGTGGAGTCTGAGACTTTTCTTTGTTTCTGTGTCTACTGTTTTTGCCTCTCGCTTCTTCTCTGGTCTATAATTATGGATTTGCCCATTCTGGCATTGCCTGCATTTGTATTGAACCATGGTGATGAGTTTTGGAAAGTCTTTGATAAACAACATGCTGAGTTTACACATTTGCATCCTGGCATTCCTCACTGCATAGAACAGTAACTCTGCATCATGCAACCAATTGTTGATTATTTTCCGTGTCATGCTATATTCTTTAAATACAATGTTTTCTTAACTTGGTCAAGAATGTATTAATCATAAACATTTCATTACACACATACTGTATGTTTCTAAAACACAATTGTATGGTATTTCTTTCCTTTATTTTATTTTTTACTATGTGTCATCCTAGCTTCTTATTTCAAAAACTCTATTATGAATACTGATAAACATAATTTTTCAAAACTATATCAGCTTATTATCAATAAAGCCTTTTTAATTGTGAGCTCAGACATTTAGACCCTGTATGCTATAAGAAAAAAGGGAGAGATGAGCAGAAAGAAACATTACAGGGTCTAGTTAATAAGATAGAATGACAGAACAACAAGCAAACAGACACTGATGCAGACACAAGCGGAGAAGCAGGTTGGGTCTGTAGCCAAGGGAATTGGACAGTGCTGTAATGATTCACTGTCATATATGAACCCACTTCTGAACTGCAATAACAAAGACCATAACAAAGCCAGTCACATATATGACCTGCTCCATTGTTTTGAATCATCTTGAACCCCAAACTACAATTTATGCTTTATACATTGCTGCAAACAGAAAAGTCTTATGACATCTTTACTTTTCCAACCATGCCTGCATAGATCATGTTGGGTAGGGATCCAGTTTAACAAATGCTGAGGTTAAAACAATCGGTCTGATTAAAGATGTCTTAAATGAATGTCTTGAACTAAAGATTTGTTCAATTTGTTGGATATCTATGTGTCACAGAGAAACAAACTCAAGCCTAATCACTTCAGATTGTAATCAGACACTGACACTCAAATTGTCCTCAATGCATTGCAAAATTATAATAAAAAAATGAAACAGAAATGACTGAATCAATCAGCATTTATTTCCCCAATTGTGTTAGCATGAACAGAGAGGAATTGAGTGAAGAGACGACAACGAGGCTCGCCTTTAAATGCCATGAGTGACTTATGTGCTGATGAATGATGTGAATGATGTTGAAAATCGAAGTAAGAACTCATTTCCTATTGTAAACTTATAACTTTTGCAAACTTGGCAGTAATGTTAATGTTATAAACATAGATGTAGGCAGGACAGGTTTCAGTGGAATTGGAATCTTTAAATGGACTTTTGGGGATAACCAGACTTTAAGTAAGGAATAAAACATCAGGGCCATGCTGTTATAGGAAAATAATCAACAACAACTGTTACCATGAACACCCTGAAGTTTATTTATTATTATTATTTACCAATAACAATAACATTTGTTACATTTAATAATGAATGACATGTTGTACATTTACTTTTGACATGTTCACAAGACAAATTAGTTCATGTTATCATTTATGTTATATGCTTATAGATTATCATGTTACAGACAACCAGAAAGTGCACAATTCTCCCATGGGGGAAATTTTGAAAGTGCACTGGCACTGGAGACTCCTTCCATAAATATAAATAAATAACAGTATCAACAATTATACACTTTTTTCTGTTGTTAAATAATTTTTTTTTAAACAGCTAGAATGTTTTCTGATAGTGTATTTGGTTCAGGAATAAAATGTATTAGGCTCCAATCAATAGACAAGACATTATTGTACACATTTAAATAAAGAGTCTAATTTTTGAATAGTTGGATTTTGTTCATAAAATTAATCTGGGCTGAGGTGATTTTACCTGACAGCAAAAAACCTGACTTCTATCTTTTATCCACTCGAAAGCCCATGAAAGCTAGTTCCCTATCAAAAGCTACTCTCGATGCTGCACATCAAACGCTAATGAGAACATTCTTTGTTCGACCGGTTGCGAAGTATGTGTGTCAAACACGCCAAGAATTTGGCCTAAATAACCTCGGTGAGTTACGTCATTGATAAAGTGCACCTGCACGTTATAAATAGACGTGAAACAGGCATACCTTCAGGTTTCTTTGTCTTCGAGACCGCTTTGTGTCTGTGTGTTGTCTTGGTAAGTGGTAAATTATTCCAGATGATGATCCGCACGATTTTTGTTTGGAGTGCCTCAGGGAAGAGCATGCTATTGCTGCTCTTGAGGACGCGGAGTGCAAGCACTGCGAGAGAGCACTGCCTCTGAGCGCTCCTCGTGCAACGACAAGGCGTTTCGGGAGCTACTCGAGGTAGTGACTAATGCAATGGCCAGGCTTAAGTTAGACTGGCCACAGGAGCAAGAGAACCCCAGGCACTCCAAACTAGATGACAGATTTCTGTCGGGTGGCCAAGGCGAGAGATCCCAATATCTCCCCCCTTTTTTTCCCAGACCTCCATAGGAGTTATCTTGCCTTACTCTCCACGTATCTTTGATGTCGATCTTTCGACTATCGTGGGTGCTAAGGCCCATGGGTATGTGACGATGCCTCAGGTTGGGGAGACGCTCGCGGGCTATCTCTCCCCTGGGAGTGCGTCATCACTTAAGCAGCCTATCCTCCCCACCAAGCCTTGCAGGGTAACATTGTCGCTGGTGGGGAAGGCATTTCAAGCAACGAGTCAGGCTGGTGCTGCCCTGCATACCATGGCGGTTCTGCAGGCGTTCCAGGCTGACCTGCTGAAGGACCTGAGCAGGGCAGGAGTATTAGTGAGGAGGCGTTTTTCAGAGCTTGGCCATTCTGTGGGAAACCTTTTGCACGCTCGCTTTTCACACTGCAGACCAGAGTTCAAATCCCAACCTCGACAAAAAAAAAAAAGTCACTCTTCAAAAATTTGATGAGTTTCTTCACCGTCGTGCTCAGGCATCAGGGCTGTCGGCCACCCAGCCCCGACCCAATCCGGTCTCTCTGCAGCGAGAGTCGCAGAAGCAGTGTGTGTTGAGCCGTTTGCCCCCTCATAGGGACTGGGGAGCGGTTCGCTGACTTCAGCAGCCCAGTAAGAGGCCGGACCTGAGGACGATCATTCATCCAGGACAAAGTTCTGAGGGTCAAGTCCTTGGGACCGTGGGGGTGTGCCCCTCCGGGCAGAAGCGCGAGAAGTTCCAACGGAAGTAGACGCTCCTTCCTGGCACCCTCAGGAGGAACAGCGGCCTCCAGCCAAACATTAGGTGTTCGGTTGCCTCCTGCCATGCTTCAGGACACCAGACACCTAACACCTCCCCATCTAAGCAAAGTGTCAAAACTAGTGCCCCTCTCAGAGAAACTGGCAGCGTGGAAGCTACTGCCAAGTATCTCTCCATGGGTAGAAAGGACTGTAGAGAAAGGTTACAGGATTCAGTTTGCATATCGGCCTCCGTGTTTCAATGGCGTGGTCTCCACTTCCGTGAAACCAGAACGAGCCAATTTTTGGACACAGGAATTGCAAGCTCTGCTGGATAAAGGGGCCATAGAACATGTTCCCCTACCAGACAGAGAGTCAGGCTATTACAACCGGTATTTTTTGGTTCCCAAGAAAGATGGGGGTTGCATCCAATTTTAGATCTTCGCGGGTTGAACCGCTACCTCAGAACATACAAGTTCAAGAGCTTGATGATCAAGATGATTGTGTCTCAGATCCAGCCAGGGGACTGGTTTGTCACAATCGATCTCAAGGACGCATATTTTCATATAGAAATCTTGCCACAACACAGGAAGTTCCTGAGGATCACTTTCAGGGGCGAAGCTTACCAGTATCGGGTTCTTGCATTCGGTCTAGCTCTGTCACCTCGCACATACACGAAATGCATGGATGCAGCACTGGCTGCTCTGCGACTCCAGGGCATCCGCATTTTAAATTACATAGACAACTGGCTGATTCTGGAGCTGCTAAGTCTCAAGAGCTGGTGCTTCGACATAGGGATGTCGTCCTAGCTCATCTCGAATCTCTGGGGTTGAGACTCAATGCCAAGAAAAGCGTTCTCTCTCCTGCTCAGAGGACAATGTATTTGGGGGTTGTATGGGATTCGATCATGATGCAGGCACAGATTTCTCCTGCGCGTGTCGAATCCATTGTAAATGCCCTAAAGAATGTCAAGGTAGGCCAGAGAATTATGATTTACTTCTTTCAGAAGCTTTTAGGTCTCATGGCAGCTGCATCCATGGTGATACCCTTGGGTCTCCTGCACATGAGATCATTTCAGTTGTGGCTCAGAGCCAGGGGATTTCATCTAAGGGCCAATCCGAAATCCAAGGGCCAATCCCCAGAGGCAATAAGGGTCACGCGCCAGGGGCTTCGTACCCTTTCTATGTGGTTCAGACCCCAGTTTCTGACTTTGGGTCCCACTCTAGGTCCGTGTTGTCGTCGCAAGATGCTAATGACAGACGCTTCCCTCACGGGTTGGGGTGTGGCCTTGAATGGCCGTCCAGCCCAAGGGATCTGGAGAGGTCATCTTCTCGACTGGCACATCAATTGCCTCGAAATGATGGCTCTATTTCGGGCCCTGAAATACTTCCTCCAGCAGTTAAGAGGCTACCATGTCCTAGTGCGGGTGGACAACACGGCGGTAGTCTCTTACATAAATCACCAGGGCGGACTGCATTCGCGCCGCCTGAACATGCTAGCGCAGCAGGTCCTGCTGTGGGCACAGTGGGCAAGTTCCTGTCCCTCAGGGTGATTTACATCCCCGGGTATATGAATGTGGGAGCAGACTTGCTGTCCAGACAGGCTGTGACACTCGGGGAATGGAAACTCCACCCCGAAGTGGTCAGTCAAATCTGGGGAAGATTTTACAAAGCAGAGGTGGACCTCTTTGCTTCACAGGAGATGGCACAATGTCCCCTCTTCTTCTCTCTGACTCCTCCAGCTCCCCTGGGTCTGGACGCCATGGCTCATACATGGCCCAGACGGAGTCTTTACGTGTTTCCCCCGATCGCTCTGCTCCCGGGAGTCCTGGCCAAGGTCCGTCAACAGGGGTTTCGCCTCTTATTGATAGCGCCCCGTTGGCCGACCTATGGTTCTCGGATCTAATATCTCTCCTCAACAGCTCGCGGTGGGCGATTCCAGTCAGGAAAGATCTCCTATCTCAGGCACAGGGGACAATATTTCATCCCCGGCCCGAGCTCTGGAACCTTCACGTCTGGCCCCTGAGGGGGACCAGCTAAGGGATGCTGGGTTCCCTGCTGATGTAGTAGAGACCATTCTAAGTGCCAGGGCCCACTCCACTAGAAGAAGTTATGCCTTCAAATGGCACATTTTTGAAAATTGGTGTATGGCGCACCACGTAGACCCAGTGCACTGCCAAGTGGTTTCAGTGCTGGAGTTCCTGCAAGGGAAATTATCCTCAGGCACATGTCCTGGTACTCTCAGAGTCTATGTGGCCGCCATTTCGGCTTGCCATGCTCCGATTGATGGGGTTTCTGTGGGAAAGTACCCTCTAGTCACTCGCTTCATTCGTGGAGCCAAGTGGTTGAGACCGTCCACGAGAGCTACATCCCCTTCGTGGGATTTAGCTATAGTGCTTGAGGGTCAGGTCGGCACCCCTTTCAAACCACTAGAGTCAGCACCTATCAGGTCTTTGACCCTAAAGATGGATTTTCTAATGGCTATTACTTCTCTGAAGAGAATTGGGGATTTGCAGGCTCTGTCAGTCCTGCGGTCCTGCCTAGACTTTGCCCCTGGGCTGGTCAAAGCTATCTTGCATCCTCACCCTAATTACCTCCCGAAAGTTCCATTCTCGATCATGCATCCGGTCATTCTTGAAGCCTTCTGTCCTCCGCCTTTCACAACTACAGAGCAGGAAAGACTTCACTTACTGTGTCCAGTATGTGCTCTTCAGATTTACGTTCCACCGCACCAGCCAGTGGCGTAAGTCAGAGCAGCTCTTCATATGCTATGGAGGCTGCAATCGGGGGACGGCTGCCACTAAGCAAACAGTGTCTCATTGGGTGAGGGATGCCATTGCCCTAGCCTACGAGGTGTGTGGTCAAGCTTCGCCGCTAGGTGTTAGGGCTCATTCAACTAGGGGGTTTGCATCTTCTATGCCTTTGGCAAAAGGTGTCCCCCTCCAGCAAGTGTGTGATGCGGCAGGTTGGTCCTCTCCGCACACATTTGTCAGATTCTATAGTTTGGATGTCCATGATACTCCGGGCTCACATGTCCTTGAGTCAACATCCCTTAGGCATGTCTGAGACCTTCTTCAATGTTTGTGCGCACACACTACACAACCTTGGGGGCTCAGACACTTCCAGTGCAGCGGCGTTGGTATTCTCGTTCCCATTAGTGTTTGATGCGCAGCATCGAGAGTAGCTTTTGATAGGGAACATCTCGAGTTACTTGACTGTAACCCTGTTACCTGAAAAAGCAGGAACGAGATGCTGCGCCTCAATGCCACACTGCAGACGTGTCTGGCGTCTCTCAGACAAAGTGTAACCTGAAGGTATGCCTGTTTCACGTCTATTTATAACCTGCAGGTGCACGTTATCTATGACGTAACTCACCGAGGTTATTTAGGCCAAATTCTTGGCGTGTTTGACACACATACTTCGCAACCGGTCGAACAAAGAATATTCTCATTAGCGTTTGATGCGCAGCATCTCATTCCCACTTTTTCAGGGAACAGGGTTACAGTCAAGTAACCCGAGACGTTCCACATAAACATAGTGGAGATATTCTGCATGTGGTTGCGCAATGTTGACTTTTGTGATCAGCCATAATACCTACAGTCTGCAGCCAATGGGAACAATTCTCTATCAGCACACATCCTCACAGGACCAATCAGGGAAATTAACGAGAGTCTTAACAGAGCCGAAAATCTTAATAGAAACAGTTACTTTAACAGATGCAATAGTAGAAGCTGTCATTTATGCAGCTTTTATGCATATGAGTGACACAGGCTGTCACTCTTATTTTTTGTTGATAGTCAAAAAAGGCAAGAAAAAGAGAGAGGAGTTTGAAGAGGAGAGAGACAGTCAGTTGGGCAGGATGAAAATTATCTATATACCATTAGATAAAATTACTATATTAAATTACCTTGGACCAACCTGGTAATTTGAACGAATGAACGGTGTTTGTTTTGTGCCACACATAATTCATGAATGTTGTTCATTGACCTTTCATGTGCCAGTCTTGATACTCATGAAAGCGTATTGTTTGGAGGAGACATGAAATAAGTGTAATGTTATTATATATTATAGAGCTACTTGTCCCCACAGTGTATCTTGGCCATTTCCACCAGTGCATACATGTACAGTTGAGATATATAGTTATAAACACATAAACCGTCACTATATACACTTTAATACCCCAGCTTTAATACCCTGCAGTCTGGTGGCTGTTATCAGAAGAAAAACGAGAGATAAGGGTATATTTAACAACATTAAAGTACTTAAAAGTTCACTAAAGTAGATTCATATCTGCAGGCAATTACACTGAAAAGAGATGTTGGATAGCATTAATACAGAAATTAATGAGAGTCCTTGTTTCACTTTGATACTGTGAATGCTCACTGGTCCTCGCTGTTACTGACTGCGATACTTACATAAAACTCTCCTCACAGAAAACTTCACCATATCAACAATGATATGATGTTCTTTGTTAAATAAGAATGTTTTTTAATTGTGTTTATTATTAGCCTCTGTGAATGTCTCTGTGAATGAGTTCATATCAATAATATATAATAATATATGCATTATTATAAATCTGTGATCTGCACTATTATCAGAGTTACAGAGAATTAATCAACACCTTCCGACCAATCAGATTTAAATAATTTCACATTGCTGTAGTATTGTTTGTTTGTTTGTTTGTAATTTAACGTCGTGCCAGCTACCATGGCAATTTTCATGGTGGGAATTAGGTTAAAATGTAGCAAAATATGAAGAATTTACTAAAGTTTTTTCAAGTTTATCTTTGATAAAAATCTAAATCTGGCCTCACTTCATTAAAAATCTTTTCATATGAATCGACCGAATGAAAAAGAGGGTCCTAGAGGGGTTGAAACCATCACAGTCCATTAAAATATGCCTCAGAGATATTGGACTTTGGCATACGGTGCATAAAGCAGGATCTTCCATTTCTGTAGTATAAATCAACATAAAGCGCAATGACTTATGCATTACTTATGAATAGCGGATCACACTCCTATATTCTAAACCAAATTCATGAACATTAAACACAACATTGTGGTAGTGAACTTACTACTACTACTTCTGAGTAAATCAGATTACTGTGACAACTTTATGATCAGATCGTGACAGATAATTGTTGTGTTTTTTTAGCATGTAAACCCTTGAGCTTAAAGATTAAATTGACAATCAAAACTAGTGTGATGATGTTTACATGACCTGTTTCCCAGCAGAGAAATCCTCTGACTCGAACCGGACACGTTTCATACCTCCTGTAAATTAATTTCTTCTATTGTTACTGTCTCCTTATGATGCATGAGCTGACTGGGAAAATGTGGCGAAATATGTGTTTAAGCTGATTTCAGTATGATAAATGGTGTATGTTGAAAACATATTTGCTTTGCCAATTCAAGACACATGGAAGAGGAAGCACAAGATGGAAAATAATGGCCTTGCCATCTCTACTCAGTGAAACTCAGCTCAACTTTTTTTTTTTTTTTAAAGCACTATTAAGGCTTATTCAGTGCACCTGAAGCATTTGAGGCGTAATGTTGTGCTCTGGATTAATCAGGTAAAGATCAGTCATGCGAGTTATGACAGGCTGACCTACACAAAGTGGAAACAAAAAGGAGATTATCCCATATGCAGCAGCAGAAAAGTGTGATAAATAACACCAATCATCTGATGCTCATAAACTCAACTGGTGTTGAGGAACGTGCACTACGTGTGTGCGTGTGTGTGTGTGTGTGTGTGTGTGTGGGCACTGCTCCGAACGGTGAAGTCATCACTCAAAGAAACGGTCAGCAATAAAAAAAAAGGACACAAGAGCATTTCAGTTGCCAGGAGAGACGGCAGCTGAAGTGAAAACACGAGAGAGAGAGAGAGAGAGAGAGAGAGAGAGAGAGAGAGAGAGAGAGCGATGTTGCTAATAGTTGTTAGCATTAGCTACTGACATAAATTAGCTACAGTATGGTATATTTTTGGTAACTTGCAACAGTATAACTATGCTTTTCACATGCATAGTTGCTGCATTATATCCTATATGCCTTCTGACCTTACTGACCACTACAGTCCAATAGTACAGGAAGCACAATGAATGAATGGTTTAATAATAATAATAATAATAATAATAATAATAATAATAATAATAATAAGAGAGAGAGACTGTCCATGGATACATCTTTAAAATTCTGAGGACAAATTTTAAGGATTTATGATTGACACAGAATCAAGTACAAGAAGCACAAAGATTAAAAAAGAAAAAAAAAGTTAAGGAGGCTGAAAGATTAAGATTATTATTATTATTATTACTACTACTACTACTACTACTAGTGCTACACTTTAATAACCATCTTCCTTCTGACTGAGAAATGTTGTGTAATAAAGCTAGAGATAGGCAGAGAAGAATGACAGCGATAGACTGCCATCCATTTTGGGAAGCAGCCAGCAGTCAGATTTGTGGCCTGCTGTCACAGTAAGGCAGCTACGCTTTTAAAATAATTGTTCCTTTTTGTCTTCTCTTGCTCTTTGTTTATGATTAATACCTTTGTTACTAACTTTGTTCTTTCCTTCATGTTATATACTCTGGCAATAATAGAATCGGGAACGTTCATCACAAAAAAATACTTTGCTGAAATAGGTAGAGAAAAGAGAGAGAGAGAGAGAGAGAGAGAGAGAGAGAGAAAAGGGACAGAAGGAAATGAGTTATTCTTTTCCTCGTAGTTAAATATAGCACATTCATACAGAGCAATTACAATAACATACTGTACAGTATGTCCATCTAGTGTGATATGAGGTAGCTATAAATGTCTTCAGTTCTCTGCATGACTGTTAAGTAACTATTATGTAAAAAATAAAAGAAAACATTTCCATGTTTCAATCTCTCTCTCTTTCTTACTCTTTCTTTCTTTCAAGGTTAACTACAGCCATTTCACTGCAAAAATATAAATAAATAGGATACTGCCTGACATTGACACTGATAGTTCATTATATTTACTGTGAGAGAAATATGAAATTATTGTACAAGCAGACAAATCTGCCACAACCTGTCTTAGGGACAACCACTGAAGTTTTACAAATATAAATTTTTTAGGAGGCTATTCCCATATTCATGTTATTGACTACTTGTTTTTTATGATCAATAACTTTTTTTTATTCACGTAATTAAATTAACTTGTAATTAACCTTCCAATTTCCTGTAAAGTTTGCTTCGGGAATAACATTTGTGCCAACAAAGCATCATAGAACTTGAACATGGGGGGGGGAGAGGGGGAGAGAGAGAGAGAGAGAGAGAGAGAGAGAGATGAGAGAGAATGCATCCATAAGTTACTGAAGCCCATTACACTTCTCCATGCCCCACAAGGCTATGTGGGTGTTTACCATCTCAAAGGCAACTGGCCTTTGAACCTCAATATCTATGGACATCCATATTTTCAGCAATGAGCAGGATTTCTTTTCTGCTTCTCAGAATCAAACTTCCTCACAAACTACTTCACGGTTTTCTCTATCATTCCACTATGAACAAAAATTTGGATGCAAAATGTGCCTTTCCTATTAATCCAAACCTCAATCAATGATTAATTCATCTTCATTTCCTATCAAAATTAAAGCATGTTTGTTAACTTGCTGATAAGCTGACTACAGTTTATCAGTTCAATGCAGTGGTCACCAACCCTGTTCCTGGAGATCATTCTTTCATTCTCTTACAGAGCCACTCAGACCCCTCTGGATTAAAATCATCCCTCTCTTTCCTCTGAAGCCTGCCTCTTATGCAGTATTTGAAACATCTGCTTATCCTTTGACTAGTTACCATCAGAGAAGATCACTTCCTGAAGTGTAAAAAGAAGTGTATTCTAAGTCTTGTCAGCATAAAATGATCATGGTATTTTATCCTTTCCTTAAAATAATGCAATATGATTTAACCCCTTAAACTCCAGACATATCAAGGTTTAATCATCACCTTTATCCAAAGCGACTTACATTTATCTAAGTTATACAACTGAACAGTTAAGAGAAAATGGTCCAGCAGGGGCAGTTTGGCAATGCTGGGATTTGAACCTATGACCTTTTGAGCAGTAGTCCACCAGCTTAATAACATGAAACCATGAATAACAGAGAAGGCAAGTTTACATGCATATACTGTATACAGTAGAAGGCAAATCAGAGTGCTTCACAAAAGTAAAAAAAAATAAAATTAAATTAAAAGAGTGATTAAAATAACTATCACAGGGACTTATATGATGGATAATCCATATAAACTGATTAAAAATATGTGTAGCTGTTGATATGGTGATGTGAGAAGTCATTTATTTAGCATTTTGGGAAGGAGTCTCCAGTGTCAGTTGTTTTTTTTTTTGTTTTTTTTTTTTTAAACTTGGAAACAGAGCAGCTGGTGAGTGAACAAGCTGTATGCAATGAGAGCAAAACGAGAAAATTGGAACGAGCTTAAAACCAGAAAGACAATCACTAATCAGCGACTTGGTATAGACTGGTACACAATGATACAGACCGTATATTTCACCACGAATGAGGAAACACAAGGGCTATAAATACACAAACTAATCAAGGGCAAACTGAAAACAGGTAAGAGGAATCATTACACATTAGGGAGACAACCAATGATAAGACAAGGGCTAAGACAAGGGAAGACATGAACCAAAACAAAAACACAATGAACACTAGACAATACAGCATGACATGTGACATGGACACAAAGTGTGATTCTGTAATTAATTATTTTTTTTTAAAAGGCAAATCGCTGTGGTAAGAGGAATAAAACACTTCAGGATGTACTGTTAATGGAAAATATTTTTCAAACTTCCGTTTGTTTTGCATCAAACTTCCCCATTGCTACTTATTTTCCTAAACAGCATCCTGTTTTATTCTATTTATAAAAAAACAACATGGAAACTGAACACTAAAGTGCTAAAAGTGGAAGGAATAGCACAGTTCAACAGATATGTTTGGATGTTTGTATTTGGACAATGTCTGTGACAGTATCTAAGGGGGGTTTGTTCCAGCTAAGTACAGCATAGTGTACACTATAGTGTACACCTAATTCTGGACACGACTAACTCACCACACTCTACTGATCTGAGATACATTATAGGATTGCATACAATATTTCCAACAAATCAGAGATGCATTTCTGTCAAAGGTCATTTAATGATTTATAAACCAGATGTAACACTTTGTAGTCAGTCCTGTAGCTGACTGGGAGCTAGTGTAAGGATTTGCAGCAGTGTTCTGAACAAGCTGCAGCTGTCTGATGTCTAATGGAGTTTCTAGGAAGACCAGTAAAGAGGCCACTACAGTAATCAAGCCTGCCAGAGATAAATTCATGGATAAGTTTTATGCAAAAGTTTAACTCCTATTCGGATCCTTGTGCATAATCCATCTCCTTGTAGAAGGCTTACTTTGTTTTCATTTTAATATGACTATTAATCCTGAGATCTGCATCAACTAAAACTCCTAGATTCTTTATGTGTTTTGCGGCATCAAAAGCCTTAGATTGGAGGTAGGCATTAGTTGTTCATCATTGTAGCTGAATATAATCACCTTTGGTTTGTGCTTGTTGTGTCCAATTGTCAGTGTGATCAGTTTATTTGCATTGAATCTATAGGGCTGTAGTCATTGAGTGAAACTGCTATGTAGGTTTGAGTGTCGTCTGCATATCTATTATGAGAAATTCTGTTCAGCCAGTTAGGAACATGTACAGGTTAATCAGGATGGGGGCAAGGATCGAGCCTTGCAGAACACCACAGATGAGGTTCATTCCAATTCATAGCTGCCAACTGTAACAGAATATCCCTTTTCTTCTGGATACATCCTAAACCAATTGATGGCCACTTCAGACAGTCCAGCTCAATTTTCTTATCTGCTTAGATGTATTAGTGTAAAAGATCAAGTAGTAATAGCTGATATTTTGCCTAAACCCATGTTTAAATGTACTGAACATGGTTCAAAACCTTTAATGGAACAGTTCCAGTGCTGTGAGTAAACCAAAACCAAGATTAAAGTTGTTGGAACAGCCATTAGTGGCTTAGTGGTTAGTGTGTTTGCCTTGCACTTCTGAAGTTGGGGGTTCAATTCCTGCCTTCGCGCACTGTGCACAGAGTTTTCATATTCTCCCGGGCTTCCTCCCCTAGTCCAAAGACCTACATTGCAGGCTGACCGGCATCTCTAAATTGTCCGTGGTGTGTGATTGTCCCCTGCTATGGGTTGGCACCCAATCCAGGGTGCCTTGTGCCCTGAGTTCCCTGGGATAGGCTCCAGGCTCCCCATGACCCTGTGTAGGATAAGCAGTACAGAAAATGGATGGATGGAAGTTTCTGAATATTTTATAGAGCTCACTGGAAAATAACTGTAATATGCCCTTAGATGAATAACTGTACAATAGAGCATCTATGTAGCACCTGGCAATTTGGAGTGCTTTATAAAAATGAAAAAATATATTATATAGTAACAACATAAACAAGGACAAGAGTTGAGTGTCATCTGCATAGCTGTTATGAGAAATTTTGTTCAGTCCAGTGGGGGCATGTAAAGGTTAATCAGGAAGAGGTGTAGACCATTTTTCCCAATTTTCCCATCTGTCTAGAGGTATTAGTGTATAGAAGACAGCACTAAGATCATGTTGTACCAGATGATATTTTGCCTGAAGGCGTGTTTAGACGTACAGTATATGGTTCACATGTATATGCCAAATCCCTGCCAAATCTAAACAAATCTGACAGTTGCTAAGTGAACTAGCCAGATATGGAGAACAACAAAGAGTATAACAGGAGCCGTTTTTTTTTCATAACCACATTCACCCATTCCTAACAATTTTAACAAGGATGATATCCTAGACAGTGAGATTCTGTGTTTTTGGAATTATGCCATGCATTTTGTAGCCAAAGTCAACCATCAGTGGTGCCTCTGTTGCTGGAGAGCCGTAGGGTAATCAACGGGGGCATCTGATGTCTACAAATTATAGTCTTATAATTAATTTTAAATATTATGCTACGTGTTAAAATATTACTCTTACTTATGAAGATGCCCAGATAGTGTATAAAGACAGAATCATGTTCTCAATCAGTCAGAGATCCGAGCAAGACATTCTAGCATTGAACAGCCTCAAGTTGGTAAACCACTCCTCCAAAAAAGTCATGATTGCAAATTTGCAAAAATTACATGCTTTTTGAAATTAATAAACTCCAACCATTTATTATACAGCAATTGATGGTTGGAATAGTGTGCACACAACCGAAGATGCACAACCAAACACAAACCAATTAAAATCTCCAAACTTTTTATTTCTAGTCTATTTGGTACTAACATAGTGGTGTCTAAAACAAATATAAAGGGACAGGTGCAAGAAGAAAACACCGATATTGATTTCAGGGGCAAGGACTCAAGGATTTTCTGTCCTTAAGTGATTGTTAGTGACATTTTTAATTCACTTTATTGTAATTAACTGGTATCTTCATTTGGCATCTTTATCCAAAGCAACATATAAGTCAAAAAGTTAGCAAGCATCATCAAATAACATAGAGACAGAGATGGTTAAGGGACACATTAGTGACGCTATGGGAACATTGGGATTTAAACATTACACTTGTGCAGAACAAGAAGCCATCTCTACTGGCCTGTCAATTACATTACTTATGTCAGCCCCCCTCTGATACTAGCATTTATCTTTTTTGAGTGATATAACAGCTAGCTTCAGCTAGCGTCCCCAAAATCTCTATATTTTACCCACTGAAACTCTTCCATTGCAATTCTAGCAATGACACATACATGCCAATTAAATCTATTACCAGGTGAATGCATAGATATTGAGAACAAATTAGAAAGCCTAGCACTAGAAAGAATTGTAATAAAGTGTTGGGATTCATGGTCCTGTAAGGCTGGAATAACCGTGTTACCAACATAATTTGCCATGTCTAAAGTGATTCTCATGGCCCACCATGCTTCAGCGGGTAGCTGAAGTGTCTACTGACATGACCTGACCCTGCCTGGCGTTAATTGCTGCGAGTGAATTGCATGTCACCGATGGTCTCGCAGCCTGACATTTGAATATGAGTAAGGTGAGATGGTCTGGAGCGAAAATACTCTGGAGGACGGACGCAAAGGATTTGCTTGCAGACAGGCCGTAATCATCGTCAGTCAAAATGATGCTTGAGCTGATTGGCCGGCCCTGCTTGCTTACGCCACCTCGAATCAAAGACAATCACAGTGATTGGACATCACCCCTACACCTTCTCTTGGCAGCCTAATGGGGGTTTTCAGGACTGTTCAAACTGAAGCTAAATTGAAATGTAACAGTCAAATGATTTATTGCTCATCGCAGTGAGGTAATAACTAATCTGAGATCTGCAAAGCCTGCTCATGAAGGGTGACAGCAGTGCCATAAAGGTGAGTCAGCACACACAAACAGGTGCATGCACATATGCGGATGTAGTTAAATAAGGTTGGAGTCGCCCACTTTAGTCTGTCTGAGCTGGAGGGGAAACTGAGTGGGGCATTTTCAAGCTTTGGCTGGCAGAATGAAGGGAATTAAATGCTAATGGTAAATGCAAATTTGTGTGTGTGCTGGGGTGGGGTAGGTAGAGACATATTCTATCTGTTTTTTTCTTAAGTTTATTTAATGTTCAGCAATATTGTAATTTAAAACAGGGGTCAGTACCGCTACTCTAAAACAAGGGACTGACAGACAGCAATAGACAAGGCTACACAGAAACACACACAGAGAGAGAGAGAGAGAGAGAGAGAGAGAGAGAGAGAGAGAGAGAGAATGAGTAAATTATTAAATGTTAGTCAATTATGTGTATGTGCTTGCACTATATGCTATATGCACATATGTGAATGCTATCCTAAATAATCATATCACAATAGTCATTACTGCATTAATTATTTATATTAGAGATTGATCTAGCTGCCACAACATAATGTTGCCTTGCCAATAAAGTTACACTGAGTTAGGTGACAAGGTGTGTATGTGTGTGTGTGTGTGTGTGTGAGAGAGAGAGAGAGAGAGAGAGAGAAACCCAATGTGAACTAAAAAGTCTCCATAAATTGTGAATGAAAAACAAAAGAAATAAATGGTAAATGGTCTGCACTTACATACTGTTTCTCATTCACCCATTCACACACACACTCACACACCAATGACAGCAGAGCTGCCACGCAAGGCATTACTCTGCCATTGGGAGCAACTTGGGGTTCAGTGTCTTGCCCAAGGACACCAGCATGTGGAGACATGTGGGCCAGGAATTGAACCACCAACTGAGCCACAGCTGCCCCATACTCATGCTTTTTTGGCATGTTCAAAAAGCAGATATGGATGTGGTCAGGTATCCACAAACTTTTGGACACTATATGGCCAAACCTCTGTGGATACCTGGCCATACCCATATCTGCTTTTTGAACATTTTTTTTTCCAGATTTAGTCCCCCTTTGCTAACGTCCACTCTTCTGGGAAATTTTTCCATTAGATTGTGTAGCATGGGTGTGGGGATTTGTGCTCATTCAGCCACAAGAGCATTAGTGAGGTCAGGCACTGATGTTGGGCAAGGAAGCCTTGGGCACAGTCGGCACTCCAGTTCATCCCAAAAGTAATCAGTTGAGTTGAGGTCAGGGTTCTGTGCAGGCCACTCAAGTTCTTCCACTCCTACCTTAGCAAACCATGCCTTTAAGGACCTCACACAGGAGCACTTTCATGCTGGAACAGGTTTAGGCCTCTTAGTTTCATTGAATGGAAATTGTAAAGCCACAGCATACAAAGAAATCCTATACACTTCCAACTTTGTGGCAACAGTTTAGGGAACATATTGTATGGGTGTGATGATCAGGTGTCCACAAACCTTTGGCCATAATGTGTATGCATGTTCCATGCTAAGCCCATAACCATGGCTATCACATCTCCTGTCCTCAAACCTGACATGTTTTTTTTTTTTTCATATAGCTAGCTTTGCCATAGCAGATAAAAGGTTTAGCAAGACTAAAGCATTTTTTTTTCTCTTTGCTGGTGATGAGTTATGGGTGGTGACCAAAAGAATAAGGTTGTGCATACAGGTAGCAGAAATAAGGTTCCTCTGCAGGGATGGTGGGCTTACTCACTGTATAGGGTTAGGAGCTCGAGAATACAGAGAGCCTCAGAGTAGAGCCACTGATTCTCCAAATTGAGAGGAGCCAGTTGAGGTGGTTTGGGCACTTTACAAGGATACTCCCAGGTTGGCTCCTGGTAGAGACATATCAGGCAAGTCCCACTGGAAGGAGATCCCAGGGCAGACCCAGGGCCTGTTGTAGAGATCAGTTGCCTTGGGAACATCTGGGGATCCCCCAGGAGGAGCTGGAATCTGTAGCTGGGGATAGACATGTCTGGTCTGATTTGGGAACTACATTGCCATTGTGACCGCCACCAAGAGAAATGGAAAGAATATTAAAGAATACTTGAAAAGATGAGAACCTTCACTTAAAAATGAAAGAATATCCAGATTAAACAAAAAGATGAAACTTGATTTTAGGACTTGATTTGAGGACAGGATCTTCCACTGCTTGTCAGCTAGACATTTATACAGGGACCACCAGATGCCTTTAGGGGAAGAGTCAGTGCCAAAAGCAACTCAGTCCACCATGTTGATGGAACACAAGCCATCTAGAGGAATTTATTTCCAGATGATTTAAAAGCACCCAGTTCTGGGGTGGTAAAGGACAAGAGATGGCTTTCATCTTCGTTTCAAAGCTCTACATTCCAGTTCCACCTGAGGAAGTCTGTGAAGCAGCAGCTGGGTACAGTCTGAATCACAGCATTCTACAGTATAGAGGGCAAAGCAGAAATCTACCACATGCTTGTGTATTTCTTTTTAGTGCTTACTCTCCCATAAGGAACGCAGAGACAGGCCATTGGTTTATGTGTGTGGTGGTCCATTGTAGATTAAAAAAGAAAACAGTTAAGAAATCCATGTCTATAAGAGATCTAAAGATGAAAAAAAACAAAACAAAAAACAAAAAAAAACCCTTTTTGATAAATAAATGCTTATTGCTTATAAAATTAAACATGACTACTGGCAGGTGATAATTTCTTCTGTGTGTGAAATGCTAGCTTGTGTTTCTGTAGAAAATAAAACTGCCACTCATTCACTTAGAGTACATTCTCTCCCACAATATAGCCCATTCAACTATATTATCTACATTACTATGTGTTTCTTGGGAAACCACAAAATACAATTTATTTGTCGCAACTACTAAGGCATTTTTATGTCTGTAATTCTTACCATTAATGTTGAAAGAATCAAATGTCAGTAACTTCATATAAAAAGAAAGACAATGTTGTTGTTCAATTGTTTTCCCCCCTGTATTGTTGTAATATCCTTTATCAGGACTTTAACCTGTTTGCCAAATGTGTCATCCATAAACTTCTTCACTTCTTCTAAAGTGTATAGGGGTTGATCATCTGATCTAGAAGCCTCCTGAGAAACAGCTTCAAAGCCATCATAATCAATCAATGTTTATTCATAAAGCACATTTAAAAACAACCGAGGTTGACCAAAGTGCTGTACAGTGAATAAAGAAATAAATTAAGACAGGGAAAAAGAAAAAAATAAAGACAAAATAAACAACAATAAAGGTCATGAATAGAAAAGACCCCAAAATAATAATTTCATTAGGAGATGTTAGGGGATGTTCATAAGAACCCCCTATATGACAGTTCAGTGTATTTTTTTTATGACTAGGGTACTCTTGACAGCCATAAAATGCCTGTTCTACCCTACCATAGGCATCACAAATTCCAATCCAGCCTTCCAATTCTTACTGCTGATGAGTGATTTGCATCTTGTGGTATGGCCTTGTATATTTCCGGTTTCAAAGTTGAAGTGTTTTTGGGTTTTCCTTCACAGCTCTCACAATGTTTCTGTCATCAGCTGTTGTTGTTTTCCTATCCGACCCATTCTGTGTCTGTTTCTCAGTACACCAGTGATTTCTTTCTTTTTCAGGACATTCCAAATTGTTGTATTGGCTATGCTCAATGTTAGTGCCAATGCCTCTGATTGATTTTCCCTTTTCTCAGCTTCAAAATGGCTTGCTTTTCTGCCATAGACAGCTCTCTGATCTCATGTTGGCTAATCCTTTTTAACAACAAATGCAGTCGTCACAGGTGAAACTGAAGGCTAAAACCAAGAGTAGATGTTCAGAGCTATTTATTGTTTAAACAGTCAATCTAACAGGACACACCTGGGTAACAAGAAACACCTGTCAGTCACGTGTTCCAATATTTTTGATTGCCTACAAGTTGGGTGGTCTGATACAAAATGTGCTATGTTCCCCCTTCGTTTAACACATCTACATACAAATACCATATTCATCTTTTGATCTCAAACCCAAATATATTCAGTCTACAGAAAAAACAAATGAATTGGTCTTGTTGTTCCAGTAGTTTCAGAGGGGACTGTATATAAACACCATAATATCTTAAACTTAAAACTCAGTATGAGGAGTTCATTGATCTCAGCACAAAGCAACAACCAACATAAATAGAGTTAAATAAAATGTTCCATGATGTCCCTGAAGTACTAGTATTACTTGTAACATTGTCAATATTGGTGCTCTGTCTGGTAAATGGTATTCATGCATCCCTACTATAAACAGTACAAATAACTCATAGTGTCACATAAATCTAAAGAGAATAGGTATGAACTGGTAGCCAGGTCTCAGCAGCAGCTTCACACCTCTCTCACCCACCTCCCAGCATGTAACAGGCACACAGAAAGACTATAACTGAGATCACATTTTACACTATATAGAAGAGTGTGAATAGACAAGTACAGGCTTTTCTCAAGAACCAAAAAAACAGTGGACAACCAGAGAGCAACAATACTAACAAGCACAATAAAAAAATATGGACAAAGCAGTGGCACAATAAAAGAACATGGATGCTATGAGAGACGAACATGATGGAGAAATGATACTAACCAGGGCACACAGCTATATAGCAGAGTTTGCTCTGCACATCAGGGCCTGGGCATGCCTCGGCTCGGTGCTCAGGGCCCGCACAGCTCCTGCTCCGAGTCCGAGAGCCCCGGCCGCACGAGACCGAGCACAGACTCCATGCAGACCATTCCTCCCACAGGCCACGCACTGCAAACACCAATATTTTTTAATACACTTTATTTATACCAACTGGTTGAGAAGTTGGTGGAAAAACAAACAAACTCTCATGTGGTTCAGTAGAGAAGCCCACAAAAATAAACAGAATGGGTTCTCAGCTTTTCCATCTTCCTAACACACCTGATGTATTATTGAAAAGCTTAAAATTTAGCTGATCAGTAGGGAAAGATGAGACGAGAACCCCTGACCTCGATGGTGAATAAGGCAACATGGCCACCATGTCTTCTTCAGAAGCCCCACCTCCTTTTTGAGAATGTTAGAAGAATGTTGAAGAATGCTGAGGTTGAAGTGAATTAGTGGAAAGCTTTAGGAGAAAGAATGCACAAAATGACAGAGTATGTATACACCTATAATCAAGATGAGACATCTCCTAGCTTTCTGGGATTTGCCAATATATGACATTAGATGAGTTACTGAAATGCGTTTCTTCATTTTATCATAATATCTTTATTGATGCACATTCCTATTACATTTACATGAGGAATTTCAATGTTTTTGTCAAAGGACCACTGACAAGTGTCAAATGATGCACCATGCAGTAAAGTACAAAAGTCTGACTTGATGAACTCTCTTTATTCCTTCTATTATAAAACACTTTTTTTTAAAAATTAAATTTCACTTAGAAAAAAATTAGTCACATTTCAAATCAGTATTGACTAATGAATGTGAAACAAGGTAGAGATAATATGATGCCTACAGGATTGTACTAATTAATTCATTATCAGTTAACTTTTTTTTTTCAATTAATATATTTTTTTTAATGTTATTTGTACAAAATAGGATATTCATCTACTTTCCATACTAAAAAATAGCTTTTCCAGCTTTGACAGAAGGAAAAAAGTTATACATCCTTTGATATGAATAATCACATGATTCAAGTGTGAAATGTAAACATGGTTTCTGGCACATTTTCATGTGTAAACTGTTCACATGTAGTGCATCTGTATTTATTTAATTTAACATGACTCGTTTAATCACATAATTCATTTATTTTAACTTGTTTGACTTTTTAAACAATTAATTTATTTTCACAATGAATTGTATTTTTTCACACAGTTTATTTTCACTTGTGACTTCTCACATGATTCATTAATTTGGGGCCAATATCTGCCAAAATGGACATGAGACTATATCTCCATAACACTTTAGCGTATTCAGACCAAACTTGGTATATGTCATAGCCATCATGAGTTGAGGATACCTGCACAGATTTGGAATAGCGCCACCTAGTGCTCACAATTAATTAATTTTCATTTGATTGATTTATTTTCACAAGTGATTTCTCACACGATTCATTTATTTTCATTTGATTGATTTATCTTCACAAGTGATTTCTCACACGATTCAATAATTTCTCACATGATTCATTTATTTTCACTTGATTTGTTTATTTTCACGTGATTTCTCACATGATTGTTTTTTTTTTACACACAATTAATTTATTTTATTTACATTAGGACATGTGGTTTCATTTATTACATAATATTCACAGTTTACATGTGAAATGTGTGTGATTTTTCTGTAAGGGAAATATTATCTACTTTATAGTAAGTCAACTGAGCACAATGATGAAATAAAAACATGGTTTTGCAGTCAGACTTTTGGAAACTACATGCATGTACAAGGAATAGATTTTTCCTGGTCCTACACCGGAGACCCAGATGGCTGTAAAGTACAAAGTAATGACTGAGAGTGAATAATGAAATGCCGGAGAGAATGGAGGCTTCTTGCCAGAACACAGCATTGCAACAACAGTGAAAGCCAGGACAGCCAGATAACCAACCAGGCAAGAGAACTACACGGCCCACGGGGCATACAGCAGCCTGTTCATCCCTCCTGCTCATTTAGACCTGTTATTGGCTTTAATGCGAGAGCAGAGAAGCCAATCGCTACATCGTTAGCAATGCAACTCAATGCTAATTCAGACTAGCTTCTCTGTGCTGTCATGTCAATTAAGGGAAATGGACCTGGTGCATGGAGGTGGAAAAACGCACACAGATAAATGAAAGAAAATCAAAAAGGGGAAAAAAAAGTGAAACAGTGAAGTGGATGCTAGAGTAGGAAGAACATACGAGAGAGAGAGAGAGAGAGAGAGAGAGAGAGAGGGAGAAGGGAGAGGGGAGAGGGGTGGGGGGTGGGTGTAGCAAGCACAGAATGACAGCAAAATAAAAATGCAGTCAGATGTTGAATGGGGTTACTGTGATTTGATGAGCGGCAGTGGGGTGTAGGATAGATGGATGAGATTTAGGAGAGGGATGGGGGATCATAGGAGAGCAGTGAATATTTTTGAGGGAAGAGAGAAGGGGTTTAGAAAGAGAAAGAGAGGGAGGGATAGCTGGCCCGCACTGTGTCAAGCAGGGATGTCGCATGAATTATGTATCCCGATAAATAATTGATCTCGCTCTGTAGTGCAAAGCTCAAAAGAGGCATGGCTTACGCCGAACACCGAGCACCAAAAAACTCACATGAAGTGGTTCAGAAAGGAAGGGAGGGAGAGTGAGAGAATGAGGTTTTGAATCTGGAAACGTAGGAAAGAGCTAATCTGCATGGAAAACGGTCAGATTTGAGATTATGAAGCATAAAATATGGATAGAGTGAAGATGCAGTATGGGTGATGGATATGGGGTGTAAGTGTGCGTTTCAGTCTCTCCATCACTCTGATGGTTTGGCTGGTGCAATTTTGATGACATCTTGTTGCTTGTTTTCAGAATAGAGATAGATGGATGGATGGATGGATGGAAGCATCATTCTTAAAGCACCAAATAAAACCTAACTGTAATAATAATAATAATAATAATAATTTTATACATTTATATAGCGCTTTTCTAGACACTCAAAGTGCTTTACATAGTATGGGGGAAATCTCCTCAACCACCACCAGTGCGTAGCATCCACCTGGATGATGCGACGGCAGCCATAGCGTACCAGAACACCCACCACACACCAGCTATTGGTGGTGAGGAGAGGAGGGTGATGTAGCCAATTCAGGGATGGAGATTATTAGGGGGTCATGATAGATAAGGGCCAATGGGGCAATTCCGCCGGGACACCGGGGTGATACCCCTACTCTTTACAAGAAGTGACCTGGGATTTTTAATGACCACAGAGAGTCAGGACCTCGGTTTAACGTCTCATCCGAAAGACAGGTGCCGTGATGAGCTTGGTTGAAAGTAAAAGAGTTCTTCCACTGTTATCTCAGGGCACAATGCCCAAGCCCTGACTGCTTGAATCTAGGGGCTTTCCTCAAGCACATCTCCAGAGCTCTTACACACTGCTAGCCCAATAACTAGCTAACTAACATACAGTATATTCTAGAGAATGTAATTTTTTTTTTGCCCGACCTGTGTTCTCCATGTAGTTTATTATCTAAACCTTGTCATGAACTGAATTGTGTTAGCATTTGTAACACAGACCCAGGCCACTTCCACTCCCAGCCAGTGAGGTCACAATTACCGGAATATTAGGTGATACCAGGTTAAACAACTCTACTAACGAAGTCATTCTGACGTTGATTTTGGATCATGCTTTCACTCAATTTGCTAATTTCTGTAAAAAAAATAATAATAATAAAAAAGAACTCCGTATATGAATCCTCATTCTGTATCTGAAGCCCATATGTTGGTGCACCCACATTTGAAATACAGAAAATGAAGAAACTCAACTGTAATGTTCCATCATTTTCTGTTTATCACTAGACAGAATTCATTGATCAATGTATTTAAATAAAGGGCAGAATTTCCACTTAAGTAAAGTATGTAGCTTTTACATATCGATATAATGTCCATGTTACTACAATAAATTAAGTTTGTAAAATATTTCTATTTAACGAGTTTAAGATGAATCTAGCCACAGGAGGTCACAAGCCAGTGTACTTTTGTGCCGGTCCCAAGCCCGGATAAATAGAGAGGGTTGTGTCAGGAAGGGCATCCGACGTAAAACTTTTGCCAAATTCAATATGCGAATCACTAAAATGACTTCCATACCGGATCGGTCAGGGCCCGGGTTAACAACGACCGCCATCGGTGCCGTTGACCTATAGGGCACTGGTGGAAATTGGGCTACTGTTGGTCGAAGAAGGAGAGGAGGAAGGTGTGTTAGAGGAGGAAGGCGTGTCCGTAGGCAGAGAGAGAAGAGGAAAGGCAGGAGTTTAGGACTGAAAGTAGGGACTTTGAATGTTGGTACGATGACAGGTAAAGGCAGAGAGCTGGTAGATATGATGCAGAGGAGGAAAGTCGACATTCTGTGTGTCCAGGAGACCAGGTGGAACTGGAGCAAGGCTAGAAGCATTGGAGCAGGGTTTAAACTGTTTTATCATGGGGTGGACAGGAAGAGAAATGGAGTAGGAGTGACCCTGAAGGAGGAGTTTGTGAAGAATGTTCTGGAGGTAAAGAGAGTGTCAGATAAGTTGATGAGTCTGAAGCTGGAAATTGAAGGTGTGATGTTGAATGTTGTTAGTGCTTACGCTCCACAAGTAGGTTGTGAGCAAAAGGAGAAAGACAAATTCTGGAGCGAGCTTGAGGAAGTGATGCAGAGTGTTCCCAGATGTGAGAGAGTGGTGATAGGGGCAGACTTTAATGGACATGTTGGTGAAGGGAATAGTGGGGATGAGGAAGTGATGGGCAGGTTTGGTCTTCAGGTAAGGAACCCAGAAGGACAGAGGTTGGTAGACTTTGCTAAAAGTATGGAGATGGCTGTGGTGAACATGTACTTTCAGAAGAGGCAGGAACACAGGGTGACATATAAGAGTGGTGGCAGGAGCACACAGGTGGATTGTATCTTATGTAGACACTGTAATCTGATGGAGATTAGCGATTGCAAAGTAGTGGTAGGAGAGAGTGTAGCTAGACAGCATAGGATGGTGGTGTGTAAGATGACTCTGGTGGTGAGGAAAGTGGTGGAAGTTGGAAAAGGAAGAGTGCTGTGCGGTTTTCAGGGAGGAGTTGAGACAGGCTTTAGGTGGTCAGGAGGTGCTTCCAGATGACTGGACTACTACAGCCAAAGTGATCAGGGAGACAGGTAGGAAGGTGCTAGGTGTGTCATCTGGAAGGAGGAAAGAAGACAAGGAGACTTGGTGGTGGAATGAGGAAGTTCAGGAGAGTATCCAGAAGAAGAGGTTAGCTAGGAAGAAGTGGGACAGTGAGAGGACGGAGGAAAGTAGACAGGAATATAGGGAGATGCAGCATGAGGTTAAGATAGAGGTGGCAAAGGCTAAACAGAAAGCTTATGAGGACATGTATGCAAGGTTAGATAGTACGGAAGGTGAGAGGGATTTGTATCGGTTGGCGAGGCAGAGGGATAGAGATGGTAAGGATGTGCAGCAGGTTAGAGTGATTAAAGATAGAGATGGAAATGTGTTGACAGGTGACAGGAGGGTGAGGGAAAGATGGAAGGAGTACTTTGAGGAAGTGATGAATGAGGAAAATGACAGAGAGAGAAGAGTAGTAGAGGCAAATGTTGTTGAGCAGGAAGTAGAAAGGATTAGCAAGGGTGAAGTTAGGAGAGCTTTGAAGAGGATGAAGAGAGGAAAGGCAGTTGGTCCTGATGACATACCAGTGGAGGTATGGAAGTGTCTACGAGAGATGGCAGTAGAGTTTTTAACTAGGTTGTTCAATGAGGTCTTAGAGAGTGAGAGGATGCCTGAGGAATGGAGGAGAAGTGTTTTGGTGCCGATTTTTAAGAACAAGGGAGATGTGCAGAGTTGTGGAAACTACAGAGGTATTAAGCTGATGAGCCATACAATGAAGTTGTGGGAAAGAGTAGTGGAAGCAAGGCTAAGGGGAGAAGTGAGCATTTGTGAGCAGCAGTATGGTTTCATGCCAAGAAAGAGCACTACAGATGCAATATTTGCTTTGAGAATGTTGATGGAGAAGTACAGAGAGGGTCAGAAAGAGCTGCATTGTGTCTTTGTAGATTTAGAGAAAGCATATGACAGGGTGCCAAGAGAGGAGCTGTGGTATTGTATGATGAGGTCTGGAGTGGCAGAGAAGTATGTTAGAGTGGTGCAGGATATGTATGAGAGCAGTAGGACAGTGGTAAGGAGTGCGGTAGGTGTGACAGAGGAGTTCACGGTGAAGGTGGGACTGCATCAAGGATCAGCTCTGAGCCCCTTCTTGTTTGCAGTGGTGATGGACA
The DNA here is from genome assembly GCA_023630585.1 of Cranoglanis bouderius. NCBI lineage: Eukaryota > Metazoa > Chordata > Actinopteri > Siluriformes > Cranoglanididae > Cranoglanis > Cranoglanis bouderius. The sequence continues at coordinate 5,564,130 of CM042546.1, read as the reverse complement.
GGCTGACAGATGAGGTCAGACAGGAATCTCCATGGACTATGATGTTTGCGGATGACATCGTGATCTGTAGTGAGAGCAGGGAGCAGGTGGAGGAAACTCTAGAGAGGTGGAGGTTTGCTCTGGAGAGAAGAGGAATGAAGGTTAGTTGCAGCAAGACAGACATGTTTGTGAATGAGAGGGATCCAAGTGGAACAGTGAGGTTACAGGGAGAAGAGATAAAGAAGGTGCAGGATTTTAAGTACTTAGGGTCAACAGTCCAGAGCAACGGGGAGTGTGGAAAAGAGGTGAAGAAGTGTGTGCAGGCAGGTTGGAATGGGTGGAGAAGAGTGTCAGGTCTGTTGTGTGATAAAAGAGTACCAGCAAGAATGAAAGGAAAGGTGTACAGGACAGTAGTGAGACCAGCAATGTTGTATGGTTTGGAGACAGTTGCACTGAGGAAAAGACAGGAGGAAGAGTTAGAGGTAGCAGAGCTGAAGATGTTGAGGTTCTCTTTGGGAGTGATGAGGATGGATAGGATCAGGAATGAGTACATCAGAGGGACAGCACATGTGAGATGTTTTGGAGACAAAGTTAGAGAGGCCAGGTTGAGATGGTTTGGACATGTTCAGAGGAGGGAGAGTGAATATATCGGTAAAAGGATGCTGAGGTTAGAGCTGCCAGGCAGGAGGCCGAGAGGAAGGCCAAAGAGGAGGTTTATGGATGTAGTGAAGGAGGACATGAAGGTAGTCATTCTGAGAGAAGAGGATGCAGGGGATAGGGCTAGATGGAGGCAGATGATTCGCTGTGGAAACCCCTGAAGGGAACAGCCGAAAGGAAAAGAAGAAGATAAACCTGCCATTATTTACCTATTTATTTTTTGTTGAACTTATATATTTGACTTAAGTGGAAATTCTATGTTGATCCATTAATTATTATTTTGTGTATCATCTATCACTTACTATCTTCCCACCAAATTAGAAAACCTACAAATATCATACAGCAAGTAAAAAGCTAAAACTCCATCAATCCTGAATCCTTTTCCTCTTATAGTATAATATCAGACTCTTATATGTACAGCATTTAGCAGACAATTGTATCCAGATTGACTTAAGTAGCAATCACGCCTGATATGAATGATATCCGCCTGGCATAAAAGCCCATTCACTTCAGTGGAAGAGGCCACAGTATGTAAGAAAAGGATCTGCTTCCAGGAGCAATTAATTTCACATACACCTCCTCCGATTTCTCTCAGTTTATCTACAGTAGATGATCATGCAAATCCCCCAGTTTTGGAAGCATGGGCCAATAGAAAAATTAACACTGGGATGGGATTACTGCTTTCTGAAAGACTCAACATGGAGAAACTGATTATTCTAATTGCTAATCAGCACAATGTATTTTATCACTCACAAACAACAAGCTAGATATAACAAGCTGGCTATGGCTAGCAGTTCACTGAACCACTATTTCCCCCTTCAGAAACAAGTCACACCAAGGTCACTGATAATAACATGATTTTACTCAACCCCAAAGATTTCCACACTGGATGTAGACACTAGTTAAAATGTAAGCACATCTTTTCCACACACTTGATACAGATGAGTACGAATGCTGAGAAACACTTTTAGTATGCATTTTCTTCTCCCCCATCATTCTTGCCATTCTTGCTTCCAGCACCTGTACAACTTGCCTTACAGAATCTATCAAACCAGAGAAGGTCTAATCATCTGGGATTCCAGAGTGTCTACATGAGGTATGGATTCCGTAATGAAGACAGAGAGACTGTAAGTCTGTGTGAAAGAGTGGAAACGATTAGAGAAATATACAGTCAGCGAACAAGAAGATAATCGGCCAACAGAGCAGAACATTAGGAAACAAATTGAACTCGGACCCGGAGTTTTATACTTGTGTCCAGTTACAGTGTAGTTAAAGCCATGCAAACCTGGCATTCTTAAACATTCCCAACTCCACCAGGAGCAGCAACAGAAGTACCCTAAAGGATGAAGGGGCTCCATCTCTACTGGCTTTGAAAGGGTATTAGCAAACAGAATGCGCCACCTTTTGGCTTAGTGTGACTATCGCCCTGTTTGCCCTCGGCCCACGTTAGACCATGTTATGCAATCACTTGGCAAAGGAATTTGGCTGAGGAAACTTGGATCAGAGGTCAAGATGAGGCATGAGGGGAGCGAAATAAATAAATAAACAAACAAACAAACAAATAAATAAATAACAGGCACACCCAGAGTGCAGTGTGGAAAGCGACTGATTAGATAATTACTAAGCATGACGTGATAATAGTGCATGTGGTACTGCCAAGTCAAATCAGTGAAGGCAGGCATTCATGCATCTGTGCTGTGCACCGTGTAATTTTTCTGACATGCCATTTATGCTTTTCTTTTATATATATATATATATATATATATATATATATATATATATATATATATATATATATATATATATATATATGATAAAAATGAATATTCTCTAATATTATCTATTTCCAAAAATCACATACAGGATATGGTATGGTAACCAATATATATTTTGTCTTGATATGTTTCACTCAATAATAGTAGTAATATTCAATTAAAACAGTATTATTATTAGTAATATTATTAATAATAATAATAATAATAATAATAATAATAATAATAATAATAATAATAATAATACATTTTTTAAATACCATTGTGACCCTGCCCCCATCCAAAAACAACAAAACAAACAAACAAACAAACAAAAAACAGTAGCTACAACCAAGCTATTAAATATGGACATTTTTTTTCATGGCCATGAATTAATATAATGAGGCCATGAGTTAAGCTTCTTGAGATGAATTCCATGGCCACAAAGTATTTATGCAACATTTGGTTAGAGGCAGGATGTGAAGTGTTTATACTCAGCGTGGGCTTTATTGTGGCCATTCCAAGAATCATAGTCAAAATGTAACGCAGGGGTCAATGCACAAGTAGGGAATAACAAAGAAGGATAATCCATATTAAAAAAAGAAAAAAAAAAACTAGTTGTAAAACCAGAAAAAAAAACAAACAAGAACCAACACTCAAATGCGCAATATGATTGGCAAGACTTCGCCCAGGAGAAGTAGAAACTACAGGGAATAAATAACCAAACTAATCACAGAAAAGGTGAACATAATAGGACAATTAACCAATAATAGGACAGAAGTGGAGACAGGATCAAAACCAAAACAAAGTTAGATATAAATGAAAGCACACAGAGAACACAGAACAATGGGAAGTGGTACTCGGTGAGCCCATATTAAATCATGGGCTCAAGTTACTACTCATGGCAATGACAACATCATAATTTGTGGCCATGAGAAAATGTGGCCTTGCAATATTAACTAGTGGCCTCAATATATTTAATTTGTTTGTCTTATTTAAAAAAAAAAAAAAAAACACCATGTTACCTCAGCAGCTCCATAGTAAAAAAAACAAACAAACAAACAAACATATATTGTCTTTAGCCTTTACATCTTTTCTAGAGCACTCTTAGTTGATTAATCTAGGTTACTTTAACTCTGATATAATTATGCCTATATGATATCTTATTCAGTGAGGTTCCATTAACTGTGAATAAAATCTCTCCATTATAAAGAACAGACTGCCTATCTTTTAGTGCTGATTGGATCCTGAACAGGCCTCTTCATAATGAGAGGTACAGACACAAGACATGTCCTCAGACACGCTACAAAGAGATACTGGGTCTCCTAGTCGTGAAAATGATCTTGGGAAAATTAAATGAAGCAAACCTTTTGTAGAAAACATATCACTGCTGAGCAGAAGTAAAACTATAGGAAAATCTTTAGTATTTCATACACATTCTTATAATACTGAGGATGTCTGTGATTGGTGTATATTACCCATGGGGAATGTAACATTTTAATACCTGATGTATGGATCTTTAAGACATACTGACTTTATATAGAGACATAGAGACATCAACTGAGATATTCAATCAAGAACACTGCCCTGGCATTATACACACACTATATATATATATATATATATATATATATATATATATATATATATATATATATATATATATATATATACACACACACACACACACACACACACACACACACACACACACACACACACACACACACACACAGGTGCATCTCAATAAATTAGAATGTTGTGGAAAAGTTCATTTATTTCAGTAATTCAACTCAAATTGTGAAACTCGTGTATTAAATAAATTCAGTGCACACAGACTGAAGTAGTTTAAGTCTTTGGTTCTTTTTATTGTGATGATTTTGGCTCACGTTTAACAAAAACCCACCAATTCACTATCTCAACAAATTAGAATACTTCATAAGACCAATAAAAAAAAACATTTTTAGTGAATTGTTGGCCTTCTGGAAAGTATGTTCATTTACTGTACATGTACTCAGTACTTGGTAGGGGCTCCTTTTGCTTTAATTGCTGCCTCAATTCGGCGTGGCATGGAGGTGATCAGTTTGTGGCACTGCTGAGGTGGTATGGAAGCCCAGGTTTCTTTGACAGTGGCCTTCAGCTCATCTGCTTTTTTTGGTCTCTTGTTTCTCATTTTCCTCTTGACAATACCCCATAGATTCTCTATGGGGTTCAGGTGTGGTGAGTTTGCTGGCCAGTCAAGCACACCAACACCATGGTCATTTAACCAACTTTTGGTGCTTTTGGCAGTGTGGGCAGGTGCCAAATCCTGCTGGAAAATGAAATCAGCATCTTCAAAATGCTGGTCAGCTGAAGGAAGCATGAAGTTCTCCAAAATTTCTTGGTAAACAGGTGCAGTGACTTTGGTTTTCAAAAAACAAAATGGACCAACACCAGCAGATGACATTGCACCCCAAATCATCACAGACTGTGGAAACTGAACACTGGACTTCAAGCAACTTGGGCTATGAGCTTCTCCACCCTTCCTCCAGACGCTAGGACCTTGGTTTCCAAATGAAATACAAAACTTGCTCCCATCTGAAAAGAGGATATTGGACCACTGGTCAACAGTCCAGTTCTTCTTCTCGTTAGCCCAGGTAAGACGCCTCTGACGTTGTCTGTGGTTCAGGAGTGGCTTAACAAGAGGAATACGACAACTGTAGCCAAATTCCTTGGCACGTCTGTGTGTGGTGGCTCTTGATGCCTTGACCCCAGTCTCAGTCCATTCCTTATGAAGTTCACTCAAATTCTTGAATCGATTTTGCTTGACAATTCTCATAAGGCTGCGGTTCTCTCGGTTGATTGTGCATCTTTTTCTTCCACAATTTTTCCTTCCACTCAACTTTCTGTTAACATGCTTGGATACAGCACTCTGTGAACAGCCAGCTTCTTTGGCAATGAATGTTTGTGGCTTACCTAGTGAACCAAACTGAGAGACCATTTTGAAGGCTCAGGAAACCTTTGCAAGTGTTTTGAATTGATTAGCTGATTGGCATGTCACCATATTCTAATTTGTTGAGATAGTGAACTGGTGGGTTTTTGTTAAATGTGAGCCAAAATCATCACAATTAAAAGAACCAAAGACTCCACCTAGGGGGAGTCTCCAAGTCACCTACCAGCATGTTTTTAAGAGGTGGAAGGAAACCTGGAGAACCTGTATGAAACCCACATGGACATGGGGAGAATATAAGAAACTCCACATAGACAGCAATTCAAGCTTGGTATCAAAAAAAAAAAAAGGGAACCGGCTAACTGCTATGCCACCGGGTCACCTGGACCTAAAGTTTACTTTACAATTGATTATACCATATTTTCATAAAGTTCCATATATCATGTTAATATCTAGTTCTGCGGCCATGCAGTGACCCTTCAAGGGGCAGGTGCTCAAAATGTAAAAAATCTTAAGACATATAAGGGTCACAAGAAAGGGTTCTAAACCTTTTCTAAACCTCTAAACCCTGGACCTTTCTGTGTCACTGGGATGGTACTCCCAAGGGTACATCTTTTGTTTGTTTAGTACTTTATGTACTGTATCTCTTACCTAGAAAGGTGCTTGTAGTTTTTAAAATCTTTACTCTAAAAACAAATTATGTTACAGTCATGTACCTTAAATCATTTTTTAAGGTACACCATATCCACTTTTCCAGGCAAAAGATACATATTAAATGTACAAAAGATGTACCCTTGACAGTAAAGATACTGGAAAGTTACTGTATAATATTCTTTTTTTTTTCTGACAGTGTAGTACAGCATTACATGCTCAACCATTATTTAAGTAGAACATAAACCATGTCATATTATATGGTGAGACTGGCTTTTATCAAATTATATTATTGTAATTATTTCAACATTAGACAGGATAGTTATAGGGCAGGACCAGCTGAGGTACCTGACCTTTGCTGTAGAAGACAAGAAACTATACAATAAATCACAGCTATTTATTAAGAGACGATGCAGATAAACAGGGACTGTTTAAGACTTTGGTAAAGCTACTAATTCTACTGTTGTTTCATGAACATCTTTGGCTGTACTGTATAATCATTGATGGTTTTTGTAATATGAAACCAGGTACATGTGTTACTTGTTGCGCTGCACTTTTAATCCAGTTTATGAAGGATGTACTACCTCTAACTTCTTCACACTGCTCTTTTGAATAATGACAGGCTGTATGGTACACATAATAAAATATATGTTCAGTTTAATTTTCAAGTTGAAAAGAGAATTAAACACAGTCTTCGCACTATGTGAATCAAAATTATAGCGACAAACGTAAAATGAGGTGGTACATCTTTTAAATGGAAAGGTGAATACAGTGTACCTTTAAAATATTACTCTGAAAGCTAATTAAAGGCATAATAGTTGTCCTTAAGTTCCAATTATGCACCTTAAATAGTTTTTAAAGGTAAGCTACATTTGCATTAACCTGCAATAGATGTATACAAAAAGTACAAAAAAGTACCCTTGAGGGTACTTTAGGTACGGTTTAACACCCTTATTTTCTGAGAGTGTACAGTACATGTCCAAACTAACAAACAAAGACAGGTCTATTTAGCCAGCCTACTGCTATGCTGCACAATTTCCCAACGAAGTGTAACACTATAAATACAATGTGACAACAAACATACAGCTGGTTGTAAAATAGAGAGATAATATGGGCTTTTTATTTATAGTTAAATTATTTTAAATGAAATCTTCTCTTAATAAGGGGCTCGGACAAGAAAAAAAAAATTTAAAGGGCAATGCCGACACCAAGGAGCTCACCCGCAGTTATGCAATTACCACATAATTAGGGATAAGAAGCAGGTCATAGGAAAACCTTGAAGCTAAATATGTTTCAGTATAATTAATGTTAATAATAATTGTCCTATTATGAGGTATTTTTTATGATTTCTTTTCTCTTGGCACTTACTGTGTTTTTACACCAATATAATTAATATGTTCATGAGCACTTAATGTATACAGAACTTGGCCAGTGTACTTTAGTAAAACAAACAAACAAACAAACAAGTCTTTGCCCTTAACTTCTCAATGTTAATTATTGTTCAGTAATTGTATGTTTATTGAACTTAACAATTAATAGGTAGCACTTAGTAGGGACTACAAGGAAGGGCAGTGAATTGTCTTTTACCAACAGGTCGGATTGATTGAATTGTATCTTACACACACACACACACACACACACATATATATATATATATATATATATATATATATATATATATATATATATATATATATATATATATATATATATATATATATTATAAAAAAGGCAGGAAAATGACAAACATGATAACACTACAATAACACTTTCCGTTTTGAAGCTCATGCTTGAACTATTCTAATTAATAATCCCTCTCCAAATGAAATACACTTCTCTCTGATTGCTTTTGGCCAATTAATTAAATTCACACACGTGTGTGTGTGCGCGTGTGTGTGTGTGTGTGTGTGCGTGCGTGTGTGTGGAGTTAAGCTGATGCTCAGCTCAAGCCTTGGGAATCCCCTTAGCCTTCTGCGCTTAGCCCCGATGCAACAACAGCAGCACTCACCACTGAATTATAAATAGGCTACACAGAAGGTCAGCGTAAATCACTTGCACACTTGTTCGTCCATAATGAAAGAGTAAGGAGAGGAAAAAAAGAGAGCCAGGTGCATCATGGGCTGTGGCCGTAACACTGCTGTTTAATAAAAGACCTCACTTGTGTGGTGCTTGTAGGAGAACAGCACTGTCCATTTGAATTCCAAAAGCCTTTTCTGAAAATACTCGTACCACTAGTGATTCTGTATCATTTCTGTTTTCCTTAATGCTGCTTCAGCTCCTTCCTGAAAACTGAAATTCAGTGTTTATCATTGTCTCATTAAGACCAATAGATACTACATTGTGTTTTGTTATGTGTAAGACTTTTGTTCTTAGCTTAGTCCAAGTCAGGTTCCAGCAGTCTGCAAATACATCCCAGGGAACTTGGGGCGCAAGGCAGAGAGACACCCTGGATGGGAGGCCAGTCCATTGCAAGGCACAAACACGCACACGTTCACACACTACGGACAATTTGGAAATGCCAATCAGCCTACAATGCATGTCTTTGGACTTGGGGAGGAAACCGGAGTACCTGAAGGAAACCCCCGAAGAACATACAAACTCCGTGCACACATGGTGGAGGCAAACGTGCTGACCACTAAGCGTAAGACATATATAAGACATATATAAACTTTGATATAGTGAGGTTTTATGTAAGGAGGTGTTTATGTTATATTTTTGGAAGGAGTCTCCAGTGCTTTCTAACAGAGGTTAAAAAAAAAAATCACCACCAATTTTTTTATTATTATTATTATTATTATTAATCTCAGGAGAGAAAAACTGGAGAAGCTGGCATTTATAGTTGTTAAACATAGGTGATAATATGAACTAACATCCCACAACATAAAACATAACTATAAATGGGTGAAATATAACCAGTAGCAAATTGCTGTGGTATTAGAGGCTGGTATAAGAGGATTAAAATACTTCAGGGTGGTCACAGTACATGTTGGGCTACATCACACCACCCCATCATTTATTATTTTCCTATAATGGCATGCCCAAATAGTTTTTTTATCCTTATACAACAGCAAATTTGCCAATTCTTCTAAATTTTTAATCAGTGAATTATGTCATACGTTTCTACCATATTCAACCATTTAACATTGTGGAATGTCTGCAAAACAAGTCCGTTCCTGTCTGTTTTATTCCTTCCACATTTTGTGCTAGCAGGAGATAATAATTTGTGCCAGACCTCTTTAAAAAGTACCAACAAGTCAGCACTTAAAACAAAGCATTCAGGAATAGATTCTGCCAGTCTGTATTGTGTTCTTGTAAAAATACAGTCTGATCTCGCCCAAATCCATGCGCAAACAGTGTATGCCGAACATGAATTCCACTTGTATTCACTTCTCTGAGATCATCTGCCTCTGCCCTGACTCCACATGCTTCACCAACTGGAGTAAAAGCTAAAAATACATCAAACGCTAACCTTACAAACTCATTTATCTTCAAAGGGGATTCTGGGAATATTGGGATATCAATACAGCTGCTAAATATCAAATAAAACAGATAAATTGAGTAAATCCATTTGCATAAGTAAGGAATTAGCATATGGGATGACCTACATCATCCTAAAACAAATGGTAATCCATAAATGGCTCATAGGCAGGGAAATCTGCATCAACTCTTCAGCGTTTAAAGGCGGTGAAGACTGGCCTCAGGGTCATGTGCATGAAAATTTACAAGAATGAGTGCTGTGATCGGTCTTGATTTTTATTTCCTTTGAAATATGCTTTTATGGATGGAAGATCTGGCTATAATTTAGTATTATTGCTATTGCTATTATTATTTTATCATGGTGGTAGATAAAAATGTACTGTGATACCTTTGAGTTTGATGTAATTTACATAGATCCTAGTTAGTTAGTGTTTCATTTCAATTTTATAGTGATGGTGTACAGAGCCATGAAGACCAAACATCTGTCACTGTATAGCAACTTGTTGATTGCATGGTAGCATGGTATTTAAAGCCTACTCGACAGACGCTGACCAATGCCAACAGACTCATTTGTCGGGTTTTGTCGGCTTAGTGTATTAACCCTGTCAGCATCTGTTGCTGTTGGTCGGTGTTTGTTTTCACTGACTGAACAAGTTCAACCAGCATTTGTCGGTTGTGGAATGTCTGAGCAGTGTGGTATGATTCTCCAACAAACTCTGATGTAATCTGACCTGGGCACGAACCGTTGCCATGACGATCCCTGAAAACTCCATAGAAACGAAAGCCTAGGTGCTAGGAATGCTACATTGTTGTTGTGACTAAAATGGCAGATTTCTGGACGAATCAGAAAGAAGAGGATAAATTATGTATCGAAGTGTTATTCAAACAAAACTGTTTATTTTGACCCCTGGTGAATTTCAACTCTTGTTTTTTGGTTTTAATCAGGATCACCCACTAACCATATACCATTTTCCATATTCTGTTTCATGAAGTAAGAAGCGAAATCGTAACAAATGTTTATAACTTACATTTGCATAAAAATATTGTTCATAATGAATGATCTAATAATGGTCTTAGTTTACCACATAGCCTACCTTAAAATGTTTTTAGACATTTAGAGATGTTGAAACTGCTTGGGGGCAAACTGAGCAAAATTTTGAAAGCACATATCCTGTCTTTGCAGTTCTCTGCATAAATTTAAGTAAGTGCCCTGAATCTCATGTCGCAACAACCAAGGCTTCACCCACAACCTCTTTTGTTTCACACTTCATCTTTTCAGGTGAAGAACGACACAACCTTTTTAAAACCAGTCTGACAATCCATAAAAAAGTTTGTGGGTGTCTCTTGGGGCAGTGTGAACGACAGTCGTGTTTCCCAACATTCTAAATCCAATGGCCAACTTTTATTGGTGATTGCTGGCATTGGTCGGAATCTGTCAGTGCAGTGCAGTGTGAACTAGGCTTAAAATGTGATTAATGTCCTTCTGAAAATCTTACACCAACAACCTCACTTATTCAGATCTAATGTATTTGCCATGTTCTAAGGTCCATTCATGGGTCAAATTGTCATCTTTTCCATAGTTAAAGCAAAATCTGATTCAGGACATCGCCATTTTTTGAGGTGTGTTTAAAGTAACTACTTCTTATTAGAGCAGTTAAATGCTGATAAACAACAGCAAAGAATGCGTCAAACCACACTTCAATTAACAGCCACAGAGTCCACCTGCCGATAAGCAATTAATCAAATTATAGTTTTTAAAATTGATACTGAATGAAAATGTAACACTCAAAATATAATATTGCTGACTTTTATTACAAAAATAAACAGTACTGACTGTACCATGAAAATGTACTGTACTTTTTTTAAATGAAATAAATATATATATATATATATATATATATATATATATATATATATATATATATATATATATATATAAACTATTAATAAATATGAAAGTAAATAAAACATATACATCCTAAATGAATCAAAAAACACTTCAAATAACACAACAAAATCTGTCAGTGAATTTTATTTTGCCTCTAGAGGCCACTCTCATACTGTATAATGACAGCGGACCCTTCTCAACCACTCCCGCAATGGATGCAACTGAGTTAAAATCAGTGTGGATTTTTGCTGAGAACCAACAGTTCCACCAATCGGTTAACCGGTGCCAATTAATCGGCAAAACTGATCAATCAGTCGACCTCTAGAGTATAACACAGTATATCATTATTTAAGGATGCACCAAATAAGCAACCTGGTGGCTCAGCTGAGAGCATGCAGCATGGAAGCTCATGTCCATCAACAGAGCTCTCCTTATATCTCAACGATCAGCCTTCCTTGGATGGAAGATTCTGTGTTTACAGTAGTGAAAGTTTTTTTTTTTTTTTCCTGCCGTGTCAACTCCAGTCACAAGAGAGTCCAAAAATTAGTCTGGATAACCTCTGTCAGCTGGCATGTGCCACTGGCTCTAAACTCACGGAGTGTGACTGAATAGCGATGTGCAACCCATGGCGCACACAGCACTAGTCAATTCAGTATGCCACGCAAGGATTGTATTTAAATTTTACTGCGCTTTAAAGTACAAGAAGAATGACTACCTGAGCAATAGCTTGTGGGGTTTGGGATTAAAAAACACACACCTCTTGCACACACCTCTAGACTCCGTATGAAATTATATCAAAGTGAAAATGTTCCATTAAAGCAATGGGGGAAATAAACTGGCTTTATTTTCTCAAAAATATTTTCAGAATAACAAAGTACATTTAGCCTGCGTTTTTTTATTTATTTATTTATTTTTTTATATATACAGTTTTTTTTTCTACTGCCTGGCTAATCCACAACAGTGACTAGTGAATGTATTAGTCGATAAGTATATGCAACCCCTAGTGTGTGTGTGTTTGTGATGACCAGTTAGTAAAGTTTGTGCCAATTTTAAAGAATAATGCAAACAGTTTGTGCAGTCATTCTCATGCATACTGTATATCACTGTTTCACATTTAGTGACAAGCATCTAATAGCTACGTTTCTGTGCGTGCTCATGCAGTACAGTTTCAGTGTGCTTGTGTGCGTGAGTGAAAAGGAGGTACTCTACCTGCTTGATGCTGTGGCTCACCTGGGCAGGTGGCAGTGTTGTTGCAAAGGCGTGTCTCCCTCAGCGGCCCGCTGCACAGTGTGCCATACGGAGAGGACACACAGGAGCGAGTACGCACCTGCCAACCCTGCCCACACGTCAACGAACACACACTCCACTGAGACCACTCCTCAGCTGCTGGATCACCTATGACAGAGAATAAAAGAGAGAAAGAAAACTATGAGAGCCTTTGCCATGCATAACAAGCTTTTAGTGCACAGTGATTGAACAATTTTCTAACTTGAAACATTACATTAATCCGTTTAAATCGCATAAGTAGCTTAGCTATAAATAAAAAAGACAAGTTACCAAAGTTAAAGAAGCTAGTTGGGTGGGCCATGTGTGTCCTACTGTTATTACATTTACAACTATGTTAAATAAAGGTAACAGACATTTTAAACACAGGTTACGTGTCCTTTACAGTAACATGTCTGCACGTTTCAGATAAATAACCTAGCTGTGGATAATCACATGTTCACCAGGAAGTCTCATTTTCTAGAAAGAAAAATGTTCCCTCATTCTATTTTTCTTTATTTTCAATAATCACTGAAGGTACAACCCTGTCACCCAAATTATACACTTAAATTGATCAAATTTTGTGCGTCAGCTAATTCTAGGCTAAAATCTCAAGCATGTTACTCGTTCAAGACCAAACGGCAGTCATTGCCAACAAAGAAACCTTGTAAAAAATGAAACTGATTGAATGGTTAAAATGGCATGTTTTCATTGATTCAGTGGTCAAATACCCTGTAGGCCAAAAGATTGTGGACACCTGACCATCACACCCATGTGTGCTTGTTGAACATCCCATTCCAGCTTTATTCCCACCTTTATAATAACCTCCACTCTTTTGGGATGGCTTTCTATTAGATTTTGGAGCATGACTATGGGGATTTGTGCTCATTCAGCAAGAGAAGAGCATTAATGAGGTCATGAACCGATGTTGGGTGAGGAGGTCTGGGGTGCAGTCAGGGTTTCAGTTCATCCCAAAGGTGTTCAGTGGGGTTGAGGTCAGGGCTCTGTGCAGGTCACTCTAGTTCTTCCACTCCAACCTTCACAAACCATGTCTTCATGGACCTCACTTTGTACATAGGAGCATTGTCATGCTGGGCCTCTTAGTTCCAGTGAAGGGAAACTGTAATGCTACAGCATACAATGACATCCTATACAATTATGTGCTTCCAACATTGTGAGAACAGTTTGGGGAAGAACCACATATGGGTGTGATGGTCAGGTGTCAACAAACCTTTGTCCACACAGTGTATTACACAAAATAAAGTTTAATTTTTAGGAACTATAAGAGCTAAATTGCACCATCGTCCAGTTACCATCCTGTTGGCTAGGTAGTTGCAAAGACAATCAAAATAATCAAGTAATCAAAACTGTATAATAGTTTTAATTTAAATAATATATAATATAAATAGTTCATGTGAATTAGGTATGTAATAATACACATACACACAAAGTCTTAATTAGGAAAGGCCAGTTCCTTCAAACCCCTGTAATCTGCTATCTGCTCACAGAGATGAGAAGAGAACTGGGATGAAATTGGTTAATATTTGTTTAAGATAATGGGCAAAAAAATAAACAAATAAAATTTAAGTTAATTTCATGACAATTAAACACACTGATTGCTGAACATATTGGCACGGAGTTTAAAATTCACACCAGATTAGCAACTGTGAAATTCAATCCACACAGAACACAAGGTCTGCATGATTCTGTTTTATCAAGAAAACTAAAGCCCAAATGTATACCAGTGTCACTGACACGAGAGATGGTGACAGACTAGTTGTAATTACAAAACATTTAACTATAAAAACGTGTCATGAGGTGTTCAACTATGGTCTAAGAGATTTTGGTGTTACTCATGAATGATACATTTGCTGTACAATGTGTTCAAAAACATTGAAATGGGCTTGGGAATGGGATTTCCATCCATGTGCTGAAAATACGTTTGCTGTGTTTGAGTGTGGATCACAACTACAGTATATAACTTCATGTAATGTGGCACCATTTGTAGATGATTTAACAACCACTCTTTACAACCGTGGTGAGCAGAAAAGCATCTGAGAATGCACAACACATTGAAACTTGATGGCTGCAACAGCAGACGATCACACCAGCTTCCAATCTTGTCAGCCCAAAACAGAAATCTGAGTCTGCAGTGAGGACAGGCTCAACTAGACTAGACAGTTGAAGATTGGAAAAACATTGCCTGGTCTGAAGGATCTCGATTTATTCTGTGGCATGCAGATTGTAGGGTCAGAATTTGGCATCAACAGTATGAATCCATGGACCCAACCTGGCTTGTGTCAACAGTTCAGGCTGGTGGAGGTGGTGTAATGGTGCAGGGAATGTTTTCTTGGTACACACTGGGTAACATATTACCAAGTGAGCATTGTTGAATGTCACAACCCATCAAAGGATTGATGCGGAGCACGAGCATTTCTTTATGGCCATAATTTCCCCATCTTATAATGGCTAATTTCAGCATGATAATTTGCCATGTCACAAAGCACAAGTTGTTTCCAACTGCTTGCAGGAGTTCAGTGCACTTCAGTGGCTTCCCCAGTCGCCAAATCTGAATCTAAAAGAACACCGTTGGGATACGGCAATCCATGCCAATATTTGGGGTGGGGGGGTGGGGGGTTGGTTGGTATACACTGTACTTGAAGGATGGTAAATTTTAAATAGCCAATCTCTGAATTGCTTCTTCCCGTTAAGGTCATCAAACACACACAATTTTCAAAGATTCATGAGCTGCATATGCATCAAACTGCACACAGAAGCCCAAGTGCCAGACTTCTGTGCTCTGTTGATTAGGTTAGAGGGGAGAAAGAACACCAATGTTAATTGGACTCGGCAGCTCTGAGAGGGGCCATATGCCCTGGGCCAAAGCTTTCTTTGCCTGTGTATGCCATCACTTTGCTTTGCCTCTCACTGTGCCTGAAGTAACTATACACAGCTTTCTTGGAGGTGGCATCGGGACACAGCCACACCAGCAGGGTAAGGCACGCCAGCGGGCGATGATCTCCAGAATCTTCTATGTCATTTCCAAACTGTCCTTGTGTGGAGGGAACATCACAGAGTGACTGGCCAAATCGAATTAATTGCACGTCTTATAATCACATTACATGTTCATTTGCATGTGGGTGAGTCAGATCCTCATCTTCCCCCCCCAGAGCCCAGGGCATAGAGGGATACTAGGATGTGTGAGCTTCACAAATGGGGTTATCTAGCATGTTTTTTTTGTTTGTTTCTTTTTTTTTTTTAAACCATAGAATTCAAAGGACATTGAAAGAAAAGACAAAGTAGAGCTTACCTGTTTGGGCTTGGAACACTCCCGGCTGGTCAGCTGATCTTGGCCTCTGGGTCTTGACCTTCTGCTCATCATCGTCAAAGTCTGAAAACAACAAACAGCAAGAATTTACCGTTAAATACAATTATGCATCTTCATTATTGAGCATGTAGGAAATGCTCATAATTAATCTAACATATATTATATAAGTAACGCATGTTAATACACAAAAATGAAAACAGGCCAGACTTTGGCATCCAAAATCAACATAGGGTTGATAGGGTGAAGCTCTTTGTAATGTGGGTTATCCTTAATCCACTGCATGGATCTCATGGTTGTAAGTATTCCTAAATAGTAATGGCAACATTGCTGTATTGATAAACTATTTAATACAAAATGCAGTTTGGGATACATATAATTATCTGCTCATGGTTCCTCAATATTACAGAAATATTATGCGCTATGGAGGCCCACGTCTACCTGCATCTCCAAGGCCGTTAGCCACAAACTCTAGCTAGCTCTCGTAAATACGGTGTGAAGAACAAAACCATCATAGTACATTGCTTCTGATTTGTATTTAGATTTTTTTATTTGTGTATTTTGTGATTTAGCCTGTTAGCTAAAACACAGAGCAGGAGATATAAAACCTGACACAAGTAGAAGTCTAGATATAAC
Organism: Cranoglanis bouderius; assembly: GCA_023630585.1. Lineage (NCBI taxonomy): Eukaryota > Metazoa > Chordata > Actinopteri > Siluriformes > Cranoglanididae > Cranoglanis > Cranoglanis bouderius. The sequence goes on along the minus strand of CM042546.1, from coordinate 5,547,574 downwards.
TAAATTAAAATGACAAAAATATAAATAAACATGCAAATAACTACTTCTTAGTTAATAGTTGGCAATCATGAGATCTCTTGCTAAACATGTTCACAACAATGATACAAATTCTACAACATGGATAAAGTGGATGTCATTCCTACCAAATTAGAGAACAAATAAACGCCTTATTTTTATCAAGAAAAAAAAAAATCTGAAATGCCAAAACACCTGAATCAATTTTCCTTTGAAAGTATATTGCTTTTTTATAATGACATTATATCATGCTCTTGTTTGGTTTCTTTACTCACTCATGCTCTTTAATTCTTTCTCTACCCTGATTGGCTGCTGGCGCCCATCTTTATTCACTCTGAAGTCATACTTCTTTCATGGCTTCTTTTGGCATGTGATTTGGCATGATTGACATATCTGTGCCGGCGTATGATATATGCCTGCAAATTTCCCACCAATTCTGACATGACACCCTGACACAGTGCTGACTGTGAACTATTATTACAGAACCGTCACAGCAACTCACAGCAGCTCAGGAATATCATATTATAAAAAATAAAAAAAACTCTACTCAGACTCAATAATCATGGGTTTTTTGGGGGTTTTTTTTTGGGCAATTTCAACTAAAAATATCACATAGGTGAACTCACATGGGTGAACATTTGTCTTAGTTTTATATATATATATATATATATATATATATATATATATATATATATATATATATATATATATTCTTGAAAAAAATTGAGAAATTAAATTAGAAATGTTTTAGTTCAGCTTTAGTTCAGTTGACCAGAATAACTATCTGCAATGGCCTAATAGACCTAAATTTAATTCCCCAATTAATCTTAATTATTCATTGAAGGCCTTTAAGTGGATAAGAGGTTCATATGAAACACCATTGCTGTGATGCTATGGCACATGCAATTAATTAAAGATACTGTGAACTGTAATATTAGCTCATTCTAAAGATGAGTGGATAATAATTGTCTCCATAGCTCACATTCAGGATATGGGAAGGTTAATGCATATAAAATATGCATCCATTAGAAACCTGGGATTTTGTCTATGGACTAAATACTGTAGGAATCATTTTTTTTTAAAATAAGAATAAGAAATTCTTCTTAAATTTATAGATTAAAAAGAATGACTGAAAATGAATGAAAGACTTGACGTGGAATAATTTGGAAAGGGTTCCACATGACATGGCTATGCAGCGCTCCTTCCTAATTACACTCACACAATGAAACAAAGGATTTCCAGGAAAAGGAGAGGAAGACAAAAACAAACAAACAAAAAATATTACACGAAGGCATCGCTGAGGCACTTTCTAAATTACCATTCAAAACGTGCATTCAGAAGTTAATGGGCAATTAGAAAAAATTCGCAATTCACCAACGTCCCCGATAGGAACATACAAATATATATGTATTCTTTATTCAATATGATTTATATGTCAGAATGCTTGTGAACCTGAAGCTAAACCATTTTAGTCAAGAAACAGATCCACAAGGAAATGCTGTTTGAATTGTACACTTACCATTGAAGCCTTATTTATAGTATTCATTACACTGATCAAAGCTTAAAAGTAACTTAAGACACTTAGAGTTCAGTGTTTGTCACCACTACACCTAACTGTCAGTATTAACTTCAAATAAAATTGTTCATGTCTTGGTTGAACCAAAACTGTAGCTTTTATTAAAAAATAAATAAATAAATAAATAAATTAAAAAATAAATATTAAAAAAAAACACTTAAAGATCTTAGAGCAGAGGTTAAAGTTTAGGTTAGATTTAGGTGTATGCATATAATGAATTAGCTGCACTGACAATTATGTAAATGGAAGGTCCTCATAAGGATATTAAGACAAATGTGTGTGTGTATGAGTGCGTAGGTGCATGCGTATTCAGATGTGGAGGAGGATAAAACAAACATTTTTATTATTGTTCTACATTTAATTAAAAAAACCTTCAAGTCAGTTGATTTAATTTTATTGGGTATAAAAGAAAGAATAAAAAAAACTCTCGCTCACACACACACACACACACACACACACACACACACACACATGTCACGGAATTATGAATAATAAGTGTCAAGAAAGTCAAGGTTTTAATTCAGTTTCCAGGCAGGCTTAGTTTTTCCCATTTGTCTTTTAATCATCATCCAGGATCAAATTAGGAAAAAAAAATCCACTCTCTAATTCCACTCTCTATTGTAAATAAACTGCCTCTAGTGACCTCCACCTCCACTAGTCCATTTACACAAGTCTACGTAAGAAGAATTACAGAAATGTGTTGAAGAAATCAGACTAAATTTGTAAAACCACTGGCACATTTGCTCTTTTCTACTCAGACTTTAGGCAAACACACTGAGACTGCATTTGGCATGACCATCATTGCAGAAATCACTTGGGTAAAGATCAAATACTAACTGACCTCTTTCACGCTTCAGCTACATAAACGCAAACTGAGCAGTTTTTGTATGCCACAACATGAACACCCTAAAGAATAACAACAGAAGCAAAACAATTTCACTGCAATGCTGCACTTTCAAAATTTCAAATTTCAACTATTTTTTGAGAAACATGAAGTCTAGCTAAGAGAAATATGTAAGAAACTGGAGAAAAAGACCAAAACGTAGAAAGCAATACTTTCAGTGAAGTAACTGGAGAGAGTATGGCTATCATTATAATTATTAGACTAGCTCACCATACTATGGGTTATAACAATTTGAATAATAATAATAATAATAATAATAATAACAATAATAATAATAATAATAATAATAATAATAATAATAATTATTATTATTATTATTATAATTATAATTATTATTATTATGATGTTTAGGGTTTGTTACATTTATATCATATTGTATTATATTATATTTGACAATTTTCCTCTTTACTGATATTCAAGTATTATTGTAATTAGATTTTTCTTTGATTATATATTATTTTCAGGCTCCATGACACCCTGAAAGAAATTTCTCATTATACATACTACACTATCATTACTGGCAAAGTGAAGCATGCTGATGGTAGCATCATGTTGAGACTTATCCTTGGCCCCTTGTTTTTTTGCCCTCTGTCCTTGGTCACTGACTTTTGATCAACAACTTTGTCTAGGCAGAGTAGAAGTTGCCCCATATTCTTTCCATTATTTTTTTTAATTTTATAATTCAAAAAACAAAAAAAAAAAACCAAATGGATTAAATGTTGTGCTGTGGTATGTTCAAAGTTTGGGATATTTTTTATAACCAAACTTTCTCCTTTCCCTTGGTCCTGTTTTGATAACTCCTTGGTCTTCATAATGCTGTTTGTTTATGTATGTTCTCGAACAATCTCTAGGCAAGTTTGGACTCCACAAACAAATAATGTGACTTATGATTGTAATTTAGTGTGACTCAACGGAGGTGAATATATTCTCTCTCTCTCTCTCTCTCTCTCTCTCTCTCTCTCTCTCTATCTTTTATATACATTTTTTTAACTAGATTCATGGCCTCCACTTTTAAGTCCACTTCAGTTCTAGTTTGAAATATGACAAAAGGTTTCTAGTTCAATTGGGGTGAATGCTTATGCAAGATGCTGTATTTAGGCACAGTTAACTTATATGGACAGTTTTAGGTCATGGTACACAAAAGTATTTGGATTTAAATTGCTACAATTACTGCCACTTATTTCACCACTCTGAATGTGGCCACACAGGAGTTCTCAATTTATAACTGACTATAAACACTGAACTTGTATAACTGCTAGCACATTTGTTCACTTCTTTACAGACATCTGTACAGAAAGATCAAGTATTAGATGACCTCATTCTCAATTCATTGAAATAAAACACAAATAACTGTGGTTGATTTTTCAGAAAGGCTTTTTTTTCAGATTTTTTTTAAACGTCTGTTATGTGAAATAGCTTATTCAGGGCAGAACTAAATAAAAAACAGAATGCAATTTTTATGATCCCTCTTATTTAAAAAAAAAATAAAAAAAAAAAAAAAAAAAAAATATATATATATATATATATATATATATATATATATATATATATATATATATATATATATATTAACATTTTGCATTTATGACCTTACCTGTATACTTTCACCACATGTACGTGTGTTCATGCAGGTGCTATGCAAGCAGCATTGTTCACATACTCGACTGCATATCTTATGTACATCTGGAGGATTAAAAGTGCTGTCCACTAGATGACATGTCAAAGCCAAAACATCTCTGTCCATCTAGTTTCCAAGTCAGTGTTTAATGTTTAGCGATTTCATGCACAGTGACTTTTAAACATACTGGCGAACTCTGTTTCTCTTTATTTTGTTTTGTTTTTGCATTATTGTTGTCAGGATCTGAATCTCAAATCAAAAACTTTGACCTTAGATTTAAATGTATTTCTAAATGTAATCTAGAAAATCCGGAGGAGTGGTACTCAAAACAGACCTTTCAGTTGGTTTAAGGGGTTTTTAAAATTCAAACACTTACTGTAATAGGAAAACTGTTGGTGTTAGTACTCAATAAAAGTCTAGAATAGTATATGAGTACGCGATTTGAGACGCGATTAGTTTGTTTATTCAGTTGTGGACACAGAGTCTCATGGTGCTATAGTGCCTCCACTATTTATGTTGGTATTGCACCATGTGGACGTGTCACATTCATTTATAAGGAAGTGCACAAGCGACACGCCAGATGCCTGCAGGATACATGTGGCGGCCATCTTGCATACGCAAAGTTAACAGCAAGAATAAATCAGCTTTTAGTCATTGTGTAAACAAAAGAGATAACAGTGGAAGCATTTTCAATTACATTTACTGTGTATTTTGCTTTTATGATGAAGTTGGTAGTCCAGTCAGGGTTGTGTCATGACACTGGGTTAAATTGGAAGATTTAGTCAATACCATGTTAAACTGTTTGTTCTCTGATTATGTCTTGCTTTGTGGCAAAGCTGAGAGTAATTAAGAGGCAAAAAAAAAAAAATCTATCTTTCCATTTAAATTGCTTTAATTACTCGTAATGGAAACTCACTCATCCAAGTGAAACACCAGCTTCACACTAAATGTTACTTATTTATTTATTTAGTTAGTTATTTTTCATTCAGAAACTGGAATCAATGTGGGTTAACTGACATATTTAGCTAAAATCAATCATCATTAGCTTTTCTCACTACAACTGGAGCTTGTGTTATTAAAACATTAAAACATATACATATTAAAACTTTCAACACATGCAATATACATGGAAATTAATTTGCTATACCAATGGTACATCTGATTACCTCCACTCAAAGTCTCTAGACTTTAGGCATACACAGATCATATGACTTAACTGGGTACAAAATTCTTTACAGAAATATCTTGGGTTCATATGTCAACTACTGGCCTCATTCACTAGTCATATTATAATTAAAACACAAACTGAGGAAAGGCTGACTTTGCAGAAATAACTGAGCCTTCAGGAAATCGAAATGTTCAGATTACAATAGAAGCAAGTGAACTTAGCAGTAATTTCTACTTTGCAGTGAATTAAAAATTGTTTTTTTTTATGTATAAGAAATGTATAAGGAGAAAACAGAGAACATATTAAAGAATAGATTGTACATAATAATTTACTGATATTAATCTGAATCAGATTCAGGAAGTGGTCATCAGTCATTTTTGGACACCCCATTTTTATGAGATTACATTTGCATCAGGGTGCCTGCCTCTCTACTTGCAGATATCTCTTGGGGAAAAAAAAATAAAAATACATGAGTTACCATGAAATGTTACCATGAGTTACCATGAAATGGCTTGAGAGCCATGATTTGATTCTGCATATTTACGTCTCTTCCTTTTGAAACAGGAAGTCAGAGTGACAGCTTGTTGAGGTGCTTGACCGATTTGCACAGCAGCCTCCAAGATATGCCACAACCCCACTGAAGCGAAACAAACTTGACAATAGCTTAGCAAACTAGCTAAATATGGAGAACAGTGACGAGTTTAACATGACTTTAACTGTGGAGGATTTCTCACCGCTGCCTTCACCCACACCTGTCGAGTTTAATGAGGATGAAATCCTAGACGACGAGATGCTGTGTGTTTTTAGAGTTAGGCTGTACATGTATGAGACAAGGTCATCCATCAGAGGTGCCAGTGGTGATGGTGAGCTACAGGGTCATCACCGGGAGGCATCTGCCACATCAGAAAATAGGCTTATAATAAAAAATAGAAAAAAAGTTGTTGTTTTTTTCTAGATATATAGTAGTGCTTGAAAGTTTATGAACCATTTAGAATGTTCTACATTTCTGCATAAATATGACCTAAAACATCATCAGATTTTCACACAAGTCCTAAACGTAGATAAAGAGAACCCAATTAAACAAATGAGACAAAAAATATTATACATGGTCATTTATTTATTGAGGAAAATGATCCAATATTACATATCTGTGAGTGGCAAAAGTATGTGAACCTTTGCATTCAGGATCTGGTGTGATATCCTCGTGCAGCAATAACTGCAACTAAACGTTTCTGGTAAGTGTTGATCAGTCCTGTACATCGGCTTGGAGGAATTTTAGCCCATTCCTCAGTACAGAACAGCTTCAACTGTGGGATGTTGGTGGGTTTCCTCACTTGAACTCCTTGCTTCAGGTCCTTCCACAACATTTCTATTGGATTAAGGTTAAGTTAAAGGTACTTTGACTTGGCCATTCCAAAACATTAACTTTATTCTTCTTTAAATATTCTTTGGTAGAAGACTTGTGTGCTTAGGGTCGTTGTCTTGCTGCGTGACCCACTTTCTTTTGAGATTCAGTTCACGGACAGATGTCCTGAAATTTTCCTTTAGAATTCATCGGTATGATTTAGAATTCATTGTTTCATCAATGATGGCAAGCTGTCCTGGCCCAGATACAGCAAAACAGGCCCAAATCATGATACTACCACCACCATGTGTCACAGATGGGATAAGATTCTGGAATGCAGTGTTCCTTTCTCCAAACACTTCTCATTTAAACAAAAAACTATATTTTGGTCTCATCAATCCACAAAACATTTTTCCAATAGCCTTCTGGCTTGTCCACATGATCTTTAGCAAACTGCAGATGGGCAGCAATGTTCTTTTTGGAGAACAGTAGCTTTCAGCTTTCTCCTTAAAACCCTGCCATTGTTGTTCAGTGTTCTCCTGATGGTGGACTCATGAACATTAACATTAGCCTATGTGAGAGAGGCCTTTAGTTGCTTAGAAGTTACCCTGGGTTCCTTTGTGACCTCGTGGACTATTACACGGCTTGCTCTTGGAGTGATCTTTGTTGGTGGACCACTCCTGGGGAGGGTAACAATGGTCTTGAATTCCCTCCATTTGTACACAATGTGTCTGACTGTGGATTGGTGGAGTCCAAACTCTTTAGAGATGGTTTTGTAACCTTTTCCAGCCTGATGAGCATCAACAACTCTTTTTATGAGGTCCTCAGAAATCTCTTTTTTTCATACCATGATACACGTCCACAAACATGTATTGTGAAGTTCAGACACTGTTACATCTCTGTTCTTTAAATAAAACAGGAAGCTCATGCACACCTGATTGTCATCACATTGATTGTAAACACCTGACTCTAATTTAACCTTCAAATTAACTGCTAATGCTAGGGGCTCACATACTTTTGTCACTCACAGATATGTAATATTGGATCATTTTCCTCAATAAATAAATGACCAAGTATAATATGTTTGTCTTATTTATTTAATAGGGTCCTCTTTGTCTACTTTTAGGACTTGTGTGAAAATCTGATGTTTTAGGTCATATTTATGCAGATATACAGTATAGAAAATTCTAAAGGATTCACAAACTTTCAAGCACCACTGTACTATACTGTTCCAGGTACAAAAAAAAAAAGTTCAGAAACACCAATTTTGATTTCAGGGGCACTTTAAATATCTTTTTTATTAATGAAAGAGAATCGAATAAATATACATATGTCGCCCCATCTTTTTCCTATCTTCAACTGTCCAGTTAACTTGTGCTCACTCTAGCCTCAGATTCCTGTTCTTGGCTGACAGGAGTGAAACGCTGATATGGGCTTCTGCAGTTGTAACCCATCCATCTTAATGTTCAACATCTTGTACTTTCTGAGATGTTTTTCTACTCGCCACGGTTGTAAAGAGTGGTTATTTGAGTTACCGTAGCCTTCTGTCAGCAAAAACAGTCTGGCCCCAACAAACATGCCATGATCAAAGTCACTGAGATCATATATTTCTCTGTACTGATGTCTGATGTGAACACTGACTGAAGATCTTGACCTGTATCTGCATGATTTTATGCTTTGTGCTGCTGCCACATGATTGGCTGACTGGATAATTGCATGAATGAGCAGGTGTACAGGGTTTCAGAAATAAAGCGGCTGGTGAGTGTACATACTAGTTCCACGTATTGAGAAACTGATGTTGAGTCTTGCTATTAATATGTTTATGGTACCATCAGCTACATGCTGTACAATTGTATGATACAAAAACCATGATATGTCTGTATGATACATCCGTAAAAACTGAGCCAGGCTAGTTAAAATGCACCTGCTTCAAGACATCCAGTAACAAGCTATCACATAGAATTGAAGACTATCAACAGTTTGTCACTCCTCTGAATCACTCTCTTGCAACAGAGTACTGGACTCAGTGCTTTTTCCAGAATAGACGGTGTTACAAAAAAAAAAGAAAACAAAAAAAAAAGAACAAAATGTACTGTTTGATCTTTATCATATCTCAGATACATGGTAGTATGAGAGCTGGAGTGTATTTCAAGCTCGGTTTGAGAGGATGAGAAAATGCATAAAAGTGTGACCTTTTTCGTGCTGATAGCCAGGTGAAAACATCTTCAGGGTTATGGTGGAAATGGAAAACAAAAATCAATGCAACCCAAAATAATAGAACAGCAGTTTCTGAAATGCTCAAACCAGCTGGTCTGGTAGGAACAACCATGCCACGGTCAACACCACCAAAAGCAAAATCTTTCTCCAATCTGTTGTTTGATGTGAACATTACCTGAAGCTCTTGACCTGTATCTTCATGATTTTATGCATTGCATTGATGCCAAATGATTGGCTGACTGGAGAATTGCATGAATGAGAAACCAGGAAATCAGAGAACCCAGAGAAAACCCTATTTGTGACTATGATAGTCCCACCGTCTCATGTCATGGTTTTAGGTGAATGATTTTGTAAACACAGCTGGCAGATCGCTACAGACAATCTAGTAGCAGTATTGAAGGCTCAAGAGCAGGCAAGATTTAGCAATATGAGCTCTTCTTCCGCTTCTTCTTTTTTTTGTGGGGGGTTATATTAGCACCCTCTTCATGAGAGTTTGGCCAAAGCATTTAAGTATCAATGCACATAGTATGGTGGGGTATTGAGCAAATTTCTTAATCTTGTTCTTATATTTTATTATAAATCCCTGTATAACACTGTGAGTTAGAAACTAAGGGACATTGACACTGAGCAACAGGTGAGTAAAATTAATAAACAAAAACATTAGTGTTTATTCGGCATGGTTGAGAGAGGGTGTGGTTTTCGGCAGGAGATTCTGGTGACAGTTATTATCTCACTGTGGATGTGGATTGCCAGAGTCATGACACAATGCTTGATTGAAACTTCAATTTCAATTGATGTGAAACCCAAATGCTGTCAATTTGGGTTAAAAGACGGAATGAAATAATGATTAGCTTTTTTTTTTTTTTGGGTACCCAACATTTCAACAATGGAGTTTTTGTGTGTGTGTGTGTTCTCCATGAGTGATCAGCTCCACATTGGTGCTTAACCAAAAGTAGTGCTTTAAAAGGATAAATTATACAATCTTAGAGCCTAATTTAGAAAAGCCCTTGGTTGAAACACTCATCAAAGTGGTTTACAAAGTGCTTTGCATAAATGTTAATTGTCACCCCAACAATTGCCCTTAAATAAGTCAGTTACAAGTAAACAGGTTTTCTGCTATGTTCTCAGTACAGAGAGATGTGTTGAAGGTATTGTATATGGTAATCAGGAATGCAATACAGATACACTAAATAGAGATTAGGTTAATAAATGCCAGAGTATTTCTTTAGAAACAGGAAACACTGCCATGTTTTATTTCTCTTTGCAAAGTCAGCTATTTCATTGTCCTGTATTTTGGATTGCATAGATTTTTTTCCCCCTATTGCTCACCATAAACCTGAAGATGGTTTTGCCTAGATAGCAGCACAAACAAAGGTCAAATTTTTATGCATTTTCTCATCCACTCAAACCAAGGAGCTTGAGATAAACTCCAGCTCTCATACTACAATGTATCTGAGATATGATAAAGATCAAATAATACATTTTGTTCTCATTCTCTTTTTTTTTTTTTTTTTTTTTTTTGCAAGAGTGATTGTTAGTGCCTTAGGGGCTGGTTTGAGGAGTTCAGAAACTACTTATTTCCTGGTAATTTCACACACAACATTCTTTAGATTTTACACAGACAAAAAAACATCAGAGCGCAGCAGTTCTGTGAGTGAAAATGTCTTGTTGATGAGAGGTTAGAGGAGAAATGCCAGACAGGAGCTGACAGGAAGTCTACCATAACACAAATAACCACTCTTTACAACCGTGATGAGCAGAAAAGCATCTCAGAAAGCACAACACCAAACCTTGAGTTAGATGGGCTACAACAGCAGAAGACCACATCAGGTTCCAGTCCTGTCAGTCAAGAACAAGGATCTGAGCTCACTGAAACTGGACAGTTGAAGACTGGAAGACCAGGTTAAGTTTTTTCTAGTCTTCAATTGTCCAATTTTGGTGTGGGGAGAGACTGGCTAGGAAAAAACAAAAAAAATAATAATCCCAAAGTTAATGCTGAACACCTTGTATACTCCTAAGAGTTGACATACAGAGATCCCAGGTTTTTATTTTGAATACATACATATATTTTCAACTGCCAATGTGTGCATGGGTTTGTGTGTGCACGTGTGTGTGTGTGTGTGTGTGTGTGTGTGTGTGTGTTTCCACAGCTGACCGTTTAACCAGTAATTGAAAGGCCTCATTATCGTCATCCGTGCACTCACCCCCCGACACACACACACACACACACACACAACACCTCCCAGTTTGTTGTCTCATGCTTGAAATGAATTAAAGCTGTTAGCTCAAATTGAAGCCCTTTAATTGCTCTAGCCTTAGGGGTGTCTTTATTATTTGCTGATGCTCAAGTGGGCCGCTTCTTCTGAGCACTCACTCATCCATCCTACACAATCAATACGCACTCGGTCTTAAGGACACTAGCTTTCCTCATTCATTACTGACTAAAAGCTGAATAGAACAATGTTATACTCTGAAGTGCCACAGCACTGTACAGTAATAGCATTCTGGGTGTAAGCTTCACCCCATGTGTAGTCGCAATGTTGCCATCATGTGCGGGACATTTCAATGTTGGATGGTCATATCAAGTTGAAATATGGATCCAGCCTTTTCCATTTGAACATAAAATGGCCTATGTAAAAATTTTGCATGCTAGGCAACATTATTTTCTAGATAGCAGAACCCAGTACACACAACATGTTCACATCAGCATATCAAAGAACGTTTAAACGAGTAAGGTGTAAGGAACAGTTTATACAATATTATACAAATTATACTTTTCCAGAATATTCCACCAGTCACAAACCATCAGCTGTTAACAATTAAAACCAATACCAAATGGTTTCCCATTGTGTAGTAGGGCGTATTAAAGACCTGGATCCTTAATGGTATCCACTAGACATAACATCCTACCAACAGAAGCCAACAAATTACCAGTGGAAACCCATAGGGACCATTACAATTTCCATTAAAACCAATATAATTCCCATTATAACCATTCAAACCATTACAAATTCTATGAGGGTTTCTATTGTTTTGTTGTTATTTTTGTTTGTTTGTTTGTTTTTTCACCAGCAGGGATGTTCAACAGATAGCATCATCTACATTTCCTGAAGATTCTAAAAAGAAGAAAAGTTCTCTCATTCATTTTTTTCTTTATTTTCAATAATAATGTGACATTGATATTGAGAGTTCACTTTGAAACTACAACCATGTTATACAAATTATAGACTGAAAGTAATTTTTTTTTTAAAAATTTAAATAATAATTTTAAGTTCTTAATAGAATGTCCTTAAATGTCCTCATTAGTATGCTATTAGTATGTATGCTATCTGAAGCTCTGTATTTTTCTGTATTTGCTATGCTATGCTAAAAATCTTAACCTTGTTACTCTTTAAAGAAAATATAAAAATATTAGATATGGTTGCTTGAAATAATTTGAGTAGTTAAATGCATATTTTCTTAGATTCAAAGTTGAAAAAATCCTAGGAAAAAAAATGGGGGGGGGTCTAATTACCTATTGAGGAGGCTTGCTCCAGGATTTTGCCATTCATAAACTGTTATAAACTGTTTATATAACCTGTCTAGTATAATTAGTTTAACCTCAGTTTTAAGCCCTGTCCTAGTTCATCCATCCATCCATCATTCCCTTTTGCTTTTCTTTACTTTTTTGTTCTTCCTTGCTTTATTTCGTCCATTTCTTCCTTGATTGCTTTGCATTTTTCTTTCTATCTTCCATTCCCATTTTCTTTTCGGTGTTTCTTGTTTTCTTTCTTCCATTTTCTTACTTTCTTTGCATTTTCTTTCCATCTTTCCTTCCTTTTTCATTTCCTTCCCTTTTTCTTTCTTTCTTTCCATCCTTTACTTTTTCTTTTCTTTTTGTTCTTTTTTGCTTCCCTTTCTATCTTCCCTTCCCTTTTTCCTTCTTCTTTGTTTCTTTCATTCTTGATGACTTGCTTTGCATTTTTCTTACCACCTTCCATTCCCCTCCATCATTTACTATGTCCATTACTCTTTAGTAGAACTATAAATGTGTGTTTTTCTTTCTTTCTTTTCTTTCTTTCATTCTTTGACATTAATACTAAACACAGCGCCAGATACCCATGATTCAACCGAATTGCACACAGGTTTGAATGAGTGTGTGAGTGTGTGTGCATGGCGCCTGGCAATACACTGTCATGCCATCCAGGGTGTATTCCCGCCTTATGCCTAGTTTTCCCGGGATAGACTCCGGAGCCACCCTGACCCCGGACCAGGATAAAGCTCAGAATGAAGATGGATTATTAAATTATTTTTTTCAAGGGGCTGTAATGGTTATGATGAGGGCTTGAGCTTTAGAAATTTACACTGGACTATATGGCTCACACTATTTATTGTCCTTATTCTGCCCGGTCCATTTCTAGAAATACTGCTCCTTCAGCATTATACTGCACAAACACACATGCATTTATTACTTTATGCACCTTGTCACACAACCAACCTTGTGAACATTATGTTTTCAAGAGAGAGAGAGTGAGAGAGAGAGAGGTCTAAAAACTGCTTTCATGCTTTCAGCTGGACAAAGATTGGCGCTAAGAAAGAGGATTTAGAGCTTTGCTAGTTTGAGCCAAAGTCGCTCTTTGTTGAACAAGGGCAGGATAGATTTTGAGAACGAGAGAGAGGTACTGAGAGGAAGAAATGGAGAAAGAGGGGGAGAGGGAGATAAAATAACAGCAAAAAGCGAAAGTGAAAGAAATAGAGACAGGCAAAACGTATCTTTTTTTCTCAGGTGTGTGTGTGTGTGTGTTTGTGTGTGTGTGTGTACGAACTCTGGGGCTGAGTCTATGATATCCATGTATTTGGCTTACACGCAGGTGATGCAATACGTGGTCATTACAGTGTGTGTGTGTGTGTGTGTGTGTGTGTGTGTGTGTGTGTGTATTTAAAACAAAATACATATTTCATAAGCTCTACTACTAAAGTCCACTACCACAAGCTATTACCATTTTTATACATAATGTATTTTTACTGTATTCTTATTAATTTACTGTATTTATTCATTGGCCAATTACATTACGTGCAAATGCAAGCAAAAGGCATTTTATTTTTGGCCAAGTTGGAGTGTGAGGATGAGTAAGTCAATATCTAATGGAAGGATTGCTATTTATTTTTCAGTATGGCAGAATCATACCAGTTTATACAGTGCATCCGGAAATTATTCACAGCGCTTCACTTTTTCCACATTTTGTTATGTTACAGCCTTATTCCAAAATGGATTAAATTCATTATTTTCCTCAAAATTCTACAAACAATACCCCACAATGACATCGTGAAAGAGGTTTGTTTGAAATCTTTGAAAATTTATTAAAAATAAAAAACAAAATAAATCACATGTACATAAGTATTCACAGGCTTTGTTCAATATTTTGTTGAAGCATCTTTGGCACCAATTACAGCCTCAAGTATTTTGGAGTCTGATGCTACAAGCTTGGCACACCTATTTTTGGGCAGTTTCTCCCATTCTTCTTTGCAGGACCTCTCAAGCTCCATCAGGTTGAATGGGGAGCGTCGGTGCACAGCCATTTTCAGATCTCTCCAGAGATGTTCAATCGGGTTCAATCTGGGCTCTGGCTGGGCCACTCAAGGACATTCACAGAGTTGTCCTGTAGCCACTCTTTTGTTATCTTCGCTGTGTGCTTAGGGTCGTTGTCCTGTTGGAAGATGAACCTTTGCCCCAGTCTGAAGTCCAGAGCGCTCTGGAGCAGGTTTTCATTAAGGATGTCTCTGTACATTGTTGCGTTCATCTTTCCCTCGATCCTGACTAGTCTCCCAGTTCCTGCTGCTGAAAAACATCCCCACAGCATCATGCTGCCACCACCATGCTTCACTGTAGGGATGGTATTGGCCAGGTGATGAGTGGTGCCTGGTTTCTTCCAGACATGACGCTTTCTATTCAGGCCAAAGAGTTCAATTTTTGTTTCTCATGGTCTGAGAGTCCTTCAGGTGCCTTTTGGTAAACTCCAGGCGGGCTGTCATGTGCCTTTTACTGTGGAGTGGCTTCCATATGGCCACTCTACCATACAGGCCTGATTGGTGGAGTGCTGCAGAGATGGTTGTTCTTCTGGAAGGTTCTCCTCTCTCCACAGTGAAATGCTGGAGCTCTGTCAGAGTGGCCATCGGGTTCTTGGTCACCTCCCTGGCTAAGGCCCTTCTCCCCCGATCGGTCAGTTTGGCTGGGCGGCCCGCTCTAGGAAGAGTCCTGGTGGTTCCAAACTTCTTCCATTTATGGATGATGGAGGCCACTGTGCTCACTGGGACCTTCAATGCTGCAGAAATTTTTCTGTACCCTTTCCCAGATCTGTGCCTCGATACAATCCTGTCTCTGAGGTCTACAGACAATTCCTTGGACTTCATGGCTTGGTTTGTGCTCTGACATGCACTGTTAACTGTGGGACCTTATATAGACAGGTATGTGCCTTTCCAAATCATGTCCAATCAACTGAATTTACCACAGGTGGACTCTAATCAAGTTGTAGAAACAAATAAAGGATGATCAGTGGAAACAGGATGCACCTGAGCTCAATTTTGAGTGTCATGGCAAATCCTGTGAATACTTATGTACATGTGATTTTTTTCGTTGATTTTTTAATTTTTATAAATTTGCAAAGATTTCAAACAAACTTCTTTCATGTTGTCATTATGGGGTATTGTTTGTAGAATTTTGAGGAAAATAATGAATTTAATCCATTTTGGAATAAGGCTGTAACATAACAAAATGTGGAAAAAGTGAAGCGCTGTGAATAATTTCCGGATACACTGTATGTTGAAAATTAAACTAGCCATTGTACATAGTGTAAATAGTGTTGTGCAAATTTTGCAGTGGGATTAGAATTATGTCTCAAATTGTGCTAAAATGTTTGCTTATAAGGGGAACACAATCACACACATGTTCGAATTAGCTTTCTCTAAAAAGCTTTGGAATTAGAATTTTGAATACATTCCAGGAAATGTTGACAAAAAATGTTAGTGTTTTATTAAAAAAAAATAAAAAAAATGCAGATAATTATTGGATAAATTGGAAATGTTGGTGTTTTATTAACCCTCAGAGGTCTATCTCTACCCGATTTTGACACACTGAAAAAAAGAAATTATTTGATGATTATAAAATTTTGCTAGTCTTTCCGATTTAAATGTTTTTTGCTCAACAAGATAATAATAAGCAATTTCAAAATGCTTTAATATAAAATCATTTTAATTAATTCAAGTCAATGATAAATAATTAAGCCTGCATTGCATCCAGTGTAGGGGGCTCGGATCCCGCCTCCGCCCTGTGTGCGCGGAGTTTGCATGTTCTCCCTGTGCTTCGGGGTTCTCCGCCAGGTACTCTGGTTTCCTCCCCCAGTCCAAAGACATGCACTGTAAGCTGATTGGCATTTCCAAATTGTCTGTAGTGTGTGAATGGGTGTGTGAATGCGTGCGCGATTGTCACACAAGGGTGTCCCCCGCAAGGGTGGCTTATGAACTCAATTTGCATATGGGTCTGAGGAACTTTAAAATGATTTAACCTTTATGTAATTTGAGATTTATGAAAGGGTTGTTTTCCATATTTCTTGTTTTGTGTTGGTTTTAAGGCATAAGGCTGTTGTGTTAGTGTGGTAGTTCAGTCTCATTGCGTTTCTCAGTCAGTTGTATGTGTGTGCAGGACTTGGTTAAATAGTCATGTTGGGTTTTGCCAGTTCAGTTCTGGCCTCATTACAGTACTATTTTATTATAAGCAACTTAAGGTGTTATTAGTTCTTCTAGTTCTAGCTGTAGTAATAATAATTGACTTGCAAAATCAGATGTTTCCAAATGAAGACATGAAGTTTAGATAATGTGTACTTTTTTGTTTTACAGCGTTTAGATTTACATTATTTATTAAGTTCTCTTGCATGAAATAAATAAAATATACATAATGACTTGCTTTGTTTGTGTTAGAGAACCCCTCGCACTCGGAGTCGCTCGTGAAGTGACTCACTTCCACTGCCACAACGTGGCAACCTCCAGCCCCAAGCTCCAACCGGAGACCCAGCAGGAGATCTCCCCAGCGGAGCTGCCCCTGGCGGTAAACATGGCAACCTCCAGCCCCGAGCTCCAGCAGGAGGCCCAGCAGGATGTCTCCTCAGCGGAGCTGCTCCTGGAGGTTAACGTAGCAACCTCCACCCCCGAGCTCCAGCCTGAGGCCCAGCAGGAGGTCTCCCCAGTGGAGCTGCCCCTGGAGGTTAATGTGGTAACCTCCAGCCCCAAGCTCCATCTAGAGACCCAGCAGAAGGTCTCCCCAGCGGAGCGTCTTCCGGAGGTCCACGATGGGACCTCCGTTCCTGTCCTGTTCCTGTCGGAGACCCAAGAGGGGTCCTCCACTCCAGCCCTGTTCCTGTCGGAGGTCCACGAGGGGACCTCTGCCCAAGCCACGTTCCAGCTGGAGGTTCACGAGGAGACCTCCACTCCTGTCCTGCTCCAGTCTGAGGTTCACGGGATGACCTCCTCCCAAGTCAATTCCATGTCTGAGGTCCACGGAATTACCTCCTCCAAAGCCAAGTCCATGTCAGAGGTCCACGGGATGACCTCCTCCCAAGCCAAGTCCATGTCTGAGGTCCACGGGATTACCTCCTCTGAAGCCAAGTCCATGTCAGAGGTCCGTGGGATGACCTCCTCCCAAGCCAAGTCCATGTCTGAGGTCCACGGGATGACCTCCTTCGAAGCCAAATCCATGTCAGAGGTCCACGGGATGACCTCCTCCCAAGCCAAGTCCATGTCTGAGGTCCATGGGATGACCTCCTCCCAAGCCAGGTCCATGTCAGAGGTCCAAGGGATGACCTCCTGCCAAGCAAGGTCCATGTCTGAGGTCCATGGGATGACCTCCTTTCCAAGTCCTAGTCCATGTCCAAGTTCTAGCCCATGTCTTAGCCTTAGTTCATGTCCTAGTCCAAGTCTATATCCAGGCCAGATCTAGGTTTCTGTCCTGACCCATATCCTAGTCCATATCTCAGTCCAGATCCATACCCTAATCCAGAGTCCTGTTCCAGTCCATGCCTCAGTTCAGACCCAGAGTTCTTTCTCAGTCCAGAATTCAGCCCAGAATCCAGTTCAGAATCCAGTCCAGTTTCTAGTTTAGTTTCCAGTTCAGGTTCAGATCCAGTTCCCAATCCAGGTTCCAGTCCAGTTCCCAATCCAGTTCCCAATCCAGCTTCCAGTCTAGGTCACAGTTCAGTATCCACCTCTGTCTCCACCTCTGTCTCCAGCTCTGTCTCCAGCTCAGTTCCCAGTCAAGTTGCTAGTTTCACTTCCAGTTCTGTTTCTAGTCTAGATTCCAGTCCAGTACCCAGTCCAGTCTCTAGTTCAGTTCTCAGTCCAGTTTTCAATCCAGTCTCCTGTCCTAAATCCAGTCCTGTTCTCAGTCCTGTTCCCAGTCCAGTTCCCAGTCAGGTTTCTAATTTCATTTCCAGTTCTGTTTCTAGTTTAGCTTTCAGTCAAGTTTCTAGTTCAATCTCAGGTCCAGTTTTCAGGTTAGTTTCCAAGGTCTGCCAGAGCGGTTGGAACTTTCGGTGCTTCAGGAGAAACGCCTTTGGGGGGGGGGTGGCTCTGTTAGAGAACCCCTCGCACTCGGAGTTGCTTGCGAAGCGACTCACTTCCGCATTCCAATCTCCGCACTACTGCTGAGTAGCGCAAGCTTCATTCACCAACTCCGCTGGACTGCTCATTCAATGACTCTCATTTTGTTTACATCACCATGTGCTTCTGTTTTGGTTCACGTCATGTCTCCGCCTCCTTATGTTCATTGGTTCATTGTTTTTTGTCTCATTATTAGTTTCAGCTGCTTTTGCGTTAGTCCTTGTTAATTCTGTCTATTTAAACCTCTTCCCATTTCCGCCTCAACACAGAGTATTAGAGTAACGTACGTTTGTACTCGGCTCGCATTCTCTCACTGCTTAGACCATAGTTCTTTGACCATAGACCATAGCCTCGTTGCATGTGTTTGCTTTGTGTTATTTTGGATTCCCAATTCGAGTTCTGGATTTATGCCTTACCTGTCTGGATTATTTCTACTTTGACCTTTTTTGGATTATTCATGTTCCTGTTTTCTGTGGATTATTGTTTGTTTTTTGACCTTGCTGTTCTTTTGTGTTTTCCCTTCACTTTAATAAACCTACCGTTTTCCCCAGCGAATGCATCCAACTCCCCCTGTGTTTCGTAACAGTTTTTCCAATATATATCCATTTAAATCAAGTAGATTTTACTTACAGTGACAGTTAATTTTACTTAAAAATAAAAGCAATAAAAGCAAAGCTTTGTCTACATAATTTACTCAAGTAGATGGAACAGATGTAGTTGGAATTACTCACTTGACATAAATTCTACTTGATATAATTAAGCTAATATAACAAAAAAAACTGTGTAAATGTTACTATGAATAACAATTCAAATAGATATATGTTGTTTACAAATTTCAGTAGTACAGATTTCTTATTGTTGTAAGGACTAAATAACAAAATGTATGATCAGTTAGAAGGTCTTGTTTGAACTCTGTGGGCCTGCTGGTTATAGTACACCAAACTTCAACCTTGAAATTTGTCATATACAAGAAGCTGAGACAGATGCAATTGCAGTAAGGGTTTTATTTTAAGAGCTGGCAGACAAATCCAAAATGTGATTCAAAACCGTGAACAGGAAACAGGCTGAGGTCAGGCGATCAATGAATCAAAATATCAGGGAATATCCTAAATACACAGATCAGGAAACAGAGCTGGATCAAGAACCAGAAAGTAACAAAACAGAACGAAACTGCTCGGTAGCCTCAGGTAGGCAAACACTCAACAATACTTTGCCCCAAACAAAGAAACACAAGGGTTTAAATACACAAACTAATCAAGGGGCAAACTGAAAGCAGGCGAGTGTAATCAGGCAACACGAGGGAGACAACCAATGGCTATACATAACCAAATTAAAACACACGTGGCAACGTAAATAAACCCATGACAACACAGAAGAATGTGGCATAGCGCTGCGAGCTGCTATGCATGCTGAGAGAGGGGGAAATACATGACAAAATTCAGACAGCAAATAAATATAATTAAATATATGCAATGTGCTGGTCTACAATTTAAACAATACAATAAAATCAATCAATCAATAAATAATAATAATGATAATAATAATAATAATAATAATAATAATAATAATAATAATAATAATAATCTGAAATACTACTATAATCGGAAGTAGTACTAAAATCAGATTACCAGTCAGAAGGTCATGAGTTCAAATCCCAGAACTTCCAAGCTGCCACTGCTGGGCCCTTGAGCAAAGGCCCTTAACCCTCAACTACTCAGTTGTATAAATGAGATAAATGTAAGTCACTCTGGATATACGCTCTGCCAAATGTCGGAAATGCAAATGTAATAATAAACAAATCAATAAATAAATGAATTACTGCTGAAGCTATGAACGGATTTGCAATTATGATTTTTTTTTCCCTTTAAACCAAATATCTCTGTGACAAGATGCAATGTAAACATGAATCTATGCCAAATAATTTCTAAATTATTCAGCAATATGTCAAGACATGATCTTCCATAGAACAGACACCATCATAGAGTTTTATGGGGTTATATAAATGATTTTAAAAAAATAAATAAATAAAAATGAAAAACACCAAAAAACAGAATCTTAATTAGATGGTAAGAAGTACTACAATAGGTAAAACTAGCCATAGTTCCAGATCTGTTCCTGACATACAGGTTAATGACTGTCCTTCATAATGGATATTAACTCAATTCATATCTTTCTTAGTTATTAACACACGTAGAAACGGATAAGACCTTGTATCTTTTCTCTCATGCGCCACACATGCTATGACTTTCCCTATAACCAGATGAAGGAGTGATAAAACACACAGCAAGTGTCGTCCTCGCATTGCCAGGAGACTCAGAAAACGGAGAGAAAGATTTCAGAGGCTTATGGGAGGTTTGAGTGAAAAAGCAAGGGTGAGAAGTCACCTTGCACAAATGCATGTTTGAGATAATCAGTGCACAAGAGCACACTCGTATGTGTGATACTAGCAGAAGAAAAACATAATAACATTTCTGAACGGAAGACCTGCTTTCAGTGCCTTGTTTTTCAGTGTGTACAGTACGTACAGAGAAATGAAAGAACCTGATGCTCGTTTTCTTCTAAATGCGGTTGACACATACAGCATCTACTGTATGTGGATTAGAATATTATGAGGATCTTCTCCACTTCTCTCCTGCCTTCCACCCTGTGTGAAAGTGCCTGTGTTAACTAGTGAGTTAAAAACCCTTATACTAAATCATTTTTGTACTTTCAGAATGGTTGATGTCTGCACACTAGCAGTTCCCTAATGCTTTTAACAAGTCACTCTAGTCACACAATTTATAGGCAACATACCCAATGAAGAGGGCAATTTTTTGACGCCATGTTGTTTTATTTTCAAAGCTATTTTGTGTGTAAATGAGAAAGACAGAGAGAGTGTGTGTGTGTGTGTGTGTGTGTGTGTGTGTGTGTGTGTGTGTGTGTGTGTGTGTGTGTGTGTGTGTGTGAGAGAGAGAGAGAGAGAGAGAGAGAGAAAGAGAGAGAGATGTTTTTGGGGTCTGCAATCAATACTGACTGCTCCCACTGGACTCGACAGTACATCAGAAATAATACACCAGGCTGAAATCATCACAAAGGGGGCACTTTTGATTACTTTTTCTCAGATGTTTTTCTTCTCTCGCTCGTTTTTTTTTACCCACTCACTATCCTAGCCTGGAGCAAATTACATATTTATTTATGTGCCGGCTTGCTTCTATCCTCATTACTCTTCTCTTTTATTCTCTTTTGTGTTGCCCTCTTCAATACCATTACATCGGTCTGATCCAGAACACCATGCACTCGAGCTCAAAGTGCTGACTGACGTTTCCCAATAGCAACTAATAAAATAATGTCTGCTAAGTAGGTTATGTGCGTTCGTAACAGTTTATTTAGACTGTCCAATATAGACACTCTACAAAGCATCTATGGACTGACATGAGTAAGCCTATTAACTTCTCTCTAAACATGTCAACTCTTATCTGTCTGTCTTTCAATAACATGTCCTGCAATGTCAATAGAGTCTAAATAAACTGAATTTAAATTGCTATAGGACAAGGGGCGAGTTGAGAGTCTAAGAATTATCATCATGAGCTAGAAAAAAAAAAGTGAGACGTCTATGGATTATGTACTGTACATAACCTCCAAAAGGAACCATCCAAAGGGGAAGAAAAAAAGAAAAAAGAGCAACATTTTACTGTAAGGTATACAAATACAGTAAGCGTAGGGACATATTTCAGTTAAGTGATGATCTAAGTATTCAGTGTCCGTATTTAGACCTCAGATGTAACTACAGCCCTAAGCGATTCTGACGCTGACTTTAGACCATTTATCATCCACGATAGTAAGCGTGACCTTGATTTAGTGTCTTGTGGCTTCATTAAGATGTGCGCACAATGAACTGTTGGTATAAAATGTCAATATAAAAAATCTAATGCAAAAAATAAATAAATAAAAGAAGAGGATGTGCTGGATCAAGTGCTAATTTTACAACCTGCTGAATAATGAGGGTGGAAGTCATATCATTGTATTACTTTTTTCATTTGATTCATTTCAAAATTGTCTCTAGTCTCTTTATTTGATCACCATGTTGTATCACATTTGACAGGGAAAAAAAGCTATTTCATTACTCAGTCTGCATTTTCTATCCCTGACTTTTTTAGGCTTAAAGGCAACTGAGCATTCTTAAAGGTGGTTGAATAGAGGCTAATGAAAAACCTTGTCTCAGACACTCCTACAAAATCTGCCAAGCTCAGAGGTAATGTACATAGTATGAATGCAGGAAATTGCGTAACCTGCCTGCAACTTTGGGACTTAATTTGCAAACTCTGAATATGGCCCATACTGTATGAATATTTAACTAGTGCTTTAATAATGATTAAGTAAAACATGCACTAATCCTTGGCACATCAGGAAATAATGAAGCATACTGTACATTTCATTAGTTCCTGATTTGTTAAGAATTAGCTGTATAAATTAATCATTATCAAAGCATTACTTAAATATTAATAAATGTAATGTGTATAAAATAAACAGCAACAATCGTAAAACTGTTGACATTGCTTATTATTCATAGATAGGTACTGTAGGTTGATGACAGTCACCTAACAGGCTCTTTGGTGATGGTCTATAGTTTTTTTTTCTGGTTTGAGAGTTAATATTGGATTATCTGAGTAAAGTGTCTCAGTTTACACTTCACCCTTTAATTAGTTTGTACTGTATATTTAAACTCTTGTCTTGATCTCGTTCTGTTCCCTTGTTGTGTATTTTGGATTATCCCTGCTATTGCTGTTCGCTGATCGCCTGATCTGTGCCTGTGTACTGTTTCCTGATTTTGATTCACATTTTGCTCCTTAAACAAAGCACATTTTATTGCACCTGCATCCATCTCACCTCAGTCCCTGACACCAGTTACTGTATATACAGTAAAGTGTTAGCTTCAGGGGTAGGTTGCGATAGGTTGGGAGTTCAAATCCCACATCTGCCAGAAAGCTAAATCAGCTTTTCGGTTGCAGTCTGCTTCATCTGAACACATTTTTACACAAAGTTACAGGTTGGTGGAACCATTGTGAATCAGTATATTGAGCTAATTCACTCATTCATTCTTAATCCTAACTCTTAGACACTCTTATCTAATCACCCACTGCTTATATCAGCTTTCAGTAGATATACTGTTTGAAATGTCAAATTTTAAAATGAATATTAGACCTCCATTTCATTAACTCTATCTAGGGTATGACACAATTGCCTTGTGCACCCTACATAGTGCACTACATTACATATCCAACCACAGAAAAAACAAAAGGAGAAAAAAAGCACATGCTCAAGGTACATCTCTGTATTTCCATTTCCATATCTCCATTAAAACCACTTGTACATTTTTTTAATTTTATTTTATTTTCTTAAATCCACGGCAGCTCAAAACATTTTACACAAACCCCAGAATGAAAGGAAAAACTAAAGTGCGAACAGAGATATGCCAGTACCAATTCTTTCTCATTCTTGATCCTCGATGATCCGAGCCTGACAGCCAGGATCAGTTTAATAGCTAAACACAAGCCAAGCCTAGACAAGACAAGATGTTTTTGATCACATGTGTATGTTTTCGCGCTGTGATCCTTACAGCATGAGAGCATATCTATATGTCTTATAGGGCAGTATTCAGTACTTTTTTTTTCTGTTATAGATTACATTATTGTAATGAAAAAAAAAAAAAAAACAACTACAAAAATGTATTTGCGTATGGTTGGAGCCATTTGATGAACCCAGCTCATCAAATGTTCAGGCTATTACAAGAACACGCATTAGTATAATCATTTTTGTTCAAGTGCATTTTCCACTCAGAAATGTCAAACACAAATTGGTGAGGCATGCAGAGAAGCCAGGTCTGTACCGTAAAACATCTCAGCAGTGGCATACTGCGAGGTGCCACTCTCAACTACCAGTAATATGCCTCCTTGAAACTAGGATGCAGGAAATTCACCAGTCAAAGAGAAAAAAAATTAGCAGCTTGATTAAGCAAGTGTCTGCATCTGGAAGCAGAAAGCGATGAGCAGGGCCAGCTGGTATAAATATACTAGCATGGCTATGCCCTCCCTCTCTTTGAATGAAAAAAAGAAATAAATAAAAATCACATAAAAATAAGGCTACATTTTTTCCCATTGAGATCATATTATTTGCAGTTATACTTGCTGATAGATTTTGAGTGCATTGCGGATAACTTAATTAAGCCCACTTCTCTGACGCATCCCTAACTCAATGTCAGTGGCGATTTTGAAGGTGCATGTGAAATAAACGTGAATGATGTGGATTACTTTGTAGATCAATGATTTTTCAAAACGCCTTTGGAAAAGTCAATAGAGTAAGCAAACATTGTTGAATCACTGTAAAAATTACACCAAGGAGATGACAGACCTGTAGGTTTTGTGTGATTTAAAGGACAAAGCTGGATACTGGCAAGTGCAGCTTTTATGTCTATTATTCCTGCCCAGGTAGCCAACTGAGCACTTTTAATAACAACCATGGCTGACCCAACAAAATAGCCGACATTGGGCCAATTTTGACAAGGCGGATTTGAAGGTGGCTGAAAATCTGTGGTGGCCCAGTAAATTTTGACTGTTGGGCCAACATTGGGCTTCAGATCTTCAGCCACCTTCAAATCCACCTTGTCAAAATTGGCCCAATATCAGCTATTTTGTTGGGTCAACTTAGCCACAATTGGCATAAAAATGTTGACCCAATAGAACTGACCTTGGCCCAATGTTTGGTGCCAGTGTCGGCCCAGCAAAATCTTGTCCATTGGGACAATTTTGGACCAATATTGTATAGCCACTCAAAATACACATTGGGTCAGTGTCACTTGTTATGGATTTGACTTAAAAAATATCAATCACAAATGGTGTTCTTTCAACATGTGTGTTCATAATAGTTTTATGTCTATGATGAGACACCATGTGAAAAGGCTCAATCATAATGATTTCATAGTAGTATTGGCATATTATTGGCCTCCCATTTGATATCATGAACAGCTATTACTGGTGATGAGAGAAGATATGTCATGGTTGAAGAAAACATGTCCTGTAAGGCCATATATTTTTCACCATGGCCTTACAGGAATTAGATATGTGCCTTCATGGGTAGACTTAAAAATAGACCATTATATGCTACATGGACAGGGTATGTATATTGGATGGATATTAGTGGAAATTAGATTGGCAGAGCATATGGTGGACGTTACGCTGACTGGATATGTGTTAGATGAATGCTAGATGGGAGTCTCTTTTAGAGAGATGCTGAGACAGATGAGCACAATCTATATTAAATGGAAGATGGACAAGGTGTATATTAGATGGCAAAAGTGTATGCTAGATGAGCCAGATGCATGCTAGACAGAGTTAATGCTAGATTGGCAGATTATATGTTAGCTGGACAGAGAGATGGTTGACAGCTAGATTGATATTAGATGGATATTTTGTATGCTACATGGTTAGAGTGCAAGTTAGTGTATTTTAAGGCTGCTAAAGGCCCAAGCCTCTCTCCAGTTCACAACGGCTTAGAGTTATTTTGTTCCAGCACTTTTTTGTGTCTTATTGGCAGGAACAAACCGCTGAGGCAAGCAGCGAAACCCTCATCTGCCATTAAAAAAATGCCAGCAGGGGCGTGCTGAGAGATGCCACCCTTGACTGACAACATAGCGTGTCTCCTTGACGTTAAGCTGCAGAAAATCTGCCAATCGAAGAAGATAGACGAAAAGTTTTGGCCTTGATTAAGCAAGTGCCTCCAGCTGGGAGAAAAGAGCAATGAGTCAGAGTCAGCAAGCAAGATTATAAGGATTTGAGGAAAAAGAAACATGAAGTTAATTAAGAAGTGAAGTCATTACATATCGAAGCAGGTTTGACACCCGAAGATTTACACAAAATGATATTCATCGTTATGGGCTGCACTGGTGATTTACAGGTTTAATTATTTAACAGTTTAGTTATTGGCCCACTTGGAAAACATAAGCCTGTGGAATATTTGATGTTTATTAGATCTTCCACTGACAAATGTGAAAAAAAAAAAAAACTTTCTGTCAGGTTAAACTATTCACAAGAGAGGAAATAGGCAAAAAATAAATAAATATCTATCTATCTATCTATCTATCTATCTATCTATCTATCGATATATATATATATATATATATATATATATATATATATATATATATATATATATATATATCCTTAGAATATCTTGAATATCCGTAGTTCATGTATCGTTATTTTTAAAATCTCAATCTTTCCTTAAAATCTCATTATTTTAACTTACTAACCTCTTATTTTGAGTTATCATCATCTCGTTATCATCTCAGTAACATCTCGATCTTTTAACATGGTATTTTGACTCCAAAGGCTCACAGTGAAATCCACTAAAGCAACATCTGGCTTACTTACTATCTGTGAAACTGCATACAGTATAAGAATTGTTAAAACTATATGCTAATATTCAATAATTGTGTCATTGATTCTGGGATCTTAAATAATACATTGAAATAATGAGATAATAATTCAAAGTAAACGTAAAAGTCAAGAGTGGGTTAGGCAGAATGAAGTCCAGGGGCATCTAGCAACAAAAGGAATTACCATCAAATATCATAAAGCTCAAAGTATCTTGCTTTCTATGCCTTGCTATGGGAAGTAAACTTCATAAGCAATGTATTGTGCTGCTTGGTAGATGATTTGTTATATTTCAGAGACAGCTTTTCTTGCAGCACTGAAGCAATAGAGCATGAGATCACACCTTTTTCACAATGTCCTAAATTCAGCAATGGCGTCTTCACAGCCACTGGAATCAGCTATAAGATTGAGGTCTGCTTTGAGTTATCATTCTGATATTATTACACTACTGAAAAAAGTGCGCATCACCACAGATGTGCAGTGTATATTTCACATAAGGAACGCACTATGAAAAAAAAATATTCAAAAATATAAGATTAACTTGCTAATGTAACATACTGAAAACTTATTATATAATTATATATAATTATATAAATAATATAGTAATATTAAACAGTACTCCACCAAAGTATTTGGTCAGATTTAGTGCTTGTAATGGAATTCAATATCAACAAATCATTCGTTTAACCATCTGTTCATTCATTGTTTTATTATGGATTAAAAAAAAAATACCAGACAATAATTTTCCCACTGTGCTGTCAGATTCCACTTCTTGGCTGACAGGAGTGGAACGTGATGTGGTCTTTTGCTGTTGTTGCCCATCTGCCTCAAGATACGACATATTCTGCTTTTTCTGAGATACTTTTCTGCTCATCACATTTGTAAAGAGCGGTTATTTGAGTTACTGTTACCGTCCCATCAGCTTGAGCCAGTCTAGACATTCTCCTCTGACCTCTCTATTCAATGAGGTATTTCCACCCGCATAACTGCTGTTCACTGGATGTTTTTTTTGTTTTTTGCACCATTCTGGGTGAATTCTAGAGATTGTTGTGTGTGAAAATACCAGGAGATCAGAACTGAAATACTCAAAACAGCTGGCACCAACAACCATGCCACGGTCACGAGTCTTTCCTCTCAGAAGGTAATTCCATCTCTGAAAGGAAGAATACATGTATGATTCTCTTATATAGGCTTTTCCTGTTTTTCTCTCTCTCTCTCTCTCTCTCTCTTTTACCTTTTTCTACATACTCCACTTAAAGCCTCCACTTAAAGCACAGTTATTTGTTTGATTTTCCTCCAACGTCAAATACATTCCTAATGCACTATCCATCACTCTGTCTTTATGTTAAGTGCCCTCTTCCCTTCCTTTCATTCTTGTCTTGCTATTTCTTCTTAACGTTCCATGGTATGAATTGTTACAGGTTGGGTGAGTGATGTGGTTAATAATGAAAGCTCTTCTATCATTAGTCTGTAAATTCGCTCTCGCTCTTTCAAATCCCTACAACATTTTGCATCAGATGTCAGTGCTGACAAAAG
The DNA here is from genome assembly GCA_023630585.1 of Cranoglanis bouderius. Lineage (NCBI taxonomy): Eukaryota > Metazoa > Chordata > Actinopteri > Siluriformes > Cranoglanididae > Cranoglanis > Cranoglanis bouderius. Next base: position 5,519,160 of record CM042546.1, on the reverse strand, counting down.
AATCCTACTTACACTATAATGAGTGTTTAAGGGTGTTCAATAGGTGTGTATGCATTTTTATACAAGGTATTTTTATAGAACACTTTCATGAATTTTACACAGGTATTTATAAAATAAGCCCCATATCTCTATAATTCCTCCTTTCAGAGATGGAACAACTTTTTGAGAGGGCAGAATCTGTAGGTGGGATGTAACAAAATACAATTACTTGACAGCTTGTGAGTAGCATTCAGCTAGTGTGTATCATCAGAGTTATTACCATGAGGGTAAATTAGTCCCCTTTCACCAGGGCAAACACAACAGCTTTATTTCTAATCTCTCGAAAGTTAGCTAGCATGATTCCTCCAATCATACAACGTAGCTGATTGCTGTTATCTAGCTAACATTTTAGAGATTAGGAATAAAGGTCTTGTTAGTTGGCAGTAGCTAATTCCTAATCTCTCAAATGTTAGCTAGATGTTATCAGTCAGCTACTTTGTATGATTGGAGGAATCATGCTAGCTAACGTTTGAGAGATTAGAAATAAAGCTGCTGTTAGATACCTTTGGCTAAGATCCCTTGGTGAAAGGGGACTAATTTACCATCCGTAACTAAAATCAGTGTGTGATTTGAGGCAGACATCTTTTTTTATTTTGTGAATCTTTCTTGTACTTTTACTTTCATGTTTAAAGTAAATTTAAAGAGTTTATACTTTTGTACTTTTGAAGAATTTGAAGCTGCTTTTCATTTTCAATTTTACCCGAGTATTTATTTAGATCTGTAAAAGTGGTTACACTTTTGTTTACTTTTAATTCACATTATATTCCCAAACACTTACAAACAATAACTCCCCTTAGATGCCAATAATATGTGAAATTGGATTAAAGTTTTCTGTTCTCTGTAGAATGACTATTTTGGTACATGGTAATCACACATCAATACAGATGCAGTAAATCGAGATTAAGTTGAAAAACCCTGGAGTGTTCATCTGAAAGATCCAGTAAAGTGTGTGTTTTGAGTAGGAGAAGAACGTCATCATTTTGTAATTGCAGCACTTACTCTGCGCACATGCACATTTTCATGAAGTGCGTCAATAAAAGAGTGAAAGTACTTTAAAGCGCAATGACACCATGCGTAGCACTCAGTCATAAACATCATATTTTCATCATCTTCATCTTTATAAATTTTGTTTACAACTGTTTGTGTGTCAGCGAATTTGTGACTCCGGTCTCCTTTTCAATTGATGCACATGCCTGACTGGATTTAAATTAGTGAACTGACTGCCGTGACTTGAGTCATTGTCTTGCTGTGTTGCGATATGCTTGTGCTACGCTCCTCAATTAGTCTGGAGGCATTTTTATTACAAATCGAAAGACAACATGCTTTCTCACACCTCTGAAATCAGAAAACAAATCCTGTTATGCTAATCAAATCCTTTTCTTGCACTGTCAGTTATTGAGTATGTGGGTCTAGACACTTTGGACTCCAATGGCAGACACAAATACAATAGCAAGAATAAAAATGGAAGCTTCAGCATAAATTAAGCGATCAATCAATCATACACTATGCCTGTTTAGAGACTAAACATTTCCAAAATAATATATCTTCTTTGATAATGGTCTGTAAGTGGTTTTGTTCGATCTTAAAAGGGTGAAAACAATTATTGTTATCATTATTATGAAATATAGAATGAACGTAAGCTTCAATTGTACCCAAAAAACACCTGAAAAGAAAAGAAAAAGTGCTTGCTTTCTCCATGTTCTACATATAAAACATTTATTACTGATTTGAAAAAAAGCAACAACAATACCATTTAACTAACTACTAGTTGCCTACTAGTGTCATATCTTTAATAGTGAGTAAGTAAGTAAGTATTGCATTACTTGTACTGGTGCATTATTTTAGTATTACTTTATATTATTTAAATTATATTTTTCCCTATTTGTACACAATATATTATTGGATTTTATCTAATAAATAAAACACAATTGGGCATATTATTATAGGAAAATAATCCACTATGAGGTAGTGTAATGTCAGCCTGATTATTTTTCCCCCCAAAGTGTTTTATTCCACTTGTACCACACTGATTTGCCCCTAATTAAGGTGTTTAATTTATTATTGAATGACATCATGGGTTTTAACCATTTATAGTTACATTTAATGTTGTAGAACATCTGCAGGGCCAGTTAGTTCCTGTTATAGCAGGTATAAACTGTCAATGAGCCACTATTTTTTTTTTTCTCTCCCTTGAAGTTAGTAAGACACAGGTTGTCATGTTACAGAGAAACCGGAAAGCACAGTCATCTGTCCTGCAGACCTTCCTGTGACGAAAAACTTCCCGACTGTTACAAAGCGCTGACACTGGAGACTCCTTCCATAAATCTTAACTAAACATCTAATTATAGAAAGCATCATATCATTGATTATATTTTTCTTTGTTAAATAACAACTTTTAAAAAAAAATCTGTTCATTATTTGTTTTACATTAGTTCAAGTTGTTTTATAATGTAGATTACCCACTTGTACCTGTGAAATATGTTACTATAGAAATGATAAAGTATAAGAATAAGGACAGACTACACTATTGTCAGAGCTGTTAAAAATAAATTAAATCAACATCGTATGACCAATCAGATTCAGGAATTCAATAGAATTATGGTATAAATTCTTTTAATATTTGTCACATTATTATTATTATTATTATTATTATTATTATTATTATTATTATTATTATTATTATTATTAGCCTATTTAACTATTATAGTTTTTGACTACCTTTTGTTTGTTTCATTTATTTCACTTGACAAGGTCGAGATTTTTTTTACTTTTCACACTGGAATGCACTTTGAGTTGCATTTTGAATGTACGAATGAAGTTATCTAAATAAACTCTATCATTATTATACTAATAGTCTGTACTTTTACCCAGCCCCAATATTTATTGAGGATATTTACATATAGGGATGATCCCTATATGTGTGATGATGATGTTCTTAACCTGGTTGGTGATCTAGCACTAGTTCCATATAAATTAACTTACTACATTAGTGCAGAGCAACACACGGTATATGAGGTGTTAGCATTATGTGTGGAAGTGAATGCCAACCTGATAAAATCACTCAGTGAAAAGGGGGCGAACTCAGAATTGTAGCTAGCTGAAGTGTGAATGCACCCACAGAGACCACAGACCTGCAATCCAGGGCTTTAATTCTGACCGAGTCTGATCATCATGGCCGCCCGCACAGCACGGCACTATCTAGACAGGAGTAGGAGGTGTGAGCTCTTTCTTGAAACAAGGTGTAAAAACAATGAGGAACTAACTAATCGAAGGAGTGTGCTTCAGGAAAATCTTCACATCCACAGTCCGGCTTGTTCAACCACCTTATCTTTGGACTTTTTTTTCTTTTTTTTGATCCGGTTAAAAGGAGTGAAGCACTTCGAGCCCTCCATCTCCATAAAACATGCATCACCATTTATTATGCATCCGTGTGGCTTCAAAAACGCATTAGACTCACATTAAAGGAAGAGACAGAACCCTCATGGCTCTCTACAGATCACCAGTTCATTGCTATCCGTCCTATAGCCTGGACTCATTATTGATGTCCCATTTTGTCACTCAGGTCTTCCAGAAGAGTTTATATTGCACAGCATAATGAGATGTGTTGCATGTTAAGATATTGTGTCAGCAGCAGATGATCTTTATGCATAATACAACACAGTCTCTGTCCTTATGCTGTTTCCTTGCATCACGGTAGGCACATAGGGCAAGCAATCAAGGTTTTCATGGGAGGAAAATGTGAAAGATTATGAATGCTTCATGTTGCGAACAGACACTTTCTTGTCACTACTTTCACTGTCTAGACAAAAGGATAATAAAGTGTAAAAAAAAAAAAAATAATTGAGAAAGAACAGGAGCTTTTAAAGATAATTGATATAATTCGCATAGACCCTTTTATTGTAGGTACATTTAGAAACACACTTTCTTTGGTATTTAAACTCTGGTTAAACTATAGTCAGTCACTTTTTTTAAAAAAAAAATGCCTCTTGTCACATAATATGTAACATTTAATTCATGCTCCTTTATGTCATTTACAGCAATAACAGCATGGCAATTATTACTGCCAATTATTAAGCCTTATCAGATACAGTATGGCAAGCTGATTAAATAATACACACACACATACACACACCCCGCACAGGAAAATAAAGGAAAACCCCTCCCCAAAATGCCAGATAATTGAAGTCATGAGTTTTCAGCAATACAATTTGCAGATTTTTGTGTATTATAGCATTCAATAAACTATTCATTGCATGATGCTAAGTAGTGGTCAAGCTGTTATTACATGTTGGCGTCTTCAACATCTCCAGAGCAAATGGATTTTTTTTTATTCAGAAGACATGATTGGAGGCTCGGATGTACAGTACAAATTTATCTGAATAGCCCGATTTCTCCTCACACCTGTGTGCTGCTCAAAAGCAGCCTGATTATAAATGTTTTTTTTTCAGTATTATTTTATTCAGTATTATGCGCATGTGTTTATATAACCTTATGTTGTACCTCTGTACTGTAATCAGCATGGTACAATAGTTCCCCGGCTCTAATCAACGGCTTGCTCATGATCCTGTATTCACTGCTGTTGATTGCATTGTCCTCTCTAATACTGTAATGACAGGCTTGCCATCGCATTATATTTCTACCCAACTGTTTAAACACAGGCTGTCCCATTTTGGTCTCCTGAGTTATAAAACAATAGACGTCTATCCAAAACTTCACGACATTTATGGAAGCTTTTTTGTCATTTTGTCTCCCCTGCTGTCGGCTCAGGCTGACAATTCACTGTCTTACAGAGAAAAGACAAGACAAGTTGACCATGTGATCCATTTTTAATGCGCTTTAGTGGAGGGATTCAGATCTCCTGCATGTATGATGCATTTCAAAGGAGATTGATCGATGGGTTTTAGTATTCTCTCAGTTGTGTTCCCCTCGCAGATAACATTGATTCTGCTTGGAGCATGCCGAGTGCGCAATGTCTATTCTACACATCTCCACCTGAGAGAAGGACATCCTAGAGAGTGAGACAGAAGGCAAGGCTATAGTTTTGAAAGTATCTTGTGGCTAATATCAGAGTAGAGTGTACCAGAAGAAGAAGAAGAAGAAGAAGAAGAAGAAGAAGAAGAAGAAGAAGAAGAAGAAGAAGAAGCAGAATTGTTGACTTACTTATCTTAGTTAAATAATGAAACAGAATGTTGCAAACAGTTATGGACAGCGTTATTCAATTTTTAAAGAGGAATTAATTTGTTGAGATGGTCTGATATTCAGCTTTAAGAGCATACACTGTGCAAGGGCAGTCAGTGCTAGATTTTGGCAGTTTCCCTGTGGATCTGATTTCCTTTCTGAATTGTGTCCAGCTCTCCGGTTCTTTCTCCTGTCTTAGTTTTAATTTTAGATTTTTATTTTTTTTTACTGCCCACACTGTGTTCCTGTTGCACGTTTATAAAATAAAGGTACTAAACTATAATTTTCCTTGGCTGGCATGGTACCTTCAGGAGGACATGCTTTGTACCTTTACTGTGTAACATTTTCAGGGAAACATGAATATTGTGTAGACATCACCAGAACAAGGTGGAAATACACCCTGGATGGAACGTCAGTCCATCACAGAGCACCATGCACACACATTCACACCTAGAGGCAATTTAGCATAGCCAGTCCACCTACCTGCATGTTTTTGGGACAGGGGAGAGAACATGTGAAACACCACACAGACTGTAAGGAGATCAGGATCGAACTGGAGCTGGTGAAGGATACATAGTAAAGATACAAAACATGTCCCCTTGATGGTACCACCTGTGCGACAAGGAAAAGTCGTTTGGTGCCTTTATTTCAAACAGCATACTAGGCTTGTGAGATCATGTGCAATATGGCATCATCCTATCGTACACCCTAAGTATCACAGATTGATAATAGTATTGCATGTGGCTCTGAGGGGGAAATGAAGGGGGCGTGGCCAGCCATATGTAACACCTGTCACGTACACATTACATAATTACAGCGGGAAAAAAATAACGTGATCTGTGGTGAAACATCCCTGATAAACAACATGTTGTTTCATTTTCTTAAGTCTCTGTTCATGTTTTGCAAGTGGCTTTATCTGTTTGGCAGAACAGACAATGGAAGCTAAGATGCAGCAGAGAAAGATGTTTTGTCGCTTTTCTCCAAAGTCATACAGCAGGTTCGTTTAGGATACAAAATAGGCTAAAAAGGAAACGCATATTACGATACAACACAATTTCTTCTTGTCGCTCTTAGAGTCTCCATGAAGTGCCTACAAATGTGTAGCATTATTCGATGTGTTGACGTAATTTCCACCGAAACAGTCAGGGCAGGACATATCAAGTGGCTCCTCCCCCTTTTTAAATAGCCAATAGCATTTACAGTGGGGGAAAAAAGTATTTGATCCCCTGCTGATTTTGTACGTTTGCCCACTGACAAAGAAATGATCAGTCTATAATTTTAATGGTAGGTGTATTTTAACAGTGAGAGACAGAATAACAACAAAAAAATCCAGAAAAACACATATCAAAAAAGTTATAAATTGATTTGCATTTTAATGAGGGAAAGCTTACCTCACAGCCCAGGCTAAGTCGTACTTGACAGTTAGTACCATGGACGCAAGCCCGAGCAACAACAAGGTGTTGGATTCACTTCTAGAGGATTTTTCTATACCCCCTTCACCCGTTCCAGCAAACCCTCACAGAACCTGCCAAAGACACATTTGCGACCCATGCTTGCTGATATGATTCCTCTCGCTCAACAACGGCAACTTTGACAAGGTAATATTTATAATGTTGGGGGCGGGACACTTCAGATTCTTGAGAGCATTTGATTGGACAGAAAATATGATGAGAAGCTGAAGTGCAGAATGATGTCATCAAATTATGGTAGAGAGAGACTGTAAATTTTGAATGCATATATCTTCTAAATGCAAATTTTGTTATTGTTTTGGAGCACACTAGTTTATAGATTACCTTAAGGCTAACATATTCATACTAAAATCCACAAAACTTCCATTTTGATTTCATGGGGACTTTAAAGCTGCAGACACCACATTTTCCAACAGACATTTTAATCGTACAACTTGATAGCCGTTGCAATAGTTGGAATCGATCAGCGATTCCTGATACTATTTTCAATCATCCCAAGCTTATAGCGTACTAATCATGTTTCCCGAATACTTATTTTCACTCCCTCTGTTCACCACTTCTGGGTCAGAGACAGATGCCTAATGGCTCTAATGAAAATCTGGTTAAGTAAAATTAGCAGAGTTCTGAGGCGGCCCACGGGGACTTCATTTGGAGGGCACTAAATCAGCCAAAGTGAATAGACCCAAACGAGTCATGACATTGCTGCCAGGGTGGCTGTAATGCAGCTAAATGGTTCGCCTTATCTGCGGTGAGAGGTGAACTGAGAGAAAGCACACTGATTCCATTTGTCAGGTGGATCCAGCTCCTGAGATGACGGCAGGTCCCAAGTGCATTAAACTACAACAAGTCCATACAGGTTTACCACTGAGAAATGGTAACCGCTCAAAAATCGATTCATCTTGTCAAAGCATAAAACTGCTTCTGTACAAAGATGGTTAACCCACCCCCCATCTCCCCTCCCATCTCTCTCTCTCTCTCTCTCTCTCTCTCTCTCTCTCTCTCTCCAATTGACCCAATGAGGCCTGATTAAAAGGTAAGCTTTTCAACCAGTTCAAAGGTTTCCTGCCCATTAAATACTCAAGTGATCTCATCTCTCATTATACAACAGAAGAAAGCAACTTCATTTTCATGCTGTAAAACAGGATTTCTAATATATTCATCCAAAATCAAATGTCAGAGCAATTTTTTTTTTTTGCTTTGCTCCAATTTTGCTATCCGTGACAGCTTTATGATGTAGAGTCTACATGCGGAGACACGAGCAACAGAAAGATGCTCTGTGCTGCATGCAAATTTGAGTTAAGTAGGCAATATATCAAATTACAGAGGCATATATAGGCAGTGATGATGTAGAGGTAGCCAAAAATGGGATGCTGCTCAGAATTGCATTGTGCTAAGCCCAAGCAATCAACCAATGCTTTTCTGACTATTGACAAGTAAAGCTGATTAAGTAAGTGTGTGCGTGTGTGTGTGTGTGTGTGTGTATGTGTGTGTGTGTGTGTGTGTGTGTGTGTGCGCGCGCGTGTGCGTGCAAAATTATTCATCAGCTATTCATTTTACAACAATGAATTATTCAGTAACTAGGAAAGGTATGTAGTTACAAGACAGAAATGTTATGGGGTTAAACCCCTTTATAATTGGCGATGTAACCGTGTTCAGAATGAACCAATCACATTCAATCTCATGTTCAAATGTAATTATCATACAGCTGTTATCAAGGAAATTATGCTGATTAACCTCAAATAAAGGATCACCACAGTGACCAAAAGAACACAATACCCACAGTGAAGCATGGTGGTGGCAGCATCATTCTTTAGGGCTGCTTTTCTTGAGCCTGAACTGGGGCTTTTATCAAGGTAGAAGGAATCATGAATAGCTACATATACCAGTTAATTTAAGTGCAAAACCTTCAGGTGTCTACTAGTAATTTCACCTTTCAGAATGACAATGACCCAAACATACATCCAAATCAACAAAGGAATGGCTTAGCCAAAAGAAGATCAAAGTTTTTGAATGGTCTAGCCAGAGCCCAAACCTGAATCCAACTAAAAATCTGTGGGATGACCTGAAGCGGGCTGTGCACAGGAGATGCCCTTACAATATGATGGATCTAGAATTTTATTGCAAGAAAGAGTGGGACAAATATTTCCAAGTAAAGATGTGCCACGCTGATAGACTCAACCAAAAAGACTGAGTTGTGTAATAAAATTAAAAGGTGCTTCAACAAAGTATTAGTTTAGGGGTGTGCACACTTATGTAACTAGGTTATTGTAAGTTTTTAATTTTCTTTTTTCCCCTCTAAAGTTTCTGATCGTTTTTCACTTTATTTGTATACTTTGCAATTTCACATTAAAAGTGGGAAAAGATCTGACATGATTTATCTGTCTACGTTTCATTTTTTTACCTCACAAAAACCTGCCATTTTACAGAGATGTGTATACTTTTATATCCACTGTACATAAAGTAACCTTGAATAATGGCAGTGATGTTATAAAATCTTCTGCACCTTCTTTCTTTATTTAATTCCCCCTTCTGCAGCCATTATTTTGTTTATATGACTATGCCAAAGCTTTAAAACAGCTATGATGACATGGCATTGTGTCAGCCAAAGTTATTCACAAATACGATTAATGGAGACAGAAGGAAGATATGCATCAAGCATCGGAACTCTGAACGTCAAAAACAAATGAATAAATACAATTAAATAAAACTTGATATGTACTCTGATTTCTTTGCTGTACTAAACCATATACTAATGTACAAAACCACAAGTTGCGAAATCTCTATTTCAGCTTGATGACTTTCAGTCATTAGTTTGCGTTAATATCACCTTATTTCAAGATAGTATGTCATTATTTTAACATATCCCAGTATTTTGACTTAGTAACTCATTTCAATATTTTGACTTAATAGTCTTTAAGATATAATGTCATTATTTCAAGTTATTATCTAGTTATTTCAAGATACTTTCAGTCTCTAGTTAATACCTTGTTATTTCGAGTTATGTTGAGTTTGTATTTCAAGATACATCGTTACTTTGACTTACTGTATAGCTACAGTATTTATTCCAATTTATTCCAACAATAATAATATGTAGTTAATGCCTTGTTATTGTAAGTCAGTATCTCATTATATTGACTAATACCTCACACTTTACACTACTTTATTGAATATTAAGCATTAGTTCCAGTCTGTTCAGACAAACTACATTCCAAGAGTGCTGATATTTTTATTATAACAGCACGGGGACACTTCACTCTTTTATCACTCCGCTTGTCTGTGTTCACTGCATAAAATTCCTATTCTAGCAATAGCTTGTTACATTGAAATGGTTACTACACCTACCATGGGCTGTCAGTTAGTCTGTGTGTTGGCATGGCACAAAACACTCCGTGAAACTGCTGCTTCTGTGGGAAATATTTTCAGTGACGGAGCAAAAATTAACAAAATATTTGGACATGTTGTGTCTGAATTGTCAGTTGCTCAATATTAATTTCTTGTTTACCGAATGTTACTGAATATCAGCATGGCTGGGATTACCCGCAGCCTAGTGCCTACAGCCACACATCTTGCTCGTGTGATAGCGCTTAATTGGATTATAGTAAAAATAATTCTTATCTGTTTCCCAGATAGTCAGTAAGTCCGACATTACTTTAGTGGAATTCACTTAAATGCATTCAGGTATGGTATGAAGTTAGAATTATGCACAAAAAATGGATTTGAATGTTATTTTGAATTTGCTTAATATCTGAAACAAATTTTTAACTGACCTTAAATTTCGTGGTTTGCAAAAGAGCAATATAAAATCTGAAACTGAGATTCATGGTTACGGATGTTTGATTGAATGTTGGAAATTCAAAATCAAGTATGTGTATGATCAATTAAAAATAAAAAAGCATTTAGTCTCTCAAGCCTATTTCGGGGGGGTGCAGTGGATTAGTGGTTAGCATGTTTGCCTCACACCTCCAGGGTTGGGTGTTCGATTCCCACCTCCACCCTGTGTGCATGGATTTTGCATGTTCTCCCCGTGCTCCTGCTCCCTCCTCCAGATACTCTGGTTTCCTCCTTTAGTCCAAAGGCATGCATTGTAGGCTGATTGGCATCTCTAAATTGTCCGTAGTATGTGAATGTGTGTGCGACTGTGCCCTGCTATGGGTTGGCACCCCTACAGGGTGTCCCCCACCTTGTGCCCCGAGTCCCCTGTAGGATAGGCTCCAGGCTCCCCGCAACCCTGTGTAGGAAAAGCGGTACAGAAAATGGATGGATGGAATTCTATTTCAGTGTGAAAAGCATGCATCTCCTCTTTTAATAAAAGGGATGAAGTAAATGATGCAACATTTTAAATAAGATTAATTTAGACACGTTGGCCATTTATAAAAAATAATCTAAGGCTTCTGTGTTTCACTGATTTTGCCTGCAAGATGTTACGGATAAGTAGAAAGACTGAAGGCTCTTTTAGAAATTGATTAAGGACGTACAATTCAAAATCTAAATGAAGTACGAGTATAATCATTAAATTCAGTTTCAGATTTTAGACTAATGTAAACAAATTAAATGTCAGCTCAAAATTACATTTCAGATGGTATGATAATTACATTCAAACTGAGATTTATTTTCAATTACATTTCTAATGGCCTGATTCTCCATATATGGTCAAAGTTTTCACTCCTAACACTTAAATTGAAAAAAAATAATAATAAAAAATCCATAATGGTCACAGCAGTCATTTTAACTGTTTGAATTGAACAGTACTTATTTATATAATAACACATTTTTATGCATGCATTTATATAATACATATATAAAATAGTTGGTGTATTAGCACAGGTCGCACTTCAACAACTTGTGATTCAGAGCTTCAGTACTAACTCAGCTTTGACAGAAGCCTTTTCCATGGCATATTTTGTATATGGACACATGCTCTCTAATGCTTTTTAAAGTGCCTTGGTTTGTCACAAATAGATTTTTTCTTGCCATACAGTGATCTTCACTTTCCAACCTCTCAGTAGGGTGGCTGGGGCACGCCTAGGCCTCATGAGAAATTCCTTGTTGGGCCTATTGACTGCTAAAATAGCAGCGATTAATCACACAGTGACTGTAGCATCCATCACCCTATGATGTACAGCATGGCATGAACCTCTCAACCATTATGTGTTCTTATTTGAAAAATGTCAGCTAGCACACAGGGGAAAAGTAATTGTGCACTGACCCCTTTGTGGAACACATCCTTGTATTATGTTTTGGTTTTTTTAATCCAATACTATTTAGATTGCTGAAAACTTGGTATTAAAAAAGGGGGGGGGGGGGGGTATGAATAAAGTGTCTTAGTAAGGTGTTAGTCCACTACAAGAGACCAGGACAGCTTTAATGCACCTTGGCAACGATTCTACACATCTCTGGAACTGTACTGTATGGTTGAACACCATTCGTCCAAAAGATTTTCCCTCAATTGGTGTTTTAATGATGGTTGTGGAAAGTGTAGTTTAGCACATCGCTTCAAAATCTCCCATAATGTTCAATTGGGTTGAGATCTTGTGACTGTGAAGGACATAGCATACGATGTACACCATTTTCCTCCTCATCAAACCATTCAGTGAACTGGATGGGGAGGAGTCATCCTGAAAGAGACCACTCCCATCATGATAAACATGTTTCATCATGGGATAAACGTGATTATCCAGAAGAGCTTGATTTGCAGTGAAATTCCCTTCAACCAACAGCATGCCAGCAAAATGCTTCCACAATCAGATAGAGTTAGATAGTTGTCAGACCACTGTTGTCAATTGTGATATTAAACTGACATAACACCTGATTCAGGTGATTTTTTTTTTCTCATTGAGTTATGACACTTGGCATAAGTTTGAATTATGACACTTTGGCTGACAATGACAAATTACTAAATAACAGTGTCTGACAAGTCAAACTCACTCTAATTTAGAGTCAGGGATATATAACCCTCTCATTACTGTAAATCAAACATTTTGCTAACAATTTATTAGTTGTACTAGTCTATGTTTTTTATAACACATTAATAAGCACTATATTTTTTATATTAATTATTATAACTCATGATAATTTTGTTGCTTGGAATATCATGCAAAGTATGCACACTGCTTGAGAAAGAAAAATCATAACTCATAAATACAGTCGATTGTCACCGTTACACCATTCTCAATGTAACAGTGGTAATACAAAAATACAAATGTTATAACCATGAAGTGCTGACTACAGAAGACATAAATGTGTCTTTTGGAAGCTCACGTACATCAAGCTATGCCACATTACCACCATTTTGTGGCTTTCTAACATGTCAGGTTATAAAGTGTCATAACAGACTTATTTCAATGAAAATCTGTCACCTGTATTAGCTGCTGTGTAAACTCAACATCAAAGTTGCCAACACAGTCTTTATGTGAGCACACTTAAAAATAAAAAAAATAAGCCTTTATAAATGTTTATGTCGGTTGTCATTAAGGGTCTATATACCTGTAGGTGTCACCATCTTTAACATGGATTTGGTTTCTATGAAGTTTCTGTGAAGGTATGAACACATTCATATCATATTATAATGCATTCATAAGGGCATTACACACTTAAAATTATTAATGAAAATGCATTACATTTTATATCTATCTTCATTATCTATTTTGTAATGTTATCATTATTCATTATACATAAACTATATATTCATATTCATTATATATAAGCTGTAACTATAAACTGTAATGCATTTTTGTAAATAATAATAATGTGTAGAATGCCTTATGAATGCATTGTAACATGTTATGTCATTACAGAAAGTGTAACCATGGATACTAATGTTACATGTTTTCCATTCTGTGAATGAGTTTATTTTTTTAATTAGAAGCATTTGTAGCAAAAGGTAATGGTGACATTTTTTTTTTCTTTAAAAAATAAACTTTTATCAATCTTTATGTAGTTTTATATCAGTTGAACGCCACCTTTAAATAACGTGTTGATCAATTTTACTGCTATAAAATCAAAGTAGATTGCCATGAACAGTGGCATATTATATATTGCTGGAAGTATGTAGAAACTGGAGGATGAAGTTTACAAGCGCTCAAACTCAGAATTTAATAGGAAGAGCATCTGAATGAGTGAACCAAGGCCCTTGCTGAGAGCTCACACGCTGCTGATGTCTGCTCACCGTTCTGGAAGCCAGTCCTGGCTAGCTCTTGACTTCAGGCGGAGTGCTGGAGGCTCAATGAGGCCCACTGCTCCTCATTACTGTCTCACACACACACACACACACTGCTCGGCTTCGCTTTCTCCCTCATACTCCTGATGTGTTTGGCTAGACTCGGAGCTCCCGTGGCACCAGCAGGGCTCCAGTGGTCATTAGAGGGCCGTTGTAGGATAATGAGGCTCAGACAGCTTGGGGTTTAAGCTGATGATTGGAGGAGCAGGCGGGATGAGTGAGGATGAATGGTTCTGCTGAGGTAGAAATTGACACTTGCATTTGGAACTGTGAAAGAGCTTCTTTTCTCCACTAGAACTAAAAGATTAGGCTGAAACGACTATTGAGAAGAGCTACGTTCTGGCAAGTCAGATGCCTCTGTTTCCTGATTTGTAGGTTTTCTTGCTGTATTTGTAGTTGCTGGCTCCAATATTTTTATGCCCTTCTCATATCACACATCCTTTCATAGAGGGTCCAAGGACCTGGTTTTATTTTATAATGTATCAACATATATACAATAGAACAACAAATACACTGTAGTGCAGTATATATATATATATATATATATATATATATATATATATATATATATATATATATATATATATATATATATATATATATATATATATATATATATTACATAATTAATATAAACACACAAAGTTGATTATTTTCCAATATCAGAACATCATCATGCCAATTAAGTGTTTTTATTCATTAAATAATTATTTATTGATTTATATTTGTTTCATTTTGTAAAAAATCTGCGAAACAACTTAGATTATAACAGCCTTCTTACATTATCACTAGCCTGTCTTTTTGTTCTCTTTCTTAAAGTTAATAAGACAAAAAATGCAGTTTGTCAAGTTACCAAGAAACTGCAAAGCATAATCTCCAGAAAACAAAGAAAAGTTATAGCTGTTACAAAGTGCTGACACAGGAGATTTCTTCCAAAAATATTAAACATCTCCCCACAGAAAACGTTCCCATATCAACACTTACATGTTTGTTTGTTTTTTTAATATCAGTTTACATGGAACGTCCAACATGTGTTACTGGCTACTACTGAAACTACTATTCATACTATTGCTACTATTTACACACCTTGCAGATATAGACTGCAGTTACTGTCCATGCTGTGATGCTGTAGAAAATTAATCAATCAGAATCAAGAACTCAACAATATAGTGTTATAAACATTTGTATTCATATTACTAAAGATTGCGACAGTTCTAGTCCTTGCGCACATAGATGCTTGGTTGCTATTGTGTACCCATGTACCTCTAGATAGCGGGAGTGTTGTATTAGAGTGTACGTGTAACAGAGTCGCAGTGTGTGATGTGATGATTCATTCTCACCCTTCAGCGAGGCCATGCTGAGTTAGCAGATCTGTTCGATCAATGCAGTCTTAGACGGACTCTCTCCTTATCTCTCAGTCTCTCTCTATGCCCCTGTCTCTTTCTTTCACCCTCAAACTATACCCTGCACCAATCCATGATGAGAAAAATGAAAGATGCATGACTATATATATGTATGCATGTATGTAAAACATGAAGAAATGCTTATCCCAACTTTGAAGACGCAGAGCACAGAGCCTTGACAGCTTGGCAGTGTTGGGCTCAGGATCTACACAGGATTTACACGAATTAAGATGAGTTGAATAGTATGTTTTTGCAACTGTATTGCCATGAGGTGTTTTGACTTAATGGCACACTTATTGATAGAGTAAGTAAAAGAGAACAGATTAATTGTTACTATTATTAAACATCCTAAAGCTTGAACAGACAGGACAGGTGTGATTCCTACATCCTCACAGGAGCAGAACGTCCTGCTTTCTTCAGCTGTTTCCACAGCTCATCCTTAAATCACTCATTATGCATGGCTGCATTATTTTATGATGCTTATCTTTATTTGTGTGTATCTGTATGTCCATAAGTGTCCATCTGCTCCATCTGTTTGAGGCTGTTGGAATGACTACAGGAGATTTAGATATTTCCAGTTTATAGGTGCAGTATACGGACAACCACCTTACCCATCAATTCTTTATTATCACATAAACACCACAAATTGAAAAGTCACACTGCCAGATTCACATCCCAGGCGGTTTTCAAGAAAAGCTGAGTAAAAAGAAAGAAAAAGAAAGGGGAAAAAAACCTTCTGCCGAGCCTACAAATTCCCGGCTGACTAACTGGCGATGTGTGACAGTGCTCTTATAATTGCAGAGATGTCGATAAATCCCCAAGCCATTTTATTTCCACGGGGAATACAGTCGGATTCTTCCCAGTCTGTCCCACGGAGACTGTGCCACAGCTCCATATCGTATTTATTTATTAATTTCTGTGCAGCTCACAAACTTTTACTGTTGTCTCTCTCTACAGTCAGAACAGCAGAAAAATAATTTGCATGTGCCCTCTCTCCCACAATTCTCTTTTGTAATTTTGTGTACTCTCTCCTTAGGAGATTAAGAGCTACTCAATTTCACCCACGTTGTTCTGTACCTGCCAAATTCAGTCTTTTCCAAATTCAGACCTCATATATTCCCCACCATCTTTCATTGTCTGCAATTCCTTTTCTCCTTTATTTATTTGTTGTTGTTTTTTGGGTAGTTTTATGCAATTAGGGGTTGCATGACTATTTTTTTTACTACTTGACAAGTAATTCAAAAAAGTAGTCAACTAATCGTCTTTTCCATGGTTTAAGAACTATGGAAGCCCCATGCATTATTATTGTTTCCTTCTTTCTAATTCTCTCATGATCTCCACATAACAAAAACATACTGATAAACAACAGCAAAGAACACATCAAAACACACTTGTTTAACATCCATACATGGGCTCCCAATTACATTCCCAGCTTCAATGCTCAATTAGTCTACATGTGCAAAATTATACATATGTGTATCATAATGCACTATTTAGGGACCTGTTAATTTTTAAAATGTACTCCTGCAGACGAACACAGGTGGCTCCTCTGAAATAGCTTATTCTTAAACTGAGAATGCGCAGCATGGAAGCTCATGTCCATCAACATCTTTAGACTGTTTTTACAGCCACGGGTTTGTTAAACTGGCTCTGTATCTACGCACCATGATCTCTGCAGAAACCTAATACAAAATTAGAGAGGAAATACAAAACATTTCTATATTGTCTTGGAGAAATATACTTATAGTATGTTTTCTTAAAATAGAGGTGCTAAATAATGTTAAAAACACTGAAAGTTGATTTTTCATCATTGGTGGCTGTTTATCAGAAATCAATTACAGCGGCATGCGATAGGTTTTCACAATCTTTATACACAGGAAATAACTAAAATATTTATTTCAAATAAATAAAACATGAAGTCAATCACATACTGAAAATCAGACTTTACCAAAAGGCATGAATTGACATATAGCGTTTTAGTACTGAAATGAGGTAAGGGTAAAATAATGAATGTGACTGGTAAAATAGTGTATATGAGAGTGTGTATGTAAGAGGTATGTTTGAATAACAAGTGTATAATAGCCTAAACATCACACCATGCGCACAAGACACACACTTGCATAACATCATCTCCTCTCTCAACCATCCTTCCTGACCCTTATTAGCAAGAGAGCTTTCGCCATCACACTGCGAACAGCACCACTAATCTTTGCTGGAAATGCCGACGAACGATTGGGCCATCAGTCCTTGGCACAGTGTCATGATTCCACTCTCTTCCACATATTCCACTCACGTCCTCACGGCTGACTGAATATAGAGCTTCTGCGACTGTGACAGTGTGTCTCCTACTCTCGCTCATACACATACTGCATATTACATACCAAAAACACATAGAAATGCGGACAGCAGGGTGCTGTACACAGAAGGACTATAATATAGCAAGGACACCCCACCCAAAAATATATATATGGTAAATATGACAAAGGCGGCTGTGAGAATTTGTCTTTATTGTCTAACCTTTTTTTGAAGAAAATACTCTGCCCTCAAGAATATCAAACAATTGCAAACACAATTATACATATTCCACATATTCCCATTGATATTTGACATTTTTTAGCATACGTTGGTGACTAGGAACAAGAAATTGTTCAACCATGACTATAAATATGAGGTAACACATAGGCCAAATTCCTTTAGTCATTCATAACAATGGGTTAGACCAAGGAATATAGCAGTGATGTGCGGCAAAATGTTTCACAAGAGGACGGTCCGAGTGGCCAAAAAAATCTCCAAGGATCACAGCTGGAGAATTGCAGAAGTTAGTTGCGTCTTGGGGACAGAAAGTGTCCAAAACTACAATCCAAAGTCACCCACATCACCACAAGTTGTTTGGAAGGGTTTCAAGAAAAAAGCCTCTACTCTCATCCAAAAACTAACTCAAGCATATTCAGTTTGCCAGACACTACTGGAACTTCAAATGGGATCGGGTTCTATGGTCAGATGAAACCAAAATAGAGCCTTTTGGCAATAAACACCAGAGGTGGTTTTGGCACACACACAGAGAGGTAGCCATATGGAAAAGTACCTCATGCCCATGGTTAAATATGGTGGCGGCTCTTTAATGTTTTGGTGCTGTTTTTCTGCCAGAGGACCTGGACATTTTGTTAGGATACATGGTATCATGGACTATCAAATATCAACAGATATGAAATGAAAACCTGACTGCCTCTCCCAGAAAGCTTAAAATGGGCCGTGGTTGGATCTTCCAGCAGGTCAATGATCCAAAACATACATCAAAAATGGTATACTGACCACAGAATCAAGGTCCTGCCATGGCCATCCCAGTCCCCTGACTTGAAACCCAGAGAAAACCTGTGGGGTGAACTGAAGAGGAGAGTCCACCAGCGTGGACCTCGAAATGTGAAGAATCTGGAGAGATTCTGTATGGAGGAATGGTCTCAGATCCCTTTCCATGTATTCTCCAACCTCATCAGGCATTATAGGAGAAGACTCAGAGCTGTTATCTTGGAAAAGGGAGGTAGCACAAAGATATTGACTAAAAGGGTGCCAATAATTGTGCTGAAATGTGAAATTCCTTTTCATCTTCAGCTTACTAGCAGACACCTGAAGGTTTTGCACTAAAATCGACTGGTATTTGTATCCATTCATGATTCCCTCTACTTTGATTAAAGCTCCAGTTCAGGCTGAAGTAAAGCAGGCCTAAAGCATGATGATGCCGCCACCACCATGCTTCAACTCACTGTGGGGATGGTGTACTTTTCGTGATGTGCTTTTTTTGTACCAAACATACCTTTTGGAATTATGGAGTTATTACACCTTTTGGGATTGATCTCATCAGACACATGAGTCACATGGTTTGTGGTGATTTACTTGAGCTTGGATGAGAAAGGGCTTCCATCTAGCCACCCTACCCCAAAGCCCAGATGTGAAGAATACGAGAGATTGCTGTCACACGCAGAGAGTAATCGGTACTTGTCAGATATTCCTTCAGCTCCTTTAATGTTGCCATAGGTCTCTTGGCAGCCTTCCTGGAAAGTTTTTGTCTCGTCCATTTGTAAATTTTGGAGGGACATCTTGTTCTTGGTAATGTCACTGTGGTGCTCCATTTTCTCCACCTGTTGATGACAGCCTTGACGGTGTTCCATGGTACATCTAATGTTTTCAAAATACTTTCATACCCCTCTCCTGATCGATACCTTTAATCAAGTGAGATACCATGCATGCTTCCAAGAGCAGTGGAGTAAAGTGTTTTTTGTTGTTGTTTCTTTTGTTTTGTTCTTTACCATGGCAGACATTCCCCACATTTAATCAAACCTTCTCCTAGATTTTGACATTCTGGGAAACCAATTACAAATTTTCTACTTTTTGAATTTTTTGAGCTTAAAAAAACTACAACAGTTGATAGCTATACAATGTTCAGACACACACAAAATACATGCACATACGACTGACCCTACTCTTAAGTCAGTAACCCTAACACAATAAGCTGCTTCATCACATTTAATCACAAATCCAAACAAAGCATAATCACTCTCACAGGCTTATCCACTGAGATAAGCACAAATGCACACAGTCTCTCTGGCACATGCAGGCAGACACGGGGCCTAGAAAATCTGTGCACACTACCCCCAAACACAGATGCCCTTGAGGCTTAGACTTCCTTTTCTTGTAATTATTTCCTAATACAGAATCACCGCCCAAAGACATACTTAATTTAAACACATTGGCTGGTGATTGTGATGTGTACCGACAGTGCCCGTGCAAACAAGCCATGCACACACACACACACACACACACACACACACACACACACACACACACACACACAAGGGTGGATGTGCAAAGGCATTCATGCACATTGTAAATCCCTGGCGGAATAATTACCTCATGTTCACCCACACAAAATCCCCCCAGAGGCCATATGAAATCCACAGAGCATTTACATCAAACAAGGAGTCCTTAAAACAGGAGCCTCTGCGTTAACCCTAAATGTTCTGTTTAAAAAAAAATGCGGCATTTACAAAAAAGTGCGACAATACAAAAGGCGTTTTTTCCGTCCCTGCATAGACTCTTCATCTTGAAGATGAAAAATCATCAGTCAGACTCGAGGTGAAATAAACGCAGGTGTTAAAATTGAGCAATGAGTATTTTAACAAAAAAAAAAAAGACTATAGGCCTAGGCAGATGAACCTTTATCTTCACTCACCTGTACAACACATTTCTGGAGAATCCCCAAGTTATCTACCACAGGAAAATAAAATATACAATATATAATAATTGTACAAAAACTCTTTTTCATCAGGAGTATTATACAAATCAAACCAAAAACCATTTTTTGTAATTAAAAAATTCACTTCTGAGGATTGTTGACAGCAAACATGAAAATGTCTTTTTTCCTTGTGCTTATCTTATAATCGTTTTATAATATACTATTTTGATGGATGTCAAATTTGGTGAACATTGCATTTAAATACAATATATAAAATCTATACCTTCAGTCACAATTTTCTTTTTTTTTCTCGCTCATTGAAGACGATTGGGAAATAGCCTGTAGGCCACCTCTACAGTGGCAGAATGTGCTATTTCATCTCCCTAGTGGCTGTTCGTGACTGACAAGGCTAAAAATGAGGTGAACTGAGTTCATGTGAGAATGTGAGACACTTTCAGGCAGCATCTACTACAAACTGTAAGCTTAGTTTTTGGATTCAAAATGAAGTACTCATGCTACAGTATAACGTAGATGTTTGTTAGCTGCTACTATAATGGCGTCCACTTTTCTGAGAAGGATTTCCACTAGAGTTTGGAGCTTGTCTGTGTGGATTTGTGCCCATTCAGCCACTGATATCCTTGATGAAGGCCTAGCGTGACATCGACATTCCAGTTCATCCCAAAGGCGATCAGTATAGTTGAGGTCAGGGCTCTGCGTAGGCCACGCAAGTTCTTCCACTCCAACCTTAGTAAACCATGTCTTAATGGAGCTCACTTTGCGAACAGGGGCACTGTCATGCTGGAACAGGTTTTGGCCAGTTAGTTCTAGTGAAGGGAAACTGTAATGCTACAGTGTACAAAGACATTCTATACAATTGTGTGCTTCCAATTTTGTGGAAACAGTTTGCAGAAGACCCTATTATGGGTTTTATGGTCCACATACATTTGGCCATATAGTGCGTATAGCTGTGAAATGCCTTCCTGTAACACAACCTATTAGCAGGTTTTAACCTCCTGGCAGAGGTTCAAACAGGTTCTGTTCTCCAATATAGCCTGGCATTTACCAGAATTCATGTTGAACTAAAAATAAGATATCTTCTTCACTTATGTTCTGCATCCATTTTACCATGTTGGAACTTGAAATAAAATAAACAAATAAAAGAACAACTGACCTTCATGTTTTTTGCTACTGTCAGTACAAAATATTCTTTTAATTCATTGTGCAAAAAATAGGATCTGCTGTATTAAGTTCTATTTTATATGCTGGCAGACAATTATAACCAGATATAAACATATAAGTTTAGAGGTTTCTCATGCGAACATTTCTAATGTTCATACAGTCAGTGTTCAAGACTGATAGCCATATTCACTAAAGAGAGTGAGTGAATCTGTTGCGATACTAGTGGAACTGTGAATTATACTGATCAGTAAATGGACTCTGTCCCATATGGAATACTTCAATGTCTTCCTGCCATCCATGATCTATTCAAAATAGAATAAATCCTTTATAGCCTGTCTGGGTTCTACAGTTGCAATCAAAATTATTTAACCCCATTGCAAATCAGGTTTATTGTCAAATGTACAGACTTTCAGCTGTTTGAAATGAACAAATCAAACAAGAAATTGAAATAGCTCAAAACATCGAATGCTTCAAGTGGTTTCCCCTAGTTTAACTGAAAATGCAACGTATAACTTCTCCAGTCTTAAAATTATTCAACCCCTTCATGGCAAGCATCTTTAGTACTTAGTAGAGCACCCTTTTGCTGTTATGACCTGCTGCAAATGAGATGCATAGCCAGACACCAGCTTCTGGCAGCGTTCCTGAGGAATCTTAGCCCATTCCTCATGAGCAATGGCCTCCAGTTCAATAATACTCTTGGGTTTGCGTGCTGCAACCGCCTTCTTCAAATACCACCAGAGATTTTCTATGGGGTTCAAGTCAGGTGAATTATGGCCACTGTAGAATCTTCCAGGACTCCTTCTGCAACCAAGCCTTGGTGGAATTTGAGGTATGCTTGGGATCATTGTCCTGTTGGAATGTCCAGTGATGCCCAAGCTTCAGCTATCTCACAGACGGCATGACGTTTTCTCCTAAGATTTCCTGATACTTCAGTGAATCCATCTTGCCTTCCAAACACTGCAGGTATCCAGTGCCAGAGGATGAAAAGCAGCCCCAGAACATCACCAAGCCACCACCATGCTTGACTGTGGACAGAGTGTTCTTTCTTCATTCTTCTTTCTCCAGACATACCGCTGATCCATCGTGCCAAAAAATTCCAGTTTTGTTTCATCGCTCCACAGAACAGAATTCCAAAACTTCTGTGGCTTATTTATATGATATTGAGCCGAATTTTCTTGTGCTTTTGACTCAGTAGTGGTGTACATCTTGGAGTTCTGGCATGGAAACCTTCTGCGTTTAGTACGCGCCATACTGTGCTCTCTGAAACCTCAGTGTCTGTTGCCACCAAGTCTTGCTGCAGATCTTTTGCAGTCACTCGAGGGTTTTTCACAACCTGCCTTCTCAGAAATCTGGTTGCAGCCACTGATAGCTTCCTTTTTTTGCCCTGTGCAGGTATTTCATGTATTTTCTGCCCCTAGCCAGTTCAGGTATTTCATGTGTTCCAGCACAAGCACACGTAGTGCAACTAATGAAGCCTTTGATTAGTGTGCTTGAGACAACACCTGTTTTGCATATTTGTGCTGTTGTGAGGGATTCTACAGCCGTGGCCAAAAGTTTTGAGAATGACACAAATATTAATTTTCACAAAGTCTACTGCTTCAGTGTTTTTAGATCTTTTTGTCAGATGTTACTAACTGTTACTGAAGTATAATCACAAGCATTTCATTAGTGTCAATGGCTTTTATTGACAATTACATGAAGTTTATGCAAAGAGTCAATATTTGCAGTGTTGACCCTTCAAGACCTCAAGAACTCAAGACCTCTGTAATTTGCCCTGGCATGCTGTCAATCAACTTCTGGGCCACATCCTGAATGATGGCAGCCCATTCTTGCATAATCAATGCTTGGAGTTTGTCAGAGTTTGTGGGTTTTTGTTTGTCCACCCGCCTCTTGAGGATTGACCACAAATTCTCAATGGGATTAAGGTCTGGGGAGTTTCCTGGCCATGGACCCAAAATGTCGATGTTTTGTTCTCCGAGCCACTTCGTTATCACTTTTGCCTTGTGGCAAGGTGCCCCATCATGCTGGAAAAGGCATTGTTCGTCACCAAACTGTGCTTGGTTGGGAGAAGTTGCTCTCTGAGGATGTTTTTGTACTATTCTTTATTCATGGCTTTGTTCTTAGGCAAAACTGTGAGTGAGCCCACTCCCTTGGCTGAGAAGCAACCCCACACATGAGTGGTCTCAGGATGCTTTACTGTTGGCATGACACAGGACTGATGGTAGCTCTCACCTTTTCTTCTCCAGACAAGCTTTTTTCCAGATGCCCCAAACAATCAGAAAGGGGATTCATCAGAGAAAATGACATTACCCCAGTCCTCAGCAGTCCAATCCCTGTACTTTTTGCAGAATAGCAGTCTGTCCCTGATGTTTTTCCTGGCGAGAAGTGGCTTCTTTGCTGCCTTTCTTGACACCAGGCCATCCTCCAAAAGTCTTCGCTTTACTGTCCATGCAGACGCACTCACACCTGCCTGCTGCCATTCCTGAGCAAACTCTGCACTGGTGGTGCCCCGATCCCGCAGATGAATCAACTTTAGGAGACGGTCCTGGCGCTTACTGGACTTTCTTGGGCGCCCTGAAGCCTTCTTCACAACAGTTGAACCTCTCTCCTTGAAGGTCTTGATGATCCGATAAATGGTTGATTTAGGTGCAATCTTACTAGCAGCAATATCCTTGCCTGTGAATCCCTTTTTGTGCAAAGCAATGATGGCTGCATGTGTTTCCTTGCAGGTAACCATAGTTAACAGAGGAAGAACAATAATTTCAAGCACCACCCTCCTTTTAAAGCTTCCAGTCTGTTATTCTAACTCCATCAGCATGACAGAGTGATCTCCAGCCTTGTCCTCGTTAACACTCTCACCTGTGTTAACGAGAGAATCACTGACATGATGTCAGCTGGTCCTTTTGTGGAAGGGCTGAAATGCAGTGGACATGTTTTTTTGGGATTAAGTTCATTTTCATGGCAAAGAGGGACTTTGAAATTAATTGCAATTCATCTGATCACTCTTCATAACATTCTGGAGTATATGCAAATTGCCATCATAAAAACTGAGGCAGCAGACTTTGTAAAAATTAATATTTGTGTCATTCTCAAAACTTTTGGCCATGGCTGTATTCAGGGGGTTGAATAATTTTGAGACTGGAGAAGTCTTTATAAGTTGCATTTTCAGTTGAATTTGGGGAAACCACTTGAAACATTTGTTGTGTTGAACTATTTCAATTGCTTTTGTTAGATTTGTTCATTGCAAACAGCTGGAAGTCTGTAAATTCTGACAATAAACCCGATTTGCAATGGGAGTTGAATAATTATGATTGCAACTGTATATGAAGCAGGTATTTCCTTCATTCTGAGACCTGCATTTCTCACTTGATCACCAAAAATTAAATAAATAAATAAATAAAGTTTGTTGGCTAATAAATGTCTAAAACTGTACTAAATGACTGCAAGAACATAAATGACAATAAAAAGAGATGCTCTAAGGAGGTGGCTTTCACACACACACAAACACACTCACTCAAAGGGCATGCAGGATTACAGGCAGCCTTTGAATTCTACAGCAGTAAGACACCGACAACAGGAAGGTGACGTGTGCGTAAACAAC
This sequence comes from Cranoglanis bouderius, assembly GCA_023630585.1. Taxonomy (NCBI): domain Eukaryota; kingdom Metazoa; phylum Chordata; class Actinopteri; order Siluriformes; family Cranoglanididae; genus Cranoglanis; species Cranoglanis bouderius. The sequence continues at coordinate 5,493,845 of CM042546.1, read as the reverse complement.
TGTGTATGTGTAGACGTGTGTAGACGTGTATATACAGTATATATGTGTATGTGCGTGTTTGCAGACTTTTTCTTTTGTCTGTCAAACAAACTGTGCCCCAGCTAGATGACCCTGGCACTCTGGTGCCAATCTCTGCCATGCTGTTTACAAGACCTATTCTTCAGGTCCACAGACACACACACACACAGACACGCACACACACACACACACACACACACACACACACACACACACACACACACACACACACACACACACACACACGACCACCAGTAGCGTCCAGATAAGGAAAGCAGGTAAGTGATGGCTGTAATGTATCACTGCTGTCTGTATACGATCCTGCTCTCTTGGCCTTTATCACACATTGCATGTTCTCTGTGAGAGAAGCATATCATGGCCACTCTTTCCTGATATGTAAATAACAAAGGTCCTGGAGGATGGCATTTCCAAAAGATGGGGATCATGTCACTAAAACCATTCATGCCAGTCTGGTCTTAGGCACCACCAGGAGACTAATATTGGTGGATCCGAGTGTCTGAGCAGAGAGCTCAGAGAGCTATGGCACGATGAGTCTGGGTATTGCTTTGTAATTGAGAAACAGGATTTTGTATTCGATTCGTTGTCTAACATAAAGCCAGCGTAACTCTTATGAGTGTAAGGTGGGCAGAACATTTGGCCTCATACTAATCAGCTGAATTTTTAATATGTTGGAGGGTATTTATACAGAAATTTCAAAGAAGAGGGAATTACTGTAATCTCAAAGCAAGGTTATGGAAGTATGATGTGATTACCATATGACTGTATACTCTGATAAGTACAATATAATTCAAAATGCACTGGGATTTCATTTTATTAGGTAAATATATTTCCTGGACATTGCTTTTGGGGAAGGAGTAGGATGCATGAAACATTATGTTCTGTGAAGACCTGGGAGATGATACTATCACTAAATATTATTTACTTTTATTTTACCAAACAAAACAGTGAGAGTCAAGAAGGTAATCATGTTGAATTCATGTTCAATTTTGTTGATGTTGTAAACTTTATGTTTTTAACTTTATGTTTTATATGGATGAAAGTGGTAGCTATCATGAAATCAAAGATATGAATGCCTTACACGTTAGAAAGTTGGACGTGGACTCACTATGTTTACAACAGTATGGCAAATTTTCCGTATTGCCTGTGGCTCATGAAGTAATTTGAAGACTCGCAGTTAAGAGTCTGCTGTGTAGCGCTGTATATGAAGCTCCGCCTTCCGCTCCACTTCCACCTAATTCTTCCACCAAAAACCTCATCATCATGCACCTTTGAACTATTCATTACAATATTGATATTATTTTATTTTGTATTTTTATTATTGTTAGTAGCAATGGTACACGTGTATTGTTATAATAATAATAATAATAATAATAATAATAATTATTATTATTATTATTATTATTATTATTATTATTATTATTATTATTATCATTTTTTTTTTTACTATGACCAGAGGGGCACATTTACATTTTGAGACAAAAGGGGCAGGGGCTTAAGACCCTGGCCATGCCACAAGACTCCGCTATGCAGCAAAAATCGTAACTATTAACTCTTGCAAGTTTATTTAACTGCAGTTGCCGTTGAAAGCCTTGCGACAGCCAGATCTCCAAAGTTTCCCACCGAGTGGAGAGAATTTCTGCTACGAAATCAGCCAGAGGATCAAGACAGATCAAAAACACCTTGGGAACAGCAAAATACCTTGAGACGGATCATACCTCAGGAAGACCCAAATACCTTGGGGATCATTCCTCAGATCATGCATTAAGCCAGCAATTTCATTGGGAGTTTTCTCCATCGTGGTCTAAACCAGCCCACGATCTCAACCATTTACTCTGTGCCAACAAATGTGCTGAGAGCTCAGCTGAGAGCAAGATTTAGTCTGGGAAGTGAATAGATTTCGGTTAATGTTTTATGTGTATGAAAGACTTTGGAACTGAAAAGGGGACATGCAAACATGCAAAACTCCATTCTCATCCTTCTTGCATGGTGCTCACGGCACATCCACCAACCCCCTCACACACACAAACACACACACATACCCTTAGGGACACACACACAGTCTGTCCTTTGTTTAGTCTCTGTCTTAGTAGATTAGGCTTGCCCTTTGGTTATTTACTATTTGTCATTTTGCTGAAACCTCTTGCCTAGTAGTGCTATAACTGCCTGAAGCCAAGCTATTTCAGACACTCCGAACCTTCAGGATGTAATTAATTTTTCTCAGTTAAAAATTGAGATTTAATCATTTGGACTTAAGAAAATTGAAGGTACATAATTAAAGAGACTGATTATTAAATCATCTTCTTTTCCTTTCGGCTGTTCCCTTCAGGGGTCGCCACAGCGAATAATCTGCATCCAGCTAACCCTATCCCCTGCATCCTCTTCTCTCAGACCGACTACCTTCATGTCCTCCTTCACTACATCCATAAACCTCCTCTTTGGTCTTCCTCTCGGCCTCCCGCCTGGCAGCTCTAACCTCAGCATCCTTTTACCGATATATTCACTCTCCCTCCTCTGAACATGTCCAAACCATCTCAACCTGGCCTCTCTAACTTTGTCTCCAAAACATCTCACATGTGCTGTCCCTCTGATGTACTCATTCCTGATCCTATCCATCCTCGTCACTCCCAAAGAGAACCTCAACATCTTCAGCTCTGCTACCTCTAACTCTTCCTCCTGTCTTTTCCTCAGTGAAACTGTCTCCAAACCATACAACATCACTGGTCTCACTACTGTTCTGTACACCTTTCCTTTCATTCTTGCTGGTACTCTTTTATCACACAACAGACCTGACACTTTTCTCCACCCATTCCAACCTGCCTGCACACGCTTCTTCACCTCTTTTCCACACTCCCCGTTGCTCTGGACTGTTGAACCTAAGTACTTAAAATCCTGCACCTTCTTTATCTCTTCTCCCTGTAACCTCACTGTTCCACTTGGATCCCTCTCATTCACACAAATGCATTCTGTCTTCATTCTTCTTCTCTCCAGAGCAAACCTCCACCTCTCTAGAGTTTCCTCCACCTGATCCCTGCTCTCACTACAGATCACAGTGTCATCCGCAAACATCATAGTCCATGGAGATTCCTGTATGACCTCATCTGTCAGCCTGTCCATCACCACCGCAAACAAGAAGGGGCTCAGAGCCGATCCTTGATGCAGTCCCACCTTCACCGTGAACTCCTCTGTCACACCTACTGCACACCTTACCATTGTCCTACTGCTCTCATACATATCCTGCACCAATCTAACATACTTCTCTGCCATTCCAGACCTCCTCATACAATACCACAGCTCCTCTCTTGGCACCCTGTCATACGCTTTCTCTAAATCTACAAAGACACAATGCAGCTCTTTCTGACCCTCTCTGTACTTCTCCATCAACATTCTCAAAGCAAATATTGCATCTGTAGTGCTCCTTCTTGGCATGAAACCATACTGCTGCTCACAAATGCTCACTTCTCCCCTTAGCCTTGCTTCCACTACTCTTTCCCACAACTTCAATGTATGGCTCATCAGCTTAATACCTCTGTAGTTTCCACAACTTTGCACATCTCCCTTGTTCTTAAAAATCGGCACCAAAACACTTCTCCTCCATTCCTCAGGCATCCTCTCACTCTCTAAGACCTCGTTGAACAACCTAGTTAAAAACTCTACTGCCATCTCTCCTAGACACTTCCATACCTCCACTGGTATGTCATCAGGACCAACTGCCTTTCCTCTCTGCATCCTCTTCAAAGCTCTCCTAACTTCACCCTTGCTAATCCTTTCTACTTTCTGCTCAACAATATTTGCCTCTACTACTCTCCTCTCTCTGTCATTTTCCTCATTCATCAGTTCCTCAAAGTACTCCTTCCATCTTTCCCTCACCCTCCTGTCACCTGTCAACACATTTCCATCTCTATCTTTAATCACTCTAACCTGCTGCACATCCTTACCATCTCTATCCCTCTGCCTCGCCGACCGATACAAATCCCTCTCACCTTCCTTACTATCTAACCTTGCATACATGTCCTCATAAGCTTTCTGTTTAGCCTTTGCCACCTCTATCTTAACCTCACGCTGCATCTCCCTATATTCCTGTCTACATTCCTCCGTCCTCTCACTGTCCCACTTCTTCCTAGCTAACCTCTTCTTCTGGATACTCTCCTGAACTTCCTCATTCCACCACCAAGTCTCCTTGTCTTCTTTCCTCCTTCCAGATGACACACCTAGCACCTTCCTACCTGTCTCCCTGATCACTTTGGCTGTAGTAGTCCAGTCATCTGGAAGCACCTCCTGACCACCTAAAGCCTGTCTCAACCCTTCCCTGAAAACCGCACAGCACTCTTCCTTTTCCAACTTCCACCACTTTGTCTTCTGCTCTGCCTTTGCTCTCTTCATCTTCCTCACCACCAGAGTCATCTTACACACCACCATCCTATGCTGTCGAGCTACACTCTCTCCTACCACTACTTTGCAATCGCTAATCTCCATCAGATTACAGTGTCTACATAAGATATAGTCCACCTGTGTGCTCCTGCCACCACTCTTATATGTCACCCTGTGTTCCTGCCTCTTCTGAAAGTACGTGTTCACCACAGCCATCTCCATACTTTTAGCAAAGTCTACCAATCTCTGTCCTTCTGGGTTCCTTACCTGAAGACCAAACCTGCCCATCACTTCCTCATCCCCACTATTCCCTTCACCAACATGTCCATTAAAGTCTGCCCCTATCACCACTCTCTCACCTCTGGGAACACTCTGCATCACTTCCTCAAGCTCGCTCCAGAATCTGTCTTTCTCCTCTTGCTCACAACCTAATTGTGGAGCATAAGCACTAACAACATTCAACATCTTCACTTCAATTTCCAGCTTCAGACTCATCAACCCATCTGACACTCTCTTTACCTCCAGAACGTTCTTCACAAACTCCTCCTTCAGGATCACTCCTACTCCATTTCTCTTCCTGTCCACCCCATGATAAAACAGTTTAAACCCTGCTCCAATGCTTCTAGCCTTGCTCCCTTTCCACCTGGTCTCCTGGACACACAGAATGTCGACTTTGCTCCTCTGCATCATATCTACCAGCTCTCTACCTTTACCTGTCATCGTACCAACATTCAAAGTCCCTACTTTCAGTCCTAAACTCCTGCCTTTCCTCTTCTCTCTCTGCCTACGGACACGCCTTCCTCCTCTAACACACCTTCCTCCTCTCCTTCTTCGACCAACAGTAGCCCAATTTCCACCAGTGCCCTGTAGGTCAACGGCACCGATGGCGGTCGTTGTTAATCCGGGCCCCAACCGATCCGGTATGGAAGTCATGTTAGTGATTCGCATATTGAATTTGGCAAAAGTTTTACGTCGGATGCCCTTCCTGACACAACCCTCTCTATTTATCCGGGCTTGGGACCGGCACAAAAGTACATTGGCTTGTGACCTCCTGTGGCTAGATTAGACTGATTATTAAATAAGATTGATTTATTGTGTAGATGTTCAGCTCAGAGTCTACATTGGAAGTATAGCCAGAGCATTCCTGGTGCTTCCTGTACAAATAAAAATAAATTCTTCATAATGCTGACTTTCAATATGAGAAGGCATATTTCACTTACATTTCTGGCACATCCTGTGTCAGGAGTTACAAACTGTATATCCCGTAAGACAGTGTAGCCATACTGTTAACATTATTCTATGCTGGCTTACATGATACAGCAATAAAATTCTTGGTACAATATTTACAAGTACCCCCCCACCCCACACACCATTTTTTTTTTAGGAACAAACATACTAAGTGAAAGCAGCAGTCCCACACTGCTTCAATTAAACACTAAAGGTCATTTTGAGTAAATTAATGAATATTTAAGCAGTTTAAATTCCACTTAATTTAACCCCCACACTGCTGCTGCAGTGTTTGACATATATTAGAGAAAATCAGAAGCCAAAAGCTGAATCAATGACATCCTCATTGTACTGTCATCTCTATATTAAATATTATACCACATGACACTATGTGACCTAAGCCTAGCGTACGTTGCCGCACTAATGAACAAATGGCACCAAATGACAAAGATTGTGATTTATTTCATGATTAATGATGTAAATCAAAGCAGGCAGCAAACTATGCTCTGTGAAAATATCAAAAAGAAAGGAACTACAGTATACATTACAAGTAGCATACAATACAAGTAACCTAATAAAACATCTTGAACATAAAACTCAGCAGGAGGAGCACACAGTGGCAACCAATGCTGTAGCAAATGCTTAGTTGGCAAGAAAAATGCTAGATGATTGAAAATAACAGACCTTAGCCAGTATGTTGTTCTTGATGATTAGCCATTATCAGTCGTTCATTGACAATGGAGGATTTCATTACAATGAAAACAAAAGTCATACTTTACTTAGAAATGCTTTCCTGAAGTGAGAAACAACCCTCTCTTCCCAAAGACAACCCAGCTCTTTCCAAGCTAACTAGTGTAGCTAGCTTATATTATCAAGAACAAGCTTAGTAGCCTAAGTGCACAAACACACATGTCCACTTTATGGTCACCATGTAAACTGAGTCCCTGAGTGATTAATGTGAATTATGTTACATAATTAGTGTAGAACTGTTCATTGCATCAAGGATCAGGTCTTTTTTTTTTTTTTTTAATCATATCATTTGGCAGACGATCTTATCCAGAACAACTTACATTTATCTTATTTATGTAAGCAGTTGAGAGTTAAGAGCCTTGCTCAAGGGCCCCAACAGTGGCAGCTAGGCAGTGCTGGGGTTTGAACTCACAACCTACTGAGCAGTAGACCAACACCTTAACCACGGAGCTACCACTGCCACTTGGTGAATGCTGGTTGGAAAGGCATCTCAGAAAATAAATTGTGCCTATGTGTTTAAGTTTCAAAGCTGATTTCAAATGATAAATTCAAATCTGCAGATTATTCAGTGCAGGATAATTAGTAATATGATAAAACATGTTATCATGGACAAAATAGTCACTCCAACTGAGCAGTGCTTTCATTTTGCAAGTGTAAGGCGATATGTCTCATATATTCTCATTAACAGTCAGATGTGTATTCTACCACTGAATTTAGCTATCTACCTAGCAGGCAAGGTCGACAACTTGCTAGATTGCGTTAATTAGCTGAATATCAAACTATGTTGTCAGCTCAGTCTTAAGTAACACTGCTATCCCTATTTAAAGAGCCAATGTGTGATGGCACCTAATCAAGGTTTCTTTTTTCCATGTTTCCCTCATTTCATCCCAATTAGTCACTGGCAATCCCCATCCTCAACAGCAACCAGGAAGGTCAAAGGCTAACACATATTTCCTTTTCTTTTTAACACCACAGACTCTCTGAACACATGTAGAGTAGTGTGCTTACTGCCTCCGACCATATATATATATATATATATATATATATATGAGCTGACAGATGTCCACAATTAACTGGTGTCACTGATCAACAGAACTGGGAAGTAACAAGTGCAATTATTTTGTTACTGTACTTAAGTCTTTTTCCCTTCATGTAATAGTTTTGACTTAGTTATATTTCAAGAGAAAAAAAAATCCCCACTATGTACATTTTTTAACACTATATCACTACATTTCTCTATAAGTATACAGTATATTTATCATCCAACAGCTTCTAGGAGTTGATCTAAATTCATAACAAATCTAAACTTTAATAGATGACCTTAGTAAGAGACCTTATACTCCTCACAGTAATCTGCCTGCTTCTATGTATGTACACTTTTGTGTACATACACACAATCTATGTACACTTTGGTTTATCAAGACCGTTTTTATTGTAGCAGGTAGCTATCAGCATTCAACTGGTTTGTATGGTCAGAGTTATCATCATGCTAGCTAACATTTGAGAGTTTAGAAATAAACCTGTCGTTAGTTGGCCTTAGCTAATTCCCAATCACTTAAATGTTAGCTAGCTAACTGGTTTGCATGGTCGGAGTTATTATTATGCTAGCTAACATTTAAGAGATAAGGAACAAAGCTGTTGTTGGTTTGCCTTCACTAATATTTCTTCCTTCCTTGGTGAAAGGCACAATAATGTACCTACATTTTTGCCAAAATGAGTGTCATTTGAGGTAGATGTTTATCATTTTCTGTGATAAACATAAAACTAATTGACACTGTGTTCCAACTTTTACAAGAGTATTCACTTAGATGAGTAATTGCACTTTTACTTAAAGAGTACAAAATCTAGCTACTTTTACCATCTCTGGTAATCAACACTGAGACTAATCTCTTTGCTCTCACCCAGAGATACATTATGTTATGGAGTTATCTTGATACTATTTTATGCCATGATAAAATATCTGTCCTCCACTTCATGTGAGCAGGGAAGTCATTGTAAGGCATAACAGAACATGAACATATCACAGAGCAACACAATCACAACAAACACGGGTGTGTTTTGAAGGTACTTCAAACCAAGTGCGTCCTAGTGAGATATTCGCTTCCACATTCTTCATCTTGAGCTGCTCTCTGCTTTTGCTTTTAATGGGCGTGCAGACACGCTGCTCTATGCCCTGCTCATGGAGCTGTTCAGTCGCTGGATGTGTATGTGTGTGGTGTGTGGGCGGGTGAACGAGAGCAGAGCTTTCTTTTTTTCCCCAAGCTTGCTGTCACCTCCTGTCCTTCCATGTTTAGAAATAAATCTATTACCGAGTGCTTTTAAGGGACACATATTTCTCTCTCCACATTTCTATTTAACATTTAAAAAAAAAAAAAAAAAAATTAAAGTGCTGAATGGCTCTGAAGAATTGCAGTGAGGCTACTAGTGCAGGGGTGAACTGAAATAGATTTGAATTGAAATAAAACATTTATTTATTATTTATGCAAAGTGCTGATACTGGGGACTCCTTCCAAGATAAAAATACACTAAATAAACATCTCACAGGAAACATACACACATTTGTTTTGTTTTTAAATAACTTATGGGTAAACCTTATAGAAATGATAATGTTAAAATGAGCCCAGTATTATAAACTTTTCAGCTGCAACTACTTTCACAGCTGTGACAACTATAGAAAATTTAAATCAACACCTTCTGACCAATCAGCATCAAGCAATCAACAATGCTGTGGTACAAAATGCAACAATGTGTAGTTTAGAAAGCACAATAAGCTTTATTAATTGAAAAAGCACTAACTAAAGGCAAACATCAATGGGCTTTGTTCCAGGACCAGTCAGATAATGGAAAGAAAAAAAGTACACTGTACAGTTTAGTTGATTCTTGGGGTTGCCATATCAGTAATTAGATGCCAACCCCATGACGAGATGATGTTTGGTGAAGCTGCATGCAGCTCCCGAATAGCAATATTGAAACTAGAACTATTTCCATGTGCTGTGGTCAGATGAGAGCAAAATCTAACTTTTCCCACATGAACCCCATCAGTATGTTTGATGGACACAAAGGAAAAGCACCTGATACCCAGTGTAAAACCTGGTGCTTGATCAGTGATACTTCAGGGCTATTTTGCGGCTGGTGGTCCAGAGGCTCTTATGAAGATTAATGGTGTCATTATATCCAGGATATTTCAGCACACAACCCACAACCTGGTTGCTACTGCTAGGATGTTAAGTCTTGGCCTTTCATCAAGATGGCCACAAACATACATCCCCATCAGCACAGAAATGGCTACCAGAACAAACAAAACATTTTTTAATGTGGCTGCCATCATAGTCTGTGTATCTACTGAACACCTGTGTTCTGACTTGTAGAGTGTGTCTACATGTGGAAACTTAAGGTGTAGTTTGTGAAACATGAAATTGTCTGCATGAAGGACTGGTCCAAGATCCAGCTACAAGTGTCTATAATGTTAGCCTTTTCAGTGTTGAATTAGACTTGTCTTGGATTTATTGGAATTTGTACTTGACCTTGTCTCATTTATGGACGTTGGTCTTGTTTTTGTCTCCACTGAGAGTTTGTAAGAAACAATGTTTGCATAGTACACTATATGGTCAAAAAGTATGTGGACATCTGACCATCACTCCTATATGTGGTTCTTCCCCAAACTGTTGCCACAAAGCTAGAAGCACACAATTGTATAGAATGTCTTTGTATGCTGTAGCATTACAATTTCCCTTCACCGGAACTAAGCAGCCCAAGTCTGTTCCAGCATGACAATGTCCCTGTACACAAAGCGAGCTCCATGAAGACATGGTTTGCCAAGGTTGAACACCACGGAACACCTTTGGGATGAACTAGAACGCAGACTGCACCCCAGGCCTACTCGCCCGACATCTAATCTCTCTAATCTATCTCTCTCATCTAACCTCGACCTCACCAATGCTCCTGTGGCTGAATGATCACAAATCCCCACAGCCATGCTCCAAAATCTAGTGGAAAGCCTTCCCAGAAGAGTGGAGGTTATTATAACAGCAACAGGGGCTAAATCTGGAATGAGATGTTCAAAAAACACATATTTTGGCCATATGGTGTATTTTAAAGTTTGACAAGAAGTAATTCCTTCATCTAAAACACAGCCTAAGCATTGGCACAATGGATGAATAAATCATTTTAAGAGACAGAGGCCAAAAATTCTGGGCATGACTATGTGTCAAAAACATTATTAGGTAAAGGCATTGGGCTACGGATTGGTGTGTTGTCAATCTGCCAATGTTTAGCCCTTGAGCAAGACCCTTAACCCTCATCTGCTCAGTTGTATACTGTTATAATTGTAAGTCGCTTTGGATAAAAGCATCAGCCAAATGAGGTACATGTAAATACAAGTGACACACACATACACACATGCATATGCACTACACAAGGGGGAATGTGAAAAGGCATTCATGCACGTTGTAAATCCCTGACGGAATAATTACCTCATGTTCACCCACACAAAATCCCCCTAGTCGACTGCCTCCAGAGGCAATATGAAATCCACTGAGAATTTACATCAAATGGAAATAACTTTAAAACAGAAACTCAGCTATGCTTTTCTATTAAATCACAAAAACATTTTATTTTGGTGCCTTAATGATGCAACTTTTTTCATTTAAAATTAGGGCAGCTGCTCAGTTTTGAACACAAGCAAAAACTCAAATTACCTATTTATGAGACTGGCAGTAGCGGTATACATGAGAAAAAAAAAAAACAATAAAATAAATAAATAAAAGCTTATACTTTAAATGACAAGCCCTGCATCAAGTACATATTTTGAGTTTCCTTAACAGGATACGATAAGAGTCAAGGTTAGTGCTCATGAGATAACATATCAGGATATAAAAGGCTAGTAAATTGAAAGAGCTATCTATGTGACCTCAATAAAAATCCCTCTCTCCTCAGTAATATATCCTATTTTCACATTAGCACACACTCACACACACTCAGACACTCGGTTTCCCCCCTTCATGTTAACCTATCTCACCAAGGACATTCCTGCAGTGTTGAGTTCTACTCTTCTACTTCTATTCGAAGTGGATAGAAAGAATCTGCACATCATTTTATTTATTCATTGTAATAAAAATGTGTCTTAATGAGGCTTTATAACAGCCCACCAGATAGTGGAGCCATTATACACTGAAGGTCAGCTAGAACACTGGCCAGGGCAAATCAGTCGACTTAAGGTTAAACATGTGGGTGAGAAATTTCAATGAATGTATTATCTGGTCAGGGATAAAATAAACAAACATACAAAAATAGTGAGGGGGAAAAAAATGGAAAATAGTGGAAAATGATTAAATTCAAATAAATAAATAAAATTAGGTAAAAGAAAGGAAAAGCAAGAAAAATAAAGTAAAATAGAATTAAACATACTAAAATAAAACATGGTAAAATAAATTAAATTATACGATTAGCCATAAATTAATCCCCATTTATTCGATTTATAAGCAGTATTTAATAAAAAGAAGCATGCACATGAATAATGTACCTCTGTGTGTGTGTGTGTGTGTGTGTTTAGGCTAGCATCCTACATGCAGCTGTGGGTTATGAAGATTTTGTCGGGGTGGTGTGCATTATGATTATGATAAATGGCCGTGTCCATCAAGCGGAGCTGTGGCCAGCAAACAGATTGGGTGGGAAATTCTACTGAACGTCACAGCAGATGAACATAAATGACTCACACTGAGGCCGGACTCCAGACAAACACTCGCTGTGAAGGACACTGACTGGTCCAATGCTCTGATCACAGCCCCAAAATGACTTTAATACAATGCTATAGATTTGGATGGATGGATGGATAGATAGAGCTTGTTTTGTGGATGCTCCACAACATTAAATATGTTAAATATGACGTTGAAGATCCCATCTGGACACCCTGTCAATGATTATTTTATACATGTTGATTATTTTATACTGTACATCACATGCTTGAATGAATGAACGGACAGACAAACAAGAAATATATTGGCAGGATACAATAATCCTGTGGCAGTGCACCAAATGTTGAAACAAACAAACAAACACACATTTTTTATATATATATATATATATATATATATATATATATATATATATATATATATATATATATATATATATATATATATATATATATATATATATATATATATATAGAGAGAGAGAGAGAGAGAGAGAGAGAGAGAGAGAGAGAGAGAGAGAGCAAAAGAGCACAAGAAAAACAGAAATCCACTGTGTGTGACAGCTATTTCACAAAGATGTCAACAAAAGTCCTATGACTGGTATAAAAATTATAAATAGTTAATGCTAAGCTAAAGGGTGGAGTTGGCACTTTTAGGTTTCCTGACGACTTTATTCTCATTTGTATGACATCCAACAAAACCACTCTTCCTTTTTTAGAATTTTGATGAATTTTGCATGAGATAAGGCTATACCCATGGCTGTAGCAGTAGGCTGATGTATGTGATTTAAAATCTTTTGCCTACATTTTGTCTTTCCTGTCTATGCGCATGCAGGATTGCATTGCTACTAAATCACCAGATATTAATTAGTTCCCCTTCCTGCACTCTCTCACTCCCTTGCCTCATTGCATTTCACTGCCCTTCGCTCCTCCTCCAGCTTTCTCATTAATCTATCACTTTACATGCATCCACATACAACTCCACAAAAGCTATAATCTTGTTAATCTTGAAAAAAAGTCAAAAAGTCTTTTTTCCCTTTATATTGTTAGGGAGTTGCATTGCTTCAAGGGCTTTAATCTTCTAAAGTCTTATAATGATATAAAGGGTTGAGATGTGTTATCAGTGTGTCAGCTGATGCAATCAGTTGTGTTGAGCAGATTTGTTCTACGATCACGAATAGCTTCAGCTACACATCCCCTGTCACTCTCACTGTCTGACAAATGACTGTGCACTACTTAAACACTGACAGCTTTACACACAGTCCGTAAATTGCTCCTACTGCCAGGCGTAAAAGGGATGGGGAGTAAATCGTTGTACTACATGCTGAAAGGTAACTGAGGCAAAGCTGATATGAATAGGAAGAGCTGTTACACCATGAGGGCACATGACAAGAATCCATTCATCAAGTAATGGTACTTCAAATTTCTCTTTATTTAACTATTTTGGCTATCTTGTTAAGGTCTGTCAGACTTGGCCAGCAAAGAACTTCCAGCATCACACCCTCTAGCCAAACATATATAATATATAACGTATCACCCTGCAGTTCTTGACCGGGTTCCCACTGAATCTAAGCAGGGTTGAGCCTGGCCAGTACCTGGATGGGAGACATCCTGGGAAGAACTAAGTTTGCTACTGGAAGGGGTATTAGGGAGGCCAGTAGGTGGTGCTCTCCTGTGGTCTGTGTGGGTCCTAATGCCCTAGGATAGTGATGGGGACACTATACTGTAAAAAGAGCACCGTCTTTTGGATGAGACATTAAACTGAGGTCCTGACTCTCCGTGGTCAGTAAAAATTCCAAGTCACTTCTCGTATAGAGTAGGGGTATTGTCCTGGTGAAATTGGCCCTTATCTATCTCATGGCCTCCTAATAATCTCCATCCCTGACTTGGCTGCATCACCCTCCTCTCCTCTCCACCGATAGCTGGTGGGTGTTCTGGTGCACTGTGGCTGCTGTTGCATCATCCAGGTGGATGCTACACACTGGTGGTGGTTGAGGAGATTTTCCCCCATACTATGTAAAGTGCTTTGAGTGTCTAGAAAAGTGCTATATGAATGTAATAAATTATATATATAAGTATGTAACCTCATGATCCAGAAAGACTTGGTGTTGGTTCACACCTTTGCTCCAAGTATTTGCACATCTGATTTATTATCCCCTCAATTTTCTAGTTTAAAGGCAAGGGCTGATGTTTAAAGCCGGTGGTCTAGACACTATTGAAAAAGACAATCGTTTCCACTCATAAATCTGGCAACCTTGGAATTGTAAACTACATACGTGTACCTACGCATTCTTGCAATTATCTAATCAGCCAATCGTGTGGCAGCAGTGCTATGCATAAAATCATACGGGCCAGCAGCTTCAAGTAATGTTTACATCAACCATCAGAATAGGGAAAAATGTGATTTCAGTGATTTTGAGCGTGGTATGATTGTTGGTGCCAGACGGATCCAAAAATGAAGCCTTATATATGATAATATATCACGATGAATAATGAAATCAAAGAAGAAAATTTTAATAATTATTTGAAGGGGGCCAACATGAAACTTTGTGGGGTGAAATGGTAAAATAATACAGTTTGTCATTGTCAATGGAAATAAAAGGCTGTATGTTGGTGAGGTAGAATCTGAATCAAGATGCACCCGACTGCGATCTAAAATATGAAAATAGATTGTTATGATGGCAGTCTCAAAAGCAGCAGTGATCAAGACAAAACAGATTATTAGCAAGACCAGAATAAGAAGCACAATTTTACCAATTTCTGGTACAACAGATTCTGGGCTTGTTTGGGGGCAGAGCTTATAATCCCCCATAATTGAACTGTGGATCAATTCCATATGTCATTTTTGTACACACAGATGTGCAAAATGGTAGGCACTATGTTCAACTGTTTTATTATTTTCCTTTTGGCACCAACACTCAAGTTACAAAGAACAGTGCATTTTGGATGCATGGCATGTCATTATGCAGGAACACCCACAAACAAGCAGCTGACTGTAGAATAATATTTGCAGTGCATGCACTTGCACCACAAAGGTGAGCTAATTACAGTTCTCCTGTCCTGTGAATGTCTGATTTTAGATATAAACAACCATAAAAACTCTTTCTCTGCCGTTATGAAAGTAAAAACAGAACATAATGAGAAAACGTGTACCAATTACATTTCTCAGCATGCAGCACCGATCACAGTTAGCTTCTACATGTGATGTGGACCATGTTGCAGTTCGGTTGAAGCGAACCCCGGTCCACTGTTTTAAAGAATACCAGAGATCGTTTCTCTGGACTGCTTCCAGGTTTGAAAATAGATTTCACACTTCACCAATTGTAGAAAACTCGGGGCTCAAATGGCGCAAAAGTCTTGAAATAAAAAGCAATTGTGAAAACGACCTTACTCTAAGTAGGGCAGCTTCAGTACTATGGTGGAAACTAAAGCCAGACAGAACATGTGCTCCTGTAGCAGAGAGACAACAACGATCTCTTAGACCTTTTGTATGGAAAGGGAGACTAGAGATCCTATAATCACTGAGAAACGTGAAATCAAGAGATGATTTTTAAGGATTGGGGTGACAATGGCATCATCAGAGAGAGAGGAACCAGAGCTGAATGACTAGGAGTTACGATCAACTCCAGAATATTTGGCATCCTTCAAAAGAATGGACACACATAACTGCATAAAATAAATATGTTTAAAAAAAATTGTGGAGACTAATTCCATTTTCTCTAAAATTCTAAAGTTCTCTATTTCTGGAACCCTATTAAAATATTACTTTATAAGACTGACAGTATCACAGTGCCACTAGTTTTGTAGTCTATGAAGCAGATGCAAGTGCACTGAGAGATTTGTTTCTTACAAAAATGTTTAATACACCATCCAGCAGCCTCCATGTACCTGGGAGGAATAACCTGCCAATCTCAGGGTGAAAATTACTAGAATAAATAATGGAACAAACAATGTGTAATTCATGCTCATGTGAATGAGTAGGAAAAATCGGCATGTTGTTTGAAAACAGTGTAAAATTAGACCAGATGTACAGTAAGTACGAATCCTTTAATGCTGTTTCATCAAAAGTCACACCCTGCTTTCCCAATTTGCATACTATCCGTACTAAATAGTATCCAAGATTAGAATTAGTATGTTCCAAATTGTAGTATGTTGAAATGAGTATCCCAAAGGTACCCGGATGGTATACTATTTCCGGTAGATTTTCTAAGTGTGGATCTGTGGACACTTTTTCAGCTAATATTGCCCACAACTCCTTGTGTGGTATATAGTAATTAACATACTATATATATATATATATATATATAGTAATTAACATTTATTTAACATTAGATCATCAATTAAAAAAAACAGAGTAATGTAGTTTTCTAATGGCAAATGTTTTCAAAATTATATAATTAAATTACTTTATTTGTTTAATCAACATTTCAGGATATTATGTATAAATGAGTCTGAAAGATTAAACAGAGTCTATCAGTTTTGACTCTGCTACCAAGAACTGTTTTTTATTGCACTCATGCCAAGAGTAAAAATGGACCATCTTCCCCCTGGTCAGCAGTGAAGCTATTGTCCTGGCCATCATTCAGAGATGTGGAGATCTGTCTCTGCTTCCCCAACAGGCATGAAAGTCTTTTGTGGCAGCACGACACACTCATCCAGTGTCCGTACTGACAGCTGAGACATGGTGAACTAGGTGTATTGCACTGCAGTCCTTCCCTGCCCTGTCTCTGCATCTCTTCTCTTCTTCTTCCCTTAACATCTGTATCCTGTGGCTTTGAAAGACACGTCCCAGCTCTGGGACATGGGCTGGAGGCCCCAGTGGAAAGCAGCGCTCCCAGGGAGATCCTCCCCCCATTGCTGTTGGTATGCATTTGGGAAAATCAATCCAAGGATTCTAAAGAGCAGTGTATTTGAATTTTGTGCAAGTCATTTGGCGAATTACAAACACGATCATTAACTTTAACACAATTAAAAGAAAACTTTTAACGTGTAGGGTTTAACATTTAACACTTTCTCATTTCTTTCTGTGCCTATAAGATAAATAGGTTTGTATATACTACGCTGTCTTGGCCATGCAAATACAGAAGTCTGCCTCGTCTTAGAACTAAGTGTGAAAAAACAACTGCCGTTACTGAATGCAATTAAAATCAGGAGACTTCTACAGAATGAAGACATGACATGTCTGATCAAATAAGGAAAACTTAATTAAATGCAGCTAACGTGTAGTTATAGTCGATCAACTCTCTTTCTTTAAACTTTGTTGGAAAAACTATCATTTTTGGATTACCAGGCAGAACAAAATCCTCTGGACAGATGTTGATTTTCAATCATCCATCCCTCGCAAAAATCAGCGAACACATCTTCTCCCGCATGATTCCCCCCAGAGGAATTCAGCAAGTGCTTCAGAACATTTGAGCTGTAACAAAACTCGAACACCTGAGTACTGCTTAGTTTAAATAAATAAATAAAACAAATTGAATAAATCAATAATATAAAACTTAGATTGTGAGTGTTCAACAATTGAGCATTTGCAAAAGTGTTTACAATTTTTATGTCTTGATATTGAAATAATTTAAACTAACTAAGCAACTAACTAACCAAGTAGGCAACTAACTAACTAACTATCTAAGTAAATCAATCAATCAATCAATAAATACATTTAGGATCTTTCACAACCATGCAATTCCAAAATTCACAAAATTATCCATTTTCATCATGTTTGCAAACATGCACCATGTTTTTCATCACACATCTTGCCTCATTTTATGCCACACACGCACACTGATCTCATTATCTCATGTATACATAATGACTACTGATATTTTTAAAATAATATCATTTGTACCTGTAAAGATTTGTATTCATTTGCACTTAATCATCTGTCCCATAAATTACACCAATATCTGTCACTGGCAACATCTATAAAATAATCTGGTTCCTATAGAAACCTTATCAAGTGACACTGGTATTACATTCTTAAAATTTCAATTACAAATTGCAATTACAAATTAATGCTTAACGAATTTAACAATAATTTCTGATATTTCTAATCCCCCACATGAGCAAATACAGATTACTGTACAGATAATTACATAATTGGTGCACAACATAAGGAGTCAATTCTCATCCTGGAGTACCTTTTTATTTTCCATTGGAAGAACTTTACTGGTCATGAACTGGTGTTGGCGAGGTGAGGAAATACTTTAACTGTATAGAAATATTATATTTTGTCTCAGAACATGTTTCTTTTTTTTCCTTGGAGTTACCAATTTTATGGTTCATTGAAATGACTGCTAAATATGTTACTTACTGTCCAGCTATGACATTGAGCACTAACAAACAGCTATCATGTGGTTTCGTGCCGGTGATACATGTGTTTGTCACATGACCATGATTAATCTTAGTGTAGCCTGAGCTAGACTCAGTGGAGCCAAATATAATGAGCACAGGAAAGGTCATTCACAGGCAAAGTACAGAAGAGGGCAAGAAAACCGAAGCATTAATTACCAGTAGTGGCAACAAACATAAGGAAAAGATGAGCTTGCAGTTTGACTATATAGTGAAAGGTATGGTTCTTAAATAGATGAAAAGTTAATACGCAGTGGCAGCTGGTGGTGACATCAGATGGGAAGGTTAAAATCTAATCAATAGCTTGACAATGAAACTATTAGGCTTGAGAAATGGGGTTATGTTACAAGGTCTTATTCATGGCATAATAAGAATTTGGGGCAAACTATTACACAAACACTTAAAGACAGATAGAGATCTGCATTTGAGCTGTCCTGTCAATACAAAACACGCTAAACAGGAAAGTTGTAACACCAGTTGTAACAGTTTGATCTGCCTTCTGTGCCATTTGTACTTTTATTGGAGAAAGTGTCCTTAGCCCATCTACTTTTAGTTTATCCCACAAATGCTGATGACATGTTACGGATGTCTCGGTATAATATCCACAAATTTCACTCTCTGGTAGACTACATGAATCTACAGTCTGGGCTAGAAGGAAATCAGCCATAGCGTGGTTTCTTCATACCATTGTATGTATTTTTTATAACCATTTATAGTGCTGTTATTATATTCCTTATAACCATTTATGGTGCTGTTATGTCCACAATAATCTGCCTTAAAGCATTTACCAAGAGCAAATAATCTGATGTTCATGCCAAAAATGAAACCTTATACTGACAAATAATAAACTAAACGTTTAAAAAATTAAAAATTAAGTATCCCTACTAAGCCAACTCGACCTGAATTATATTCAGTTATTGCTAGGTCTTGTAAACCATGGTCGCCAGCCTGCCACTTTAAAATCTACACTTCCTGTAGCTCCACCATAAATCCAACACCCTTGATCCAGCTAATCAGATAAATTGATTAGCTGAATCAGATGTCCTTAATTAGGTATTGGACTGAACTCTTCAGAAAAAATATATCTCCAGGGACACATCCTAGTATCTAGCAAGGGCTGAATTGTTTTATTGTAATTTCTTGTGGTTTCTGAAAACTTAACATGCTGCCCCATGCATAAACCCTTGCCTCTGTGACATCTTACGCTAGCATAATTAGTAACCATAAGGCATAGTGCTGAGAGTTGGAGAATAAGTTTAAGAAGGTATATAGGACTTTGGGGCTTAAGGAAAAGTTCCACAAGTGCAACTTCAGTGGTGATCCTGCTGCTCTAGCCATTCTTGTCTAGCTGATATGCTAAGAAGGTAATGGCTTTAGGACTTTTAGGATTCTCATCCATCTCTCTCCCTCACTCTCCTCATCTTCCAGCTTGCTCTCTTATTCATACCAACCTGCCACTCCACACCCTGGTGCCTGCCAAAGGCTGAATTATTTTATTTGGATGTCTTGAGACTGAGACTGGCCGGGATATTTTGAATTCATCCAAGGCGATATCCCATTTGTCTTGTTTGGGGTGTGATCGATGCCTTTTTCACTCCCTTGTGAAAGGTTTTGAGATCTGCAACATAATTATTGATTAGGCCGAAGGGCCTACATTTGGACACTGGATAAGCAGCTGGAGACTTTTTAAAATAGCACTTTCACTTCTATTGGCCACTGGAACAGAAATTACCAGGTCAAAACTTGGCAACGTGACATCTATACAAAGTGATTTGTGACTCATAGATTAGTTTAACTACACATAAAATATACTGTAAGATACTTACAGTATATCTCTAAGCACTATTTATGCATATTACGTAACCCTTAATAACAAACAAACAAAAAAAAAACTTGAAACTATGCAATGGGATTTTCATGGGAAACAATTTAGCACACGTGTGATTTGTGGTATCTGCAATATGTGGAATTTATACATGGAAACTGCAAGCCCTGTTCTTGGGCCAAAGACCAACTTCATTAACATGTCATGGTCATGGGGAGCCTGGAGCCTATCACAGGGATCTCAGGGGCACAGGGCAGGGGACACCCTGGATGGGGTGCCAACCCATCGCAGGGCACAATCACACACATTCACACACTACAGACAATTTTGGAAATGCCAATCAGCCTACAACGCATGTCTTTGGACTGGGGGAGGAAACTGGAGTACCTGGAGAAAACTCTCAAACCACGGGGAGAACATGCAAACTCCGTGCACACAGGGCATAGGTGGGATTAGAACCCCCAATCCCAGAGGTGTGAGACAAAGGTGCTAACCACTAATCCATGCAGATTGTTACTTTTGTTAAATTGTTTTTAGGGTGTAACAATGCAACAATGCAAAAAGTGAAAAAGAAAACATGACATGCCATGCTGTTGTAGAAAAAGTAATCTGGGGCAGCTGTGGTTCAGGTAGTAGAGCGGGTTGTCCATTAATTGTAGAGTTGGTGGTTCAATTCCCGGCCCACGTGACTCCATGTGCCGAAGTGTCCTTGGGCAAGACACTGAACCCCAAGTTGCGCCCGATGTGTGCGTGAATGGGTAAATGAGACACAGTGTAAAGTGCTCTGTGAACTGCAAAGGTTAAAAGGTGCTATATGAGTGTAGGCCATTTACCATAATCAGTGACAAGTGGTATGATTCTGTTACCACAATGATGTTCACATTTTCCTATAACAGCATATCCTGAAGTATTTTATTCATCCTATTCAACAACAATTTGCTAACAATTACAACTTTTTTATGAATTAACATGAATACAAAAAACAAGAAACATCACACCATACATTTGTCCAGTTACAGTTACATTTAATGTTGTGGATTGTCCATGAAACAAACTCCTTTTATCACTTTTGCTATAACTGATACTGTATAAACAATCATTCCTCCACCAGCCTTTTTTTTCCCCCTCTCTTGACGTTAATAACACATATTGCACTTCTTTTTTTTATGAAGTATCTGCCATACTGTGTAGGCCACTGTGTAAGTTGTTACTATAGAAACTATAATATATTAAAGCAAGCATGTTAATATAAAACCTTGCAGTTGTGCTATACTGTTATAGCAAATGTATTAACACCTTCTGACCAGTCATATCTGATGGAGACATATGGGATTATTATGGCATAATTGATAGTATAAGAGGAATTAGCATTTACTGTTATTTATATTTATATGCTACTACCTATACCTAATTAGACAGAGGTTATGTTTTTTGTTTTTTATATTTGCTGTATACTGTTTATTAAAATCTTTTAGCATTAAAATGTATGATGAATGATGCAGAAGAACCACACAGCCATGACAGAGGACGCAACAACACTAAGGCCCAGTTATATAAAATTCCTCCTTTATTGAAGGGGTCATGACATGTTTGTTTGTTTGTTTATTTGTTTATCTATCTATTTATTTATTTATTTGGTGTAAAAGTAAAAGTAGGTGTCGTTGTCTTGCTGTAGGGGCAGTCTTATGCAAATGCATTTGCCTGTGTGTCATCACAAATCCCACCACATGCAAACGAGCTGTTTTTGGAGCTTGGTTAAATAAATGCTCTTTTTGAGGAGGACGTATTAAGCTATGAAACTTGCAGGTCGTCAAAAGATCAAGGAAAATTTGATTTCAAGTTATCATGTCTTTAAGGTCCAGATAAGCCATAAACATGGCTGAATGTTTCATGGCTCTAAGACAGTTCAAAGTTTTGGTTTTGTTTTGTTTAGTAGTGACCAGTTTTGACAGACTCAACAGACATGACGAGACATTTTGAATTTCACCAACAGACAATAAAAGCATACTTCACTGTCCATTCTGTTTTTGTTGTCAATATTTTTTTCAACAAGCCATATTGTCAGACAAGAGAAAGTAAACAAGAATGAAAAATCTGTAAAGTCTGTGAAAACTCTTCCGTTTCTGTGTTAATGTTTCTAGCCCTGTAGCTGGTCTCGAGTTTGAAATCATTTACATAAATGCAGAATATCTGCTACACACTATAATACATCATTCAGCTCTGCTACAGTATTTTACCAAGTCCAATCCTCGAAATACTTTGCTGGGTTCGTGTCTGGACTGCAGTCCACCAGTTGCCGACCTCTGCCCTAAGGAAACATTAACGCACGCTCTGATGATAAAGCCATATCTCAAAATCCTTCACCCTGGCCCAGGGCATGATGATGGCCGAGTGCCAGAGAAGAGAAGGCATTCAGCCTGAGCCCTTTGAGCCTGAGCGTGTTTCAGAGTAAAGGAGAGTGGATTGGGCTTTGTATGTGTGAGAACCAAGGCTGCACATAAAAGCTCTCAGTGCACAGCCACTACAGAAAGGGACAGAGAGATGGAAGCGATGGACTCGGAATACTAATCCCGTTAGCACAGCAATCAAAAGTCACGCCACATTCTCATCTCTCTGTTGCACACTACCTCCCTCTCTCTCTCACTCACTTTCTCTGTCTCTCTCTCTCAAGCTCTACCTTACCATTAACTCATAGCATGACAGCCTCGAGTCTTCAAACTCTGAGAAAGTCATTATAATCGGCAGACAGACAGAAATACTGCACTTTCAATGGTTGCCTGCTCAGTTGAATTCCAAATGCAGCTTTAGTCCTACCGCTTCAATTACTGCTCAAGGATCAAGTCTTTTTCTTAATCTTTAAAATGGAAGGATGACCTACTAATGAGACACAAAGAAAGATGAAAAACAAAAATACAGCTGACTCGATCCAATGTCATTTTATCACTTCCACTTTTGACAAATGTCTTAAAAAACTATACAGTTTCTAAGATCACATATGAAATTGGACTCTGGTAGCTGACAGCAATACAGCAATATTCTGTCCAATTTTTTTTCCTGCCCTCTACTAGACAGTCTTTTTTTTTGTTCATTTCTTTGTCCTCCCTCTCCTTTTCCCCTCTGCATTTATCCTGATCGTTATCCCCTTCTCGCTCTCTCTTCTGCACACACACACAGTGGCGGGATTGTGGGTGAATCATTAGCTGTGGGACTGATTTCCCCTGACAGATTACAGCTCCATTCTCCGGGCGAGGTAAATGATAACTTCACTATCATACGGGGGGGGGGTT